>JAKUCG020000179.1:600000-996748 GCA_022539655.2 Ceriodaphnia dubia
AAAATTGAATCATTTCTTTATCTTTTGGTACATTAATTGCGTTGCTTATTAATACAAAGCGTATTTCATTACTGTGATCCCGTTATTATCAAAATATACGGTACTTAGTAGGCCTAGCCTATTTCTGTATACACTTTTTCAGCAAGTAAAATTATAAATTCCCGCATATGGTATATTGGTATATGGTTCTAACCTGTGCCCTCAGCAGAGATAAAAAAGAGTAGTCTAACATTGTTGCTTCTACAATCTACATCTTCTCGAAACGGCGACCGAGCCAATTCTGATTATATTCTTATTCGTCTTCTTATATTTAGTTTTCTCAATGATTAGATCGTAGGAATATATAGATAGATATATATAATATACTAGATAGACCTATCTAGTGGAAATGAAGCAACCTGGCTATTTTTGAAGATGAATGTGAATCCATTAAGCTTTACTCTGCTGGTTTTGATTTGTAAAATTTTCTGCTAATGACGATAATTGAACATGGATTTAGGTGATTGATTTGAACGCCTTACTTCATTAAAATGTCTTATTTTAATGTTATATCAAATAAAATGAACTGCCGCCGGATTCAGTGTTATTATTATAACAGATGTTTGGTTGTATATATGTGAGGATAAATAAGCCAAAAAATGCGCAGCATATATGGTCAGGACTTAACAGAGAACTAAATTTCTCAATTCGTGCGATATTTCATTTGTATCGCCAGAAATTGCATGTTTGCTTCACCGAGTTGTAGCTGTGTTCTTCATCATTTTACGAAAACTGAAGAAAAAAATTGAACGATATTTTACACTAGCAGCTATCGACAATAAGTAGACTGTATAAGACCTGCACATGATTAGGATTTACCGATTTACCAGCAGAATAACAAAATCTATTATTATTAATAATTTGTATTATTAGGAAGACTAATCTCTTCGAGAAGCCAGTCAGTAAAGTGTGTGTAATGAGACTCGGTGTCATCATGTTCATTCAGCCCGCCCTTTCCATACCGAGTTTGCACAGATACTTTATCTCCCGCATTCAATCGAAGCGTAGACTGGAAAGCTAAAAGTGTCGAGTATACTTAAACTATATCCCTGATGTCCGATAAAACCGCCGTTAACACACAGACAAATTTGTAGATCGGAACCGCTCCAATTCGAAATTCCGAAGAAGGAGAAAAAATAAGTTCCTGCTGGTCGTGGGGCAGTGAAAATTCCTGAAACCAAATCCATGGCTTTACCGACGTTGAGTCTGGTCATGTCAATAGGAATAGGGACATGCTGTGTAGAGACGCATTTTTCAAAGTATTTAAAAAAAAATAAAAGTTATAGTCCACTGAATATGTCATCTGATTTCTCGTTTTTCACTAAATTTGTGAAATTCCTTTATTGCATCCGCATTATTAGGAAGACAAATATTCTTCGAGTAGCCAGCCCGTAAAGTGGGTGCAATGGCACCTGTCATCGAACAAACCGTAGTTGAAATAGGGAATCTGCACAGATACTTTGTCGCCCGCATTCAAACGAAGCGTTGACTGAAGGGAAACCGTGTCAAGCGATTTTACTACCCAATCCTAACCCGATACGGTTGTCGTTCACAAACAACTGGCCAGTCCCAACATTGCTAATATAAATATTACAGAATTACGTTGGTTTCTTTGAGTTTCCGCACTTCAGTTTCCAAACTTTTCACTTTTCTCTCCAATGCACCAACTTTTGAGTTCGCTGTTTTCTTGATTTCAAATTTTACGTTCTTAAATTTGATGCCGATCGAAACTCTCAGTTAGGCTACAAGTTACTAAAATCTATACTTACAACGTTTTCTTCAAGGTTTTCTACTCGTTGCTCTAAAGTAAGAGAATGCCGCCATACTAATGTTCAATGAAATTAAAAAGAAAAGAAATGCTTGCATTTTCAAGGAGCGAACCATGTCTGGCTGAGTGACAAGAGATTCATGATGAAATTTAAAATGCCGAATGGAGTTTTTTAAGGGCAAATAATATTTGACGATTTTTACTGTTATAGCTGCATGCCGAAGTCCGCTTTTCTCGATTAAAATCATACCATATGCAACAACTATATCTGTGCCCTTTTCGCATTTGACCTGGTCATCTATAACATTGAAAATACGTAAACAGCAAGTTGAGGCACAGTTCGGATTAATCCGTCGATTGCTCGAGTCGGATCGGACGTCATAATAAACGTGCATTTATCAACCGCCTGTTTTTCGACTTAATAGTCGACTTAAGGAGTTAAGGCTAATCGCCCAGTATATACGTTATTATTTTTATTTCACGCACCCGACACTCAACAAAAAATGACATCCGTTTTATTCCAATAAAACCAAACATAAAAAATTGGGCAGCATCAGGCGACCATTGGTACTGACGACCAGTTGTCCACTATAAAGTCGAACCTGCTCAGCGTTTGAAAGCCGCGGAATATAGGGCCCCTTAATCCACATTCTTTGATTCATTTCTCATGGCTCAACGGATTTTCAATTTTCCTTTCCATTTCAGATTCTTGCTTTCCGGCTTCTGAGAAATAGCTGATCGAGCCCCTGATGGGACATATTCTCGATTTGCTCTCATTTTTCTTATGCATAACAAAACACTTTAGTTGATTAGGACGAACCATCCAACGATCAAAGACTATAACTGTATCAAGAGGCTTCGTTATAGGTTATCTTTTGTCTATTATTGATAAAAAAACGGGATGGGATGAGTGTTGACTTGACCGTCGATACAAAGCGATTCAGGCATTCAGCTGGCAATCAACTTGTTCTCTGTATCATCGCCTGCTGCCCCATCATTATATACCGTTCTCAGTGCTCAGATTGAATACAGGTGGTCACCATTTTTTCATATATTAATTGCATCTTTTGTCAATTGATTTCTGACTATTAACCGTTTATTGGAAAATTTCGAAAGATAGTGATACACTTTGTCGTGCAACTTGCTTTATTCAACAGTTTTTGCCTATGGGGTGAGGAAGCCCGATAGTGCTTATGGTGTGCTTACGCGCGGTAATCAACACCGAAGATTGACGATGATTATTGACAATGTTGGCAGAACTCCCGTTTAAACCTTTCTATGTTTGTCATACGAAACCGGATGTCAAAATTAAAGGCTATAATATCAGGCAAAGACAAGATATCATTTACAAGAAATAGTAGGATTGCTAATGATAAAAAACAGCATTGACGAGGGCTTAAATATAGTTTGTTATCTTTCCGTACCTGAATCACTTGGCAGTTTAGTAAAATTGAAGTAAATGGAATGGAGAAGTTGGGTCGTCGATCCCATCACCGAATAGAATCCGCTTAGAGAGTGTCCTATTTGCCATAAATCTTTGCACGAGGACGGCCTTCAGCTGACGGCCACAGATTCACTGCATTCGAATCTGCCAAGCGTGTGGACCCAGAAGAGATTTAATCCATTTATGTTCGTCCAAAGTTCAATTGAGTGATAGTGGAGGAAAGTTATCTCTAAAGGGGAGGGGAACGAAGAACTAATTGCAATGTCAGATTCTTTACGTGAACTTTGAAGCTTTAAGTATAAATAGTCTTATTCTAAACCCTTCCCGAAAAACATATATATATTTACTATTGATAAAACGCAACTTCAAACACAACTTAAGTGACATTTCTAGATTACGGGATATTTTGCCAAGTTTAATAAAAGTTATCCACGGATCCAAGCCATTTCCCATTCAAAGTTTTTTCGAACTCATCGGGTGGTTTTCACTTTGGCATTATTTTCTATTTATTTTTCGTGACTCACCGGGATGTCCGTGTCCATCTTCTTCACTTTAGCTGGCTTCTCCGGCTCCTGAAAATTAATAGACGATGAGGCCTCCGTTGGAACATTCTTGATTTCTACGTTTTGCTCATTTTCCTGTACAAAATAACAAACACTCGAGTCGATTGAAAAGTCACCTTGACGCAGATCTCGCTGGAATTGAAATTCTTAATGTGCATCGTCACCTTATAAACAATAGTAACCAATTGAATTAAATCGTCAAAGTGAAAACGATGGATTAAACTTGAACCTGGTATTTGTCCTTGTCGCTGACGACTTCACTAACGTGAGTTCCAAGGCTGGATCGCAGAGCACGATGACGGGGAAGTCCAAAAGGCGACGAAAGCAAAGTCGATTCGAACGGTTCCGGTTCAAAAAGATCCCCAGGATCTTCTCTCAAAAACCGCGGGGCGTTGTAACTATCCAAAGGGCCATAGTGAGTGATGAGATTGGAAAATAACAAACTGCTCAGCAAAACCAACTGACTTGAAATGAATATCGTCTTGGTGCTGAGGTGTCCTTCGTAGCTTTCTATTCTCCTCTGGGAGGTGAGTCAACGTCAGTAGGCTGATCCGCAAATATTTTTCCGGCGCAATTAGCGTATTGGAAACGTGAATGCTAAACATTACTGTCCTTAATTTGACACTAAGGACAAACCACTAGCTTTTATTACTAACTTTAAAACCCTATCAGCACAATTGAGTAAGTGTTTTTTCTTCTAAGAATTCGTATAACGGTAACGGTTTACTACTGAGGGTCCGCAATAGCGCTAAAAGTAAAAATTCTCTGACCTTGAAAATGTTGATAAACTCTCGCCCGTCGTCGTCCACATACCTCATCCACATCGCTCTAATAAAAAATCGTCGTCATACGATGACCAGCATCCACGATTATTCCATCAGATGCTCCACAAGATTCCCCATCAACTATTTTGTGAGATTTGGAAGTGTATTTCCCCTCCGCATTTTTCATGGCTCAGCGGATTGTCAATAATTTTTCGATTTATTTCTTATGGCTCCGGGATGTTGGATTTCGGACGGGATGTTGGGATGAACGTCGACTTCACCGTCGATACAACGATTCGTCAGCCGGCAAAGTACTTTTTCTCTGTATACTGTATCATCGCGCCTGCTGCCGTATTTTGGCAGATTCGTCGTTGACACCACGTTCCTTTATTGTGTGACGAATATTCACGACAGAAACAGCAGCAGGAATCTGGTATCGATTCCAATATGCCTAAGCCTGTAATTTTTCACGCCAAGTCTTTAGTGCAAATGTGTTTACAGCATTTGTCACATCAGTTAGTACAAAACTGTCCTAGTGCGAGTGAAAGATATCTCGTTGACCAAAAAGGGAGCAAATCAGTGTCTGTTAAATGTGATGTTGCTGCTAATCCTTTCGCTGAGTGCCGTAAGACATCCATATATTTATAAATTATTCAACAATTAAATTTTAGCTTTTCTGTTCCGCTGATTTTGGTATATTAGCCTCGACTCTTATGGACCAAATCATGGAAACTATGGAGTGTCATTTAAATTACGAGCATCTCGACTTGATTTTAAACACACGGCTCAGAAAATTGATTCTAAGTAGTTTCAGTTTCAAAGATGAACGCGACATATACCGTGCGTTGCAACTTGCTGCAATCCGATGTCCCGTACGTAAACGATTATTTAAACACCTCAGCTCAGCTCACGAAATAAATTTTGATTGAAGCAGGAACTTTCAGTTCTGGGGATGAAACGTTTTGAAATGTTCCCGACTCCGGAAATATACCAGGAATTGCTTCCCCAATTTAAACATCTGCAAGTACTTGATGTGGCTTTCTCTTACAAGTTCGATGACAGTTGCCTGGAAAGTCTAGGAATTCATTGTCCAGATTTAAGGTACGGTACGGTACATGTGTGATTTTCAGATCCATAATTGGGACATCTTGTTTTTCACTGGTTTTTTAATTTTCTTCTCTCTTGAATAATTAACAGGGTATTAAATATAAACTATTGCTACAAAATCACGGATGATGGAATTAAAGGGTTGTGTGGTGGAACAACTGAACTGCAGAAGGAAATGCGGATTGGGCAAAGTGGTCAGTGTAAATCTCTTAGACAATTATTGATCACTGGTACCAGGGTTACATTGAAAGGCGTTCAAATGATCGTTATAAATTCGCCTCATCTGTACTTCCTGGAACACCCGTCTGTGATTCAAGCATTGGCTGACATGCACCGCCCGGAAGCTAATAACTTAGTGATCCGTCCCAAATCTTACGCTTTTATTAAAATGAGTCTCTTTCAATATTATATTAACCAATCAACCTTGCACGTGCCTTACAAGACTGGTGACCTACGTCTCGTAGCTCCCCTTTGTCCACTTGTTACCGATTTGAAAATTGGGGTCCACGTAGGAGTCACCGACGCCGATCTACTGAGTTTAATGGTACTCGAAACGCTAAGTAAACTCAAAATCTCGTATGCACCCAATGGCTCTAACCGGTGTTCTATTACATTTGATGGCGGGCTAGCTCCCCTATTAAAAGTTCGAGGCCGTTCTTTGACTTCATTGGAGCTTGTAAATCTCCCCATATCCATTCATCTTGGTATCATCGTTGAATATTGCCCGAACTTAGAATTTCTTACCCTTGAAGGTTGTATCTATTCATCGCCGGCCAGAATCAGACCTCAACGAGCGAAAACTGAGCTTGTATTGAATCGTCTGGAAGAATTGACGATTAACGGGAATTTTGTCTTCGACCAAGCACCGAACTTGTTCATGCCAACCAAAGGTTTTTTCCTATCATCAGCCCCTTCTTTGAAACGCCTCAGTGTTCTATGGTGTGATAATCTCAATGACGACGTTATCCAAGAGATCTGTCATTTCCGACCACTCACCAATCTTGAAAGATTGTTTTTTTTTGGTTGCCCCTTTGTCACCAAGGAAGGGATCGACTTGTTCATGAATGAAGAGAACGCTTTGAATAGGGTGATAATTTTTTCTTGCAAACTGGTGACAGATGAGGATATTGTGGGCTTGAAGAAGAAAGTTAAGGAGAATAATTGGGAAATGGCTATGTACGTCGCATAATGATCAAATAAAATGAACTACCGCCGGATTCAGTGTTATTATTATAACAGATGTGCGGTTGTGTTGTGCGGAGAATAATTGGAAAATGGTTATATATAGGGGTTATAATAATATAATTAAGCTTTTCAAAATTGATTCGTTTTTTATCTTTTATGGTACATTATTGCCGAATTATTGCGTTGCTGAACACAAAATGTATTTCATTATTTTGATCCCGTTGTCTTCATCAAAATATAATTAATATAGTAGGCCTAGTCTAATATACTGTATACTTTTTCAGCAATTAAAATTATAAATTCCCGCACATGGCATATGTGGTTCGAACCTGTGTCCTGTATCCTATTAAAAACTAAAAAGCTTTTGCGATGATAACCTTGCAATCTTATCTCTTAATGTCATAGCATCAGCGGTCAGCGCACCCCTATCACGACGTAGAAGCATAAACCAGAGTGTTTAATACGGGTTCAGTTTGCAAAAAACCGGGTTTTTCAACCCCCTTTAACCGTTTTTTCACCCTATATTAGCCGGTTTTCCCACCTTTTTTTAAACCTAACCCCCAGAAAACCCTATTAAACAACGGTTCACCTTTATTTTTAATACTTTTAATCATGCCGAGATAAAAAAATGAGAAAAACCCAGACGAAAACTGGCCTAAACTATGGTCTTAAAAAGAAACCAAACTTTATTCTCCAACCACGTTATAGGGACAGCCAGCACCCACCCAGCTAAAAAAAAATAAATAAATAAAAGCAAAGGTTTAAAATTAACATGGAACGAAAGCAGTTACTGCAATTGTCTGTTCCTGCTGTCACTGCAGTATGATGACATTCATGAATGGATTTCGCATTAGCTTCTTCTTTTTGATGGTGAGTTCTATAATATTCTAGGAAATTCTTTAAATTCCAAAATTAAACATCGTTATGTGCATTTCAATTTAAACGGGTTTCATTAGATGACTTGCACGTCGGTCGTCATCAGTCAGTCCGATCAAAATGTAGGTGAAATTGAACGGGTATCAGAGCAGCGCAGCACATGTGAAGATTACTCTCCGTGTAGCTGCGAATACCTTGGCAATAATACTTTTAAAATTAATTGCACCGACATTTCTGTTCCAGAAATTCAAGCCGCTTTTAATCGAACTACTGAAGCTGATGAAATAGCCAATTTTTCCCTGGTAGCCACTTTACCGCCAAACTCTGTACCGGATACGGTATTACCGGACGATTTTCTGGGCAACAAACGCGTTAAGGTCGTCGAATTGCGATCGTTTTCGAATTCGTACTTTCCGTTATTGGTTATTTGGCCTTCCGAAATTCGCATGGCGACGCCACTCAGCTCTCTATCGACAACTGGGACCTGAGACTGCAAGCTAATTTTGAATTCCTGAACGGGTTCACTATGCTCTAGAGGTTTTACAAATTGATGGGAGTAAAGACATAATGGCGATACAAAGTTTGTCACCCATGCCATCGCTCGAAGCGTTAGCTATACACAATTGCACTGGTTTGAGTAAGATCACATCTCCAGTATGGGGTCTCGCCGTCTCCAAGCTGTTTAATCTTATCATAGAGAGCAGTGACCTCAACGATGAAGCGGCCGACAATTTTGTTGGGCCTTTTTCAAGGAGTACAACTTATTTGACGGATCCATCTTTGTATGGATCTATGGTAACCATACAGTTTTCTAATACCCAAATAACGAGAGTTCCAAAGTATATTGGTTTGTTTCCTAACGGAGGCAACCAAGATTGGGGCATCAAAATCATTTTGCAAGGCAATAATATTCCAGCACTTACACAATCGTCTTTGTAAACTGTAATATGCTCTTCCGGCTTGATTTAAATACAGCATTATTAGTTCATGCAACCAGTTGGTTCATGGAGCTCTTATTGCAACTGGTTTTCTCGCGAAAAGTCTACCTGCGACTACCAACGTTTTCTCGGATTGGCTTTGATGTACTATCAATTTGCGATGTGGTGCATGTTGATGTCAAAGGAAGTATGTCTTATTCAAAGGGACAATATCATTAAGCGTCGTATAAATGAATGTTTGCAACCCACTCGACGTTCTGTTGTCAACCACATTTTTGTAAATGAGAACTTAAATGAACACTGAGAAGAGCCCAAGACGGAAAGTAGTACCCTCTCCCTCTCCCTGTCCGTCTTCTTGTCAATTCCCCGAGCTGCTGCTCCACTTTCAACCTCAAGGTCATCGCCCGTCGGGGACGAATTGCGCAACCCACTTTCAGGAAATAACAATTATATTGTTTATTGCTATTTTTTTTCCTGAACAAAACTATATAAATTTCCCGTTACATAATACTCGTAGACGTAGACAACATTTCCGATTTAAAATTACGAGTCCTGCTTAACTGAAATTCTGGAATTCTTTCCTCTTTACAATATACGACCAAGACGACAGCAAAATTCGTATACCTTACGTAAAAGTGCAAAGCTTATTTATGGTGCCAAAGTGCCGTGTAAAACGCTAAACAACGAAACTGAAAAAGAAAAATAGTTTTATTTCACTTTTTAAAAGAGTGTTGATGTGGAAAAGCGGAAATAAATTGACAAGTGACATTTCTAGATTACGGGATATTTTGCCAATAAGTTTAATTAGTAAAAGTTATCGACGGATCCAAGCCATTTCCCATTCAAGGTTTTTTGGAACCCGTCGGGGGTTTTCACTTTGGCATTTTTCGATTTATTTTTCGTGGCTCACCGGGATGTCCGTGTCCATCTTCTCCACTTTAGCTGATGGTTTCCCCGGCTTTTGAGAAATAGATGAGGCCTCTGATATGGAACATTCTTTATTTCGACGTTTCGCTCATTTTCCTGTACAAAATAACAAACACTCGAATCGGTTGAAAACAAATGTGACAAAAAAGACTCGTTATCGTGTCAAGAGGTTTCTTTGGAGCACAAACGACCAGAGTTCCATTATCCGACATAGTAGCCTTATTTACCTGATCAAAGTCGACATTACGAGGAAGGACGTAGCGACGGTTGAAATGGCGGTAAACATGTCCATGCTCGTCCGGTCTTTCTTCATGCTCGGCTTTCACCACCAAATCGTTGTCGATGACCTTGACGCAGATTTCGTTGGACTTGAAATTCTTAATGTGCAGCGTCACCTTTTAACAATGATAATTCATTGAATTAAATCGCGTCAAAATGAAAACGATGGATGAAACTTTTACCTGGTACTTGTCCTTGTCGCTGACGACTTCACTAACGTGAGTTCCAAGTGGTGGATCGCAGAGCGCGACGACGGGAAAGTCCGAAAGGCGACGAAAGTAAAGTCGATTCGAAAGGTTCCGGTTCAAAAAGATCCCAAGGATCTTCTCTCAAAAACCGCGGGGCGTAGTAATTCCAAAGAGCCATAGTAAAGAACGAGATTGGAAAATAATAAACTGCTCAGCAAGACCAACTGATTGGAAATGAATTTCGTCTTAGTGCTGGGGCTTTCTCTTCTCCTCTGGGAGATGAGCCAACGTCGATACTCGGTAGATACAAGTGTTTCCTCAAAAAATAGTATTCCGCCGCAATAAGCGTTTTGGAAACGTTTATGCTAAATATTATCACGGGTATTTTTTAAACCAAGCCACACACACACAAATTGCAGATTTGTCACAAGTTGTAAACACTATTCCGACGCTGGCTCACTCGAAACGAGAGTCAGGCGACGGAATCGCACTCACTATTGGTGACTACACTAAAACTAACTAAACCAATAGTGTCCTAAGTGGAAAAGATAACTAAGCTCATAAGGTCATCTACACTCAAAGGGAATCGGTAAGAGACTGCCACCACCATAAAAGAGTAGGAAAGGGATCTGAGTAGGCTGGGTTCATTTCCAAGAAGAGATGACCAACAAACGTTTACACTACAATACCAAGGCTAAATGGGGCTAGGAATAAATTGGAACGTGACAATATTACTATCCTTAATTTGACACTTAAGTTAACAATCACCACGAAAAAAAATCTGCCATAATTGAGTCAGTGATTTTCCTTCTAAGAATTTGTATAACGGGATAGCTGATGAGGGTCGGCAATAGCGATAAAAGTAAATTCCTGACATGGGAACCTTGAAAATGTTGATAAACAACAATTGTTGTCCAACTTTTGATTTCTTCTAGAGGAGTGAACGTTTATTAGACGCGCTTCTATCGTCGTTCGAATCTCGTTGCAGAGAGTATACCGATTCCACCGTGTTTGCGAATCTTTCTTCTTTATTAACTGTCAATTGCGCCAGAGTTGCAAGTAGACTCAATCCATCTTCAGTTGTATTCATCGATTCAGCTAGGTATTGTTCTTGTCTTTTTATTTGTTAAGCGTCGCCCTTTTGATCAAAACAAATGTTGTTAGTTTAATTATTTCTCGTTTTTTAAGGCTTAATCATGTCACTTTTGCCATTCGTAAATGTATTCGACCCGCTCAACGACTTCACGGAGATTTGATCCTTTCGTTGCGCCGAGCGTTGCGCCAACTTTTTACGATTTCCCTCTGACCGTGATGCCGTCGATGCGCCCCATGGAACGTGATCTTGGGAAAATGCTGTCCAGCATAAAAGAGGACGTCAAGTCGTTTCAGGTATGGATAACGCAATTTTATGTTTTGCGTCAATGTTGTACGATTCCATTTCATTTGTGCCTTTTTATAGGTTATGGTAGACGTGTGCCAGTTTCAACCCAGGGAAATTTCCGTCAAGACTACCGACAAGGACATTATCGTTCACGATATTGATTGGATTTTAATATAGGCCTACTTTCAAATTCTGTTAGTTGATTGCAAATGCTTTGTTTACAGCTCAACATGAAGAGCGCAAGGGCCGAAACAGCTTCGTTAGTCGCGATTAATTACTAATTCTATTTATTTTTTCTTCGATCGTGGGTCTTTTTCAAGTGTACAGTGAACTAACATTGTATTTGTATTGACAGATTTCGTCGTCGAGTTACCATTCCCCAACGAGTCAATCCCGAAATGGTGACGTTAACCATGTCGCCTGAAGGAGTTTTGACCTTTATAGCTCCAAAAATGATGCTTAAAGGTAAATTGAAATTTAATGTTAATTGTCTCTTTTTACCATGTTTGTGCATCATTGCTTTTGCTGTAGGATCGAAGGAACGCATTATTCCCATTACCATGACCGCTACTGCTGGGATCGATTGATGTTCCCATGAATCCATCACATTCCGCCAACTCTTAATTAGGCTAGGGGGAAACGGACGGAATCCCGGAAGAAGTCGACCGGTCGAGGCATTCACCAATCTTGAATATTTGTCTTTTTCTGGTTGTCGCTTCGTTACAAAGAAAGGGATCGACTTGTTCATGAATGAAGAGAACACTTTAAATAGGGTGAAAATTGATTCTTGCGAACTGGTGAAAAATGAGGATGTTGCGGGCTGGAAAAAGAAAGTTAAGGAGAATAATTGGCAAATGTTAATATACGTCGCTTGATAATATGGTAATTAAGCTTTTCAAAATTCAATCATTTATTTCATATTTCATCCTACATTATTGCGCTGCTGATTACAAGCGTGTTTCATTAACGTGATCTTATTGCTATCAAAATATCGAGCAAAATATACTTAGTATATAGGCCTAGCCTATGCTGTACACTTTTTCGGAAGTAAAAATAAAATAAATTCCCGCAAATGGTATGGTTCGAACCTGCACTCTCAGCAGAGATTTTAAAAAAGTAGTCTAAAATTGTTGCTTTCACATCTTCTCGAAACGGCGACCGAGCCAATTCTGATTCTTATCGTCTTCTTATTCAGTTTGCTCAATGATGAGATCGTAATCAACAAGAATCAAACTACAAAAACATGTCTGCTGATCGAGTCGCGCATTTGCGATTTACAATTTATTTGCTACTCGATTAGGTAAAAAATACAGAAACATAATCACCATTTTGACGCATTTTGAAATCGTTTGTACAATCCCTATACGTATAGTATCGTAAAAAAGCAACAAAACAATTGTGTTTGATACCAGGTCGAAACTGTTCTGAAGAGTAAAGCGCCGACTCGTTGCTCATCCCTGACTAAATGAATTACTGATGAGCATTTCCGTTTTGTCGTTCTACCCGATTCGGTAAACGGTTATCTACTTTTCATGATTCACTGACGGATTCCGCGCCATAATGGAGGGCTTGAAAAAATTGTTGTTTTTATTATTTTGACTTTTCTATCAAATGGAGGATTTACAGTATTTTACTGTGTATTTTGAGCATAGCGATGTATCATAGCGCCTTGACCTTGACATTGATTTCAGCAGATGCTTTAAATGGATTAGGGCTATAATAACTACTGAAAGCTTTTCAAAACAACTGGTTCAATGGTATGGAAGAGTAGTTTTCAAATAAACTATCTCATTTCCCCATAAAGGAGATTTAAAATTTCGCCCGCGTTTTCTTTGTCATAATTTTGGCAAAGGACATCATATGCAGTTTCCCCACTGTTGGTCTTGGCAGTAACGTCGATTCCGTTCTCAATAAAAAATCGAACGATATTAATTCTATTTGTGTGCTTGTAATTTTGACACAATTAGTGTAGAGCAGTCCATTCACTGTTCTCCTTAAGGAGAACAGTATATCAACGCAAATTAGCGTTGATATCGGCTCCTTTTTCGACCAGAAATTGAGCGACGTCGATAATGTTGTCCCCTTGTAATTTTGACACAAGTAATGAAGAGCTTTAAATTTCCAGTTGATTGAGTCGTTGACGTGGGCTCCGTTTTCAACAAGAAGTCGGACGACGTCGATATAATATTTTCATTCTTATAGTTTTGACACAAGAAATGTAGAGCAGACAGACAGAGTTTTTGTCCTTGGCGTTGACGTCGGCTCCATTTTGACAAAAATATCGAACAACATCGATGTTGTTTTCATAATTCCAACACCATAAAATGAGGGCGGTCCTTCCGTCGTTGTCCCTGACTGAGGACTCAGTGTTTAAATAAAAACACTCTGTCGATTCAAAGGCTGAGTTTATTTCTTGGTCGAAACGAAAGCTTCATCGCAACGTCTCCTTCCGTCGAATCCTCCGAAAACACTGCCTTCCCCTTGCTCCGAGATTTCGCAAGAAGGCGACGGCAGGCCGTTTCCCACGGTCAAATTGGTCACACGGGTGTCGACATATCAATACAGAAAAAAGGGAAAGCGAGATAAATGGGCATTGGGGAAAGAGCTAGACGACAGCTTTATGAGAGGGAAAGAAACAAAACAACAATCTAGAAATCTGAGTGAAGACAGCTGCATTTAGGTCAATGGGGGCGAGTCATAGTGTGAAAAACGGGGCGACTGAAACAGGACTGGGGTGGTGAATAAGGGAAGAAAGAAGAAACACAAAAAAAAACGAAATCTGAATTGGGATGATCGAGAGGCGGACAATATAACACAAAAAATAGTAATCTACCGATGCTCAATCGGTTACAGCGGGGCCTGTTTTTGACTGAGGTTCAAAAACATCTTTTTCTAGTAAACACATTTTTGCTGCGGGGCGCAGGTATTCTCCGGTTTTTGTCTTCACTTTGGCAGCTCTAACAACACCATCTTGACTGGTAATTGTTTCAAGGACTCTCCCGATGGGCCAGTGTCCTCTCGGAGAATCTGGGTTGACCAACAGGACGATATCGCCCACCTCCAAATTCGGTTTTCGTCGAAGCCATTTCTTTCGCTCGGTAATTGTAGGCAGGTATTCTTTTAACCACCGGCGCCAAAAGTGGTTCACCATCACCTGTGCAGCTCGCCAACTTCGTTTGGAACTTATTTCTGTTTCGTCAAATACATCCATTGGGATATTTGGATTTGCTCTTCCTATAAGAAAATGATTAGGCGTGAGGGGCTCAGGGTCCCGCGGGTCAACGCTTATATGCGTCAGTGGTCGTCCATTGAGTAGGGATTCTACCTCAGTTAGTATAGTTATCAACATCTCATCAGTTAGCGGACGTGAATCCATGATTGAATTGAGTGCAATCTTAGCAGATTTTACCATTCTCTCCCATACACCACCAAAGTGGGGTGCTGCAGGTGGAGAGAAATGCCACTCAATCGAACGCCTACTCATAGCTCCATCAATTTTTGCTTGGTTCCATCTTTCTAAACATTCCCTGATTTCCTTATCTCCAGCGACAATCTGCGTACCGTTATCGCTGTAAACTATAGCGGGACATCCTTTCCTATCAGTAAACCGTTGGAACGCCATGAGGAATGAATTGGTGTCAAGAGTCGCTGTCCATTCTAGGTGTACAGCTCGAGTGACGAGGCAAGTAAATAAAAGGACGTACCGCTTTATCTTTCGCCGAAACATGCTAACAGTGTATGGACCAAAATAATCAAGACCGGTATTAGTAAAAGGCGGCTGGTAAGGCTCAATGCGACATCGGGGAAGAGAAGACATGAGCGGAAAATCGGGCTGTTTATGCCTCCTCTTACATGTAAAGCATCGATTGACGTATCTTTTGATCGTAAGGCGGCCTCGAATAATCCAGAAGCGGGATCTAAGACTACTTAGCAATCGTTCTACTGATGGGTGTCTTAAAAGAAGATGTTCCTCCATCACGATAAGGTTTGTGAGTGGATGATCATGAGGGAGAAGGATAGGATGTTTGATGTCGTATGAAAAATCTCCCTTATCGATACGTCCGCCAACTCGTAACAAACCAACTTTATCAAGAAATGGAGCAAGTTTTATAATGTGAGAATCATTGCGTATCGGTTTACCGGACTTGAGCGCCTTTATTTCTTGACCGAAACATTCTATTTGTCCCTGGCGGATACATGTCTCCTTAGCTGTTTTTAATTCAGGAATAGTTAGGAATCCAAATCGAATTGGTTGATCACTGGCCTTCATTTTAAGATTGTGTATGTACCTAGCAATCCAAGCGACTACTCTGCAACATTTAAAGAAATTCGATGAATTTTTTATTAGGTTTGTTATCCCTTCAATCCCTTTAGAATGGTTAATCACACCGATCCACTTTGATTTTGCTATTTCGGGGTCATCTGACAATGGTTCTCGACATAATTGTTGTTCGGGCCAGTGATCTTCTGACTGATAAAGGAACGCGGGCCCAGAGAACCAACGGTGATTATCGTTAAGTTCCGTAGGAAACAATCCGCGGCTGCATTCGTCTGCCGGATTGTCCGTTCCCGGAACATGTGACCAATCATCCGCACTGGATCCGTCTAGAATTTCTGCAACTCTGTTTGCTACGAACGTATGATAACGACATGTTTTAGACTTAATCCATTGTAAAACTGTTTTTGAGTCACACCAATAAAAAACTCGATTTATTGGAATCCTAAGGCTGTCCAATACCTTTCTTACGAGACGCAAGCCTACAACCGCACCTTGTAACTCCAATCTCGGGATTGTTAACGGTCGAATAGGTGCCACGCGGGACTTCGATAAAACGAACGAGACTCGGGCAAGATCCTTGTTGCAAACAACTCGCAGATAAACGACGGCACCAAAACCAACCATCGAGGCATCACTGAACGCGTGAATTTGAGCCTCTTTAAAATGGGGTGATAGCGTGAGAGGTCTGGGTATTCTTATATTTTCTAAATAAGGAAGGTGGCAAATCCAACGGTGCCACTGTATTAAGATAGCTTCTCCTACTATTTCATCCCAGTCACACCCCGACGCCCAAATTTCTTGCATCACCTTTTTTGCGATTAAAATGACAGGTGTTAAAAAACCCAACGGATCGAAAACGGTTGAGATGACGCTCAAAATTCGTCGCTTGGTATTCGCCTCTGAGTCTAGGTTAATTTTAAACATAAATTCATCCGATTCGCTGTTGTATAGAACGCCTAAAGTTCTTTCGATAGGTAGTGCTTCTAAATCCAAGTTTAATGTGGGGTTGTTCCTATCTTCTCTGGGGATTGTAGTCAAAACCTTTCTAGACGAAGAGATCCATTGATTCAAATGAAATCCACCTCTTTCTAACAAGGCGCTGTACGCCTTCCTGGACAAAATCGCTTCCTCCTCCGAATCAAAAGAATCAAGTAGATTGTCCACGTAAAAGTTCGTTACAATTTTATCTGCTACACTTGGGAATTCCTTAAAGTGTTTCTCTGCGTTCCGTCGTAGTACACTCGAGCAAATGAAGGGGGAAGAGATTGCACCAAAGATTTGAACTTGCATCTGATAGATAGTAGGAGGAGTGTGGACCCCGGGTGACCGCCATAAAAAACGTAGCGCAGATTGATCTTCGGATTTAACTTGAACCTGCAGAAACATTTGTTTAATGTCCCCGCTCAAAGAAATAGCTCTTTCGCGAAATAGTAACAGTACAGTCACAAGATCATTTAAAAGGTTAGGTCCTTTTAACAATACATCATTAAGAGACGATCCACAATGTCTGGCTGAAGCGTCGAAGACCACACGAACCTTATTAGGTTTCTGAGGATTTATCACGCCGTGGTGTGGGAGGTACCACGTTCGGCCCTCGCATCCGGCTATCTCACTTGCATTCACCTTTCGCGCAAACCCATTTTCTATATAATCGTTTATCACGGCTGTGTACCTCTCGGCGAAAATCCGATCCCGGCGAAAGCGATGTTCTATAGAGCGGAGCCTGCGAAAGGCTGTCTCATAGTTATTCGTTAAAGAAATGGTGGAGGACACCCAAGGAAGACCTACGGAGTAGCGAGTTCCATTGAATGTCGTCGTTGCTTTCACTAATTCCCTGGCTCGCTTATCTCTTTCTGATTCAGGGAATCTTAAATTGGGGACGAGCCCAAATGACTCTGTTTCCCAAAACTTCTCCACCGTCTTGTGTAAATCGCATTGATTCCTAATTGTAAGAACAAATGGTGACTGTGGTTGGTTTGTTTTGTCTCTTTCCGGAACAGGCCCAACGCAGCACCACCCGAACGGAGTGCGAATTCCATAAGGCGCTTGAGTTCCCTTTGGTGGCGCACGCCTGTCTAATTGTTGATGAGCTTCTTGTATTTCTGCCCCGATGAGAATCGTAACGTCTCCAAAATCAGTATCATTAATTTTTACGTCACTTAGATGAGGCCATCTAAGTTTCAGCTTCTTTAAATCGTATTCTCTCTTCGGTAATTTGAGATTTGGAACGGTGGAAGCTTCAGTGACGTCAACCACGAAGGACTCATCTAATGATTTGATAATAAAGCTGACCTGTGACGTTCGAATAGCCGGGTCTCTGCCGTGAAACGTTCCAAAAGTAGTTAAACGAGGCCTTCCATTCAATTTCAGTTTTTTGGCAACATCCAATCGTATCAACGTCACATCACTTCCGTTATCTAACAAGGCGTGTGTATACACCGTCTTTCCATTGGCCTGTAATATAACTGGGACCACATTTAATAGCGTTTTTAAGATAGTGCGTTTACTTGACATCGTATTTACGGTCTGGCTGTGGCTTTCAACATCCCTTGCTTTCAAGGGATACATCCGCGGGGCCCCGTGAATCAAATAATGGTGACGTTGCCCACATTGATCGATTGAACAGGTCGATTTGGAAGGGCATTCTACACTGCGATGAAGGCCATCAAGACAACGAAAACATTGTTTTTTATCTCTTACGCACTCGGCTCTTTCCCCTACTGACATTTCCATAAATACATTGCACTTTTCAATTGAGTGATTTTTCCCACAACAAAAACATGAGATAGCCCGCGAATCTGTTAACAAAACTGTAGGCTTCGAACCAGACGAAAAGTTAGTGCGTGACTTACTGTTGTCTTGTTCCTTTCGAAACCCCTTTTTACTAGACTTATTTTGTATTGACGGCGGTCGGATCATCATTTCGCCCATCACAATCTCATCGAGCCAATGAGCTAGATGTTTAAGAGTTGCCCGTTTCGGTATCATTTTATAAACCTTAATGCCCCAAGTATTGCGCATTCGAGGTGGGAGTTTACCGACAATGTGTTCTAAAGTCATTCCCGCCTCTAAATCTTGTTCGTATCCCCCGTTTCGTAATGCATACATCGCCCCGTGAAGCGTTCTTGAAAATTTGCCAAGTTCTGAATAGTCATCGTCTTTGATAGTCGGTAGGCTCATCAAAGACGTTAAATGGGCTCGGGCGACTACTTGTGGCTGTCCATAGCGCTTACGTAACTCTGTTAGGGCGTCATAATAGGTGGAAGCATTCTCAAGATATTCGGAAATATATGAGCGTACTTCAGATGACAATAACTGTTTCAAAACTGCGAGTCGTTGGCTATCGGAGGGTAGGACATCGTGAATCATGTCCTTAAATGAGGATAAAAAGGTGGGCCATTCACGGGGATCTCCATTGAAAGGTTCAATTTTTAATTGGGGTATGGCGTTCATCATCCACATTGGGTTAAATGAATGTGATTGATTCGTCGAGACGGAACGTCTGTGGTCAATCCAGTCCGTGACCGGCTTTTGCTCAGATGTTGGAGAGTAGCGGGGCCGTTTTGACGGATTGTAGTTTGAAACGTGTGAACATATAGACGACGAAGGCGAATTTGGCCTACTGCGATGGAATTGACTGCTGTAGGGATTTATAAACGAATTCATACTGGCAGAAGGTCTTATTTCAGATTGATTTCTAAAAGACGACGGTTCGGCGGGGGAAAACCATTGTCCATACTGCCTATATCAAACGATTCGGAAATAGAATGAGACGTATCTAGATTTTGTAAATAGTGATCAATCCTTTCTATTACTTCTCGGACCATACATTCATTCTCGTTTATATAGATATAGGCTCCTTCAATTGACTGACCATCTTGCCGCAAGGCTTCCACGTAGTCCGAATGCGCCTTTCTAAGGTCCTCAATTGCAATCGAAATATGCTCACGATGAGCTATAATGGAATCTTTATTCTTTTCTTCCGATAAAACAAAGTCTAGGTTACTACAATGACGAACAAGACCCCGACGGATAGTGTCCCGAACGACCTTTAATGCCCCGATCCCATAAACCTCATCAATTTCCTCGGTAATTCTGTCGTCCCTTCCCTCCCGTGAAGGACTATTAACCGATTCATTGATAGACATTATCAATTATGTCCTTTGCCTGATGAATAAGACACTGATTCTATGCTAACAGTAGGACATAATAATCCGATAGTCAGATTTTTCAGAGGAACCGATTACAGTTAAATTTGTTGAAACATGCCAATTTAACGATTAATACAACGAAAGACAGGTTAACTGCAACGACTTTCATAGCCAAACAGAACGAAATGATTGTCACAAATGACTTTCAAGATAGTCTAATCGAATAATGGCTATAAGCCACGCGAAACGAAACGATTGCCACAGATAACTATCAAAGATAGTCTAATCGAATAATGGCTAATAGCCAAACGAGACGAAACGATTGCCACAAATGACTACAAAATAGTCTATTCGAATAATGGCTAAGAGCCAAGCGAACGAAACGATTTGCCACAGATAGACTATCAAAGATAGTCTGTTCGAATAATGGCTAATAGCCAAGCGAACGAAACGATTTGCCACAGATAGACTATCAAAGATAGTCTATTCGAATAACATTTAAAATATTCAAACAAGACGAAGCGATTGCCACATGTATAAAAAAGTCGTCTGTAAGACAACATAAAGAAAAACAATACGATTGATCAAACAGTAGCCCAATCCCTACGTGCAAAATTATCTGTCGACGGCCGTGTTCGTGGTCCTGTGCCCCAACAGTTTAAGGCACGCGCCAGTGGGTCTTTTCCCAAAGACCCCTAAACGAACGACGCCTCCAACAACAGACAATTCGCACTAAGAGAAAGGTAACTTACAATCGAATGTTGAAACTCAAAGAAGGTGTAGGTGGTAGGCTAGTCGGTCGATTTCAAATGCGGCGGAATTTCCCGGTCGATGCACCAAAAAATGTCCCTGACTGAGGACTCAGTGTTTAAATAAAAACACTCTGTCGATTCAAAGGCTGAGTTTATTTCTTGGTCGAAACGAAAGCTTCATCGCAACGTCTCCTTCCGTCGAATCCTCCGAAAACACTGCCTTCCCCTTGCTCCGAGATTTCGCAAGAAGGCGACGGCAGGCCGTTTCCCACGGTCAAATTGGTCACACGGGTGTCGACATATCAATACAGAAAAAAGGGAAAGCGAGATAAATGGGCATTGGGGAAAGAGCTAGACGACAGCTTTATGAGAGGGAAAGAAACAAAACAACAATCTAGAAATCTGAGTGAAGACAGCTGCATTTAGGTCAATGGGGGCGAGTCATAGTGTGAAAAACGGGGCGACTGAAACAGGACTGGGGTGGTGAATAAGGGAAGAAAGAAGAAACACAAAAAAAAACGAAATCTGAATTGGGATGATCGAGAGGCGGACAATATAACACAAAAAATAGTAATCTACCGATGCTCAATCGGTTACAGTCGTTGTCCCTAGCGTTGATGTCGGCTCCATTTTCGATGAGATCTTCAAGTTCTTTTACACTCAAATTTGCCCTCGTCATTGCATCAAACCATTTCTTCTCCATTGCAATTTCAGCCTCACCATGGAGCAAAGGCCTGATGCGTACTGTTGTCTTCAGGCGATCAATGTCACAAGACATTTCCATCAACTTCATCTTCGATTCAACGGCAATGGACTTTGTTTCTGAGAGATGGTCGAACGTAAAAAAATTGTTTCCAAAGTTATTATAAGGTGTTTACCGTTAAGATCCGTATTGATTTTTGAAACAACAAGCTCCACTTCTACATCAAACGAAGAGGGAATTTGTAAAAGAGATTTTTAGTTGCTGTTTTGTATTTTAGAAAATTGAAGTTAGCCTATACCGTGTAGGCTACGCGTTTTGTTACACAATCTCTGCTCTCCTTTATCCGCTCTAGAAATAGTAGAAAAATTAAATACAATTCACTACTAAAGATTTAAATGTTCTAAAGTGTAAGCTAAAACTGTTTCTGAAATGAATATTTACATAAAACGGAATCACTGAAAATACAATGGACACATATCCACCGACTTTGTATGTTATTACCATTCAATTCTTTTGTGAAGTTAGTAACCATCTTTCTCTATTAATTGATTCAATTCGTCAATGCCAATAGTTTTTGGAGATGATTCGTCTTGATGCTGCGTGCTAAACTCGACGGCGTCACTGGGTGCGCTCTCTTGGCCGTCTTTTGATTTGGCAATAATGTCGATCGAATAAGTGGTATCAGGCTGGAGATCCTCCAAAAGAAAACGAGTCTCAATGGAATCGACACTCACATGGACGGACGATCTTTGTCCGTTTCGCCAGTACCGGATGTTGTAGGAAAAGACAACACCGAGGACAACACTTGATGAGGCGCAACTGGTCGACGTCGTCCATGCCACCTCACGTTGTCCCTACAGAGTTCAGTCATCCCCATTATTGATAAATAATTGCTTCGTTACACTTTGATCTACCTGTCGTAAAATTGCAGTGGACGAAAATTGGGTCATCTCCAGTCCCTATGCCGTCTGGATCGATCCAATGCATCCCGGAAACCAGAGACGAATTGGCGACACGAGCCTCGTGACATGTTCGATGGAATACATGTTCGGGCATTCGGTTTTGCTTATTCATACCTACACTCGTTGACAAAGATTTTTGTCTCTGTCGTTCCGTATTCGCCATCAAGACCAATTACAGCTAATCAACTCGGAAATATTTAAATAAAAGGGTTTCAGACGTAGTACGTTAGTAAAAGCTCTATACGTAGATCGTTAAAAGGAGCGTTTGATACCACGTCGAAACTGCACTGAAGAGTAAAGCGCTGATTCGTTACTCATCCTTACTAAATGTACTGATGAGGCATTTCCGTTTAATTGTCGTTCCACCCGATTCGGTATAAACGGATCTTCTTTTTCACGATTCGCCGACGGATTTCCGCGTCATAATGAAATTGTTTGAAAAATTTATGTTTTTATTATTTTTGACTACTCTATCAATAGGAGTGTTTACAGTAGCCTGTTTTACCGTTTATTTTGAGCATAGCGATGTGACGATATAGCGCTTTGACCTTGACATTAATTTCTAACAGATACATCAAATGGATTAAAGCTATAATAAACACTGAAAGCCTTTCAAAACAAAAAAAAAATTAACAAAAATTATGCTGGTTCGAAACTGTTTCAATGGAATTTCAAACATCAAGGAGATTCAGGATATCGTCCACATTTTCTTTGTCGTAATTTAAGTAGAGGAAATCATATGCAGTTTCCCCACTCTTGATCTTGGCAGTGACGTCGAATCCGTTTTCAATAAAAAATCGAACGACATCAATAATCTTTTCATGCTTGTAATTTCGACACAAATAGTGGAGGGCGGTCCATTCATTGTTCTCCTTAGCGTTGACATCGGCTCCTTTTTCGACCAGAAATCGAGCGACGTCGAGAATGTTTTCATTCGTGTAATTTTGACACAAGTAATGAAGAGCTTCAAATCTCCAGGTGTTTTTATCGTTGACGTGGACTCCGTTTTCAACAAGAAGTCGTATGACGTCGATAATGTTATCATTCTTATAGTTTTGGCACAGGAAATGGAGAACAGACGATCCGTTGTTGTCCTTGGCGTTGACGTCGGCTCCATTTTGACAAAATAATCGAACAACATCGATGATGTTTTGTAACTTGCAACAACACAAACTGAGAGCGGTCCTTCCGTTGCTGTCCCTGGCGTTAATGTCGGCTCCATTTTCGATAAGATTTCCAAGTTCTTCTACACTCAAACTCGCCTTTGAGATCGCATCAAACCATTTCTTCTCCATTGCAGTTTTAGCCTCACCATGAAGCAAAGGCCTGATGCGAACTGTTGTCTTGAGGCGATCAATGTCACTAGAGATTTCCATCAACTTCATCTTCGATTCAACAGCAATGGACTTTGATTCTGAGAAACGGTCAAACGGTAACTAAATTCTTTCCAAAGATTTTATTAAGTGATTACCGTTAAGTTCCTTATGGTTTTTTGAAATAGCAACCTCCATTTCTACATCAAATGAAAAAGGAATTTGTAAAAGAAAAATATATGTACTGTTTTGAATTTTTATTCAGACAATTGAATTTTGCCTACCGTGTACGCGCTTTGTTACACAATCTGTGCCCTCTTTTATGCTCTCCTTTATCCGCTCTAGAAATAGTAGGAAAATTAAATACAATTCACTGATAAAGATTAAAATGGTAATAAAGTGTAAGCACTATATAAAAAGAAAGAAAAAGAGCAAGTTACCGTTTAACTGTCTACCTGTTTCGACTACTACCCGTTTTGTTTCTGAAATTAATATACATAAAACGGAATCACTGTAAATACAATGAACACATTCACCGACTTTGTATGTTTATTACCTTTCAATTCTGTTGTAAAGTTAGTAGCCATCCTCTCTATTAAAAGATTCATTTCTTCAATCC
The DNA here is from genome assembly GCA_022539655.2 of Ceriodaphnia dubia. NCBI lineage: Eukaryota > Metazoa > Arthropoda > Branchiopoda > Diplostraca > Daphniidae > Ceriodaphnia > Ceriodaphnia dubia. Next base: position 624,239 of record JAKUCG020000179.1, read on the forward strand.
CAGTTGCATGGATAACAGTTTTGGGAGGCGATTCATCTTGACGCTGCGTGGTAAACTCGACGGCGTCACTGGGTGCGCTCTCCTGGCCGTCTTCTGATTTGGCCACAATGTCGATCGAATATGTGGTTCCAGGCTGAAGATCCTCCAAAAGAAACTTGGTCTGATTTGAATCGACACTCACATGAACGGATGATCTTTGTCCGTTTCGCCAGTACCGGATGTTGTAGGAAAAGACAACACTTGATGCGGCGAAACTCGTCGACGGCGTCCATGCAACCTCTGCTGTAGTTTGGGTGATGAAACCCAACTCGAGTTTAGTCGGTGGCAGCAAAACAATTTTCTTCTGACATGAGATAGACTTTGAGACGGATTGGATCGATAAAATTGGTACAGCTTCAGGCATTGGATTAATACCGTTGAATTTTTCTTCCACATCAATCGGCTGAGAAAAATCCATTGTGATGGATTCCGTGTCGACCAATTCGCTGAAATCGCTGCGACCGATGCAAGTCTCCGCGGCCACTCGTATTTCAAAGACAGAGTCTTGTCTCAAGCTGAGGGTCACATGAGTTTCGCCTGGTTTCGACGTCTTTTTCTGCTTCCAGGATGTTTCGGGATCGTCTATCGGCCGATATTCAACCAAAAATGTGCAAGGATAACCAAGTCCCTCATAATCCCATTCAATCTTGACCGACGATATTTTGGGACGTTTGGTGTCGAGTTGAATCCTCAATCCAGTTGGCGGGGTAGTAGGCAGTTGGCTCACATTTTCTTTCAGCAACTTATCTGCTTGGTAGACGGAATAGCGACAGCCAAATTTCTTGCCACCCACTTCCGGAGTGACGAAAAACTGGACTTGATTCTCCAAATGTTTGTTCTTCTCAACATGGTCGGCCATCTCGCGGACCTTGCCCATCACCTCCTTCCCTTTTCTAGTTAACATGTGCCACGGAAGTCCGTCTTCATCTCCGACTTCATCAGAGTCATCGTCATCATCATCTACAGCCACTAATCTCGTGTAGTTGTCCACATAGTCTTTCATTGCGCCAAAGATCTCTTTGGTCCTTTCGTCCAATGGGGGGACGTTGAGTACGAGAGCGAATTTCTTATCAAAAGAATCAGCTAGTTCCTTCTTCAGTTGCGTTTGGCCAGACAAATAGGTTATCCCTTTGGTGCTGTCCAATTTAACGGCCATCTCCAATTCGGACTGTTTGAAACGGAGCCACTGATTCATTTGCGAGATTTTGAAGAGAGGATGAGTCTCGGCGATGTTGGCGGCCTTCTCTACTTCATCGTCATCTTCTTTCTCATTTTCCCTAGCCTTGGCGATGCTTTTCTTCCAGCTAGCCTTCAGTAGGTCTTGAAAACTGAATACGACTTGGGAAAACTGCCTCAAAGCATGATGATTGGTTTCTTTAAAAGAGAGGCAAAGTGATTCCGACCTACTAATCACTTGCTCCAGTTCCGTCCAAATACGGCAGCAGCGGTCAACCAAACCGGCATCGACATCGCGGTACCGGAACATTTTTTCTAATCTGCCGGTCGCATCGATGAAAATTTTCAGGGGACAAATAAACACGACAACTGGGACAGCTTTTCCGGATTTGACTTGATGGATAAGTTTTGAGCAATACTTGTAAGCGTCGAATAAACTACATTCGCGTACGGGTTGGGATTGTAGATCAGCGTAGACACGACACTTCAGTTTACGGACTAGTCTCTTATTTTCATTGTCGAATTTTTCTTTAAACTCGGTCACATCTTGTTGTTCTTCCAACGCATTCTCCATTGTGGACGATAAGAAATCCAAATATGCTGCGCTTGATTCTCGAGCGTCTTCATACTTCTCTGGGACATCTTGAGCCAAGACACAATAAGCTTCGGCTCCGTATTCGATTCCAACGACAACGTGAGTGGCATCTGGAAGTTTCCCATCGGCAGAAATGGTTGGAACGTTGTGGTTGAAAAGTTTAGGCAAATCCAGACGTTCTTTCTTGCTCCTTGCCCGGCAAATAAGAGTCTGAGTGACGTAAGTTGGATTGGATTGCTCGTTAACGTAACAGCCTGCGCCATGCAACTTGCCCAAGAAACCGCCTAAGATGCTTGCTTGGAGATGTTCATCGAGTCCCATGCGCTCCCATTTGTTGCTTGTTTCTGAATCCGGGCGTAACAGTTTCAGCTGGAACTCATCAGTTTCAGTTTGAGTGGCTGAAGGCAAATCAGCTGATTCCCACCAAAGTCTGCATTCTGAAATAAGCCATTATAAATATTTTAAGATACATTTTCTGAACAAATAAGCAGCACAAAACCAGTGGCACTGAAACCCTTCATCAAGCACCACAAAAAAATAAAACTTGGAACGATGTTGCAAAAAAAAAACAATTATTAAGAAAATTTTTTCAAGTTCATCTCAACAAAACCTAACCCACTTTACTTACTTGCCATGGCAAGTAGATGCCTAGCATGGCAATTGTTTTCTACCTTTCTCGAAAGGCAGTCGCTAGGCATCTGCCCAATGTGAAATATGACTATTGGGATGAAAATCTACAAATTCTTGTCACATGCCAACCAGCTATATATCCTATAACCATGATACAAGAGAGATCTCTCTTGTATCATGCTATAACTATTAATTAATAATACCTGACCACACAACATTACTTGTATGGAATGAGACATAGTAAAAACTTGTTGGACGAGAGATATGAAGCAAACTTTTTACCTGATGTGAGGATATGGTCATTTCGATAGTTGTACAAGTCGCCAAGTTGAAATCGACGACCAAGGGCAGCCATTTTGATGACGTGCTTATCCATATTATCTCTGCTGTCCATCTTCTTTGGACCTGCTATCCCCTAAAAAAATCCTTTTTTTATATTTCAGTAGTAAACCTTTCCTTACTCTTGTCACACTTACAATTCCTTTGTGTCAAACTTGATTCTACTAGTTAACTGCAATACAGATTTAATGCGCAGTTCTAATTTCGGAATTGACAAACCTCAACGACGACGAAGAAAATCAAATCGTACCCAGCAGTCGACGTGAATGTTTTGTTTACTTTCTTCGTGCTGTTGACAAATGGCAAACAGACGGTACTTTTTGCAACTTTCTTTTTTTTTTGTTGAATAGAATAGAAAATGAAATTTGAAAAAAATTAAGTAAATTATGGTTAATTTTTTTTAGCTAAAGAAATCCATTAACGCATGCTGCCAAAGAGGGGCCAAGCTCAATAGACGCTTGGCTTGGTCTAGGGATTGCGATGGAATCCGCGCCTCTGTCAGCCGGCGCGAGGCTAATGAACTGTTAATTCCCTCTTGGTACAAGAGGGTCTACAGGGGGTTTAATCCCCATCCTCCTTGTAACATTTGACATCTAATAACTTCTACATCACGAAATTTAAAGTGATGCTGGATGGCAAGCGCCCTCGACATCAAAACTCTGAGTTCTGCGTGATTCACGCTAAAACATTTTGACCCCCGAAACAGCGTGCCGCGCTCCCGATTACACCGAAAATGGGCGTGGCTTACTAAAGTATCAATTGTTAAAATACCGAACGTATCGAAATTTTCGATACTTAATTTAACTACCATAGAATCTTCCACGGAAGGCCTGGAATAAAGTATCAATACATCGGCTAAATGAATTTTGATGATTTAACCAATTTCGATACCTAAGAATCCATGGGATTACTTTCAATACCCTACACTTATATCAATATTTTGGAATTTGACCGCCAATTTCAAAATTCAAAAATTTTTTTTTGCAAAAATTTCTTTTTTCCTCGTGTGACGTGAATTTTCGTGAACAAGCGTTCAAATTCGGCCAATTTCGGGAATTTTTTTCTTTTCGCCGAAAACATATATCTAGACACATTACTTATTAATGAACGTGATCCAGCGTTCAAATTCGTTTGTTTTCGTTCATTTTCGGGAATTTTGACCTTGTATCAAAAATTTCCATTTGAGCTCGATTTCCATTCCTAATTAATCTTAATTAAATGTTTAGGACCGAGATTTTAAAACTAATTTCTACCTCAGTTTGTTCATTTTTAATTCAATCTTTCAGTGAAGATTCAGACCACAGAAAGAGTACCAAGAGGGACCAGCCGCTTACGCGGCAGCTTCATATGACAACGCAATAGCAGAGAGACCTATTTTATGTGAATCTATATTGGTATATGGCAGACCAATGCGCTCAATGATGAACTTTCGCCCTTTTAATTTCAGCCGACAGTGTCCTCTGTTGATTTCATTTGCTCCCATTTTATGGCATCAAAACGGTCTTGCTATAGGGCACTCTTAATCGGAGAAATACAGTATAATCTTGCAATATAATCTTCCAGCTCTCCGTCTTTGAATGTTCCCTTGTTCTGGCCCGCGCTACCCAAAATCAAGAACAGAGATGCCAAACAATTATCACAGATAATCCGAATCTGGTTGACTTGTCTGCTGTATTAAATACAGATCTGAAGTCAACGCCGTACACTTTGACGTCGAGAGAACCCCATTATGGAGAGCATTATGGTCTACTTAATCTGCTTCTCCAGGGACACAGGGGTCGAGCAATAGATTTACGGCGAATGCAAGTGATCGACTATGGTCGCAAATCTTCCGGGAGTTTCTTGACGAGGGTCGCCAAAAGACGATTCTCTTTCGCGCCAAAATATTCTTTAACGACAACCGGAAGTCTCGACGTTAAGTAGAAAGATTATATTGGCTATAGTTTCCACATGCTAGAGTTTCCATTTATCTCTTTGCTGCCGACAGTGATAATCCCTATAAAAATATTCCTCCCGCAAATCCTTATTGAGCTGGGCGAAAGCGCCATAGTTGCTCAAAGCTTGAAATCACTTTAAAATTCAATTTTCCTCAACTTAATAGTCATTCTAGTGCTAATAACGTCCGCGGCCGGGTTTTGGCGAGTTTTGGGCATTGTCAGGATTGTGGTCGATTTTTCTCGGATTTGATTGTTGTTTAATATCAGCCGACCCAATTTCAATCATACAATATCACAGCAGCGATCGTCGCTTCCTCCGCTTAGAGTTTGAAGCAATTAATTAACAGTACGCAAGATAAGACCCAAGTGAGGCTTAGGATCAGTGGTTCAGTTGCCTCATCATAAGAGACTGGATGACGGTGACGATGGCTATCATTTCATTATTTCCACTGCTGATCAAACTACTTTCTAATAATGAAAAAAGACGATACACTTTTTGTTATACAGTTGTTGTGTTGTTATACAGGAAATAGCTAGAGAGTCAGATTGATCCTGTGCAAAGGAAATTGTGCAAGGAATCAAAAGACAATTCATCCCCTATACTAGCGCGGATAGAGTGCGATTGTGTCCGAAATGCGAGAAATCATTGCACTCTTCCATCAACTAACCCCAAAAGAAAAATCTGATAATATAAAAGCGAAATATTTTGTAGGCTATCGCATTCAGGTACGAACATCAGACAGGAACAACATTGGCATTGTAAGTACCGTTTCCGGAAGGAGAACGACCTTACTCTTGTGTGCGCTGTCGAGATGCGATGACTCGAGTAGAGACACGAAATGAAGACACACACTGATACTGGATAACGCGCTGTATTTATGGGCTAGTTTAAACTACAACTTACATCAGAGTAGACGACGAGTAGAAGAGAGGACTGGAGTCGGGTGACTGGCTGAAAGCCTTCTCTGTCTTTCTCGTAATCATACATGAGTTTATATACTGATGGTCTGAATAAAAGTGGGTACTGGCAAGGTAGCGATAAATACTGGGTAACAAGTAAGTGGATGCTGTAGTGGATTGATGAACGAAAGAGAGCAAGCAGGTGGTTACTGTAGTAGAGTGCTAAATGAAAAGGAGCAAGCAGGTGGATGCTGTCTAGCGCGGATAGAAGTGTAAGGCTAATCAAGAGCGGACGGACAAGAGTGCGAACGTCCGTGTTGATACTTCCGTTACACACCGTGCGCGTTCTGGCATACACACCGTGCGTGATTTGCCTTACACACCGTGCGCGCTTTGACGTCACACGCTGTTGGCGATTCTAGCGCCCTCTATTGCTGCTTGATGTCACTGAATCCTCTCAAGGTCGAAAGCGGTCTTTACATACCTCCCTTTTCTAGATAGGGCCACTGGCCCGTGGTGGGATTCAGTGCCGTATGAGAGGTGAAAAACAATATGTTTTTCGACCTTGGGGCTAAAGAGTGCAGTCACTCCAGACTACCAGGAATGTGAAACTAGAACTTTCTCTGTAGTTAGTCTGTTTTGCCGTTCTCTGTAGTTCAGTGCCATTTCAGTGTCTTCCAGTGCTATAATTTGACGTTCCGTGTTCGTCGTTCTACTCTCGTTATCAAATCTAAGTATTTCCACTGCTTATGTGTTCTGTTAGTTGGATTTTACTATTTATTGGTACTAGGTGACAACATTGTTTTAATAGAGTATAGGATATTGTGTCACTCTGTCTTACAGAAGAAAAACAGTGCAAAAATTAAGACCAAAAAATAAGAGACAAAAAATGAAGACAATAAAGGTATTTTGTTAATACCGTATAAGGCATAATTGTTTCACATAATAAAAAAAAAATGTTGTTTTTCTTCCGCTGCTTCTCTTCATTCACCATCCTTCGTCCTCCTGGTAGCCGTCCTCTTCGTCCTCAAGCATCCATTGGAGGTTTAGGACAGCTTGAATCTGTCGTAGTCCCTTCATGATTTCTTCCGTCGCCGTTGTCAAGATTTGTAGATGGTTGCTCAATCGATTACGGCCGGTACCTCTGGGTTGTGGCAGTAGCTGATGGTTGCTTGACGGCTGCTGCGGGACTGGATCCGGGCTGGCTGGTGAATTTTGAATTGGCGGTGTCGTTGATGGAGACGTTGCCGCCCGCTTTTTGCCGAATTCCCTCCAAAACGCCTCACCTTCCTCTACTCCCGACATCTTGTCGGTTTCGACAGTGCACGTTTCGGTGGGGTCTTGGCTAAGTTTTCCGTCCAAGTTAGTGTTTTCGGAGTTTGCCATTTTCTTCTTTCTTTCTTTCTTTTGGTAGTCGGTTGATAGGCTGAAAAGACTTTGACTTGAAGTTGTTCAGTCGGCGGTTGAAATCAGTCTGTCCGATCCTGATTTTCTTTGCCTCTTTATAGGGGAATATAGGTTGGAGTGTGGGTTGCATCCCTTCTTCGTTTGTATATTTTGCTTAGTCAGACTGCTCGTCTTTCAGCGTGAGAGACATTCGGGTGCGAAAATTGAGGGTTGGGATATTTGAGAAAAGTTTTTAGTGGTCCATTCAATTTAGAACTTTGAATGCAAGGGTAAAAGGATATTGTTTTTGATCTCGGGTAGCAGACTGAGGAATTTAAAACTTTTAATTTTCACTTTTCTGACTGAGTCAAGGGGGGTGGGAAGAAAGAGATAAACGTAAAAAAAAATAATGATAATAGGGTCTGCTCCTCCTTTTGCTTGATTTTACTTTTCTTTTTTACTCTAAAAATGTTATGTCTGCCGCAGGATCGAGAGCGAAAAGATCGTCGATGTACGCTGCGATATCTCCTATCGGGCTCGGAGTTGCATAACATTGCCAATAAACTTGCGACATCAATCTTTCTTCTTCTAGAATGATTGTCACTGGAGTGAGCCCTTCTTTGTTTTTCAGAAATCTATTTCCTCCCTTTTCAAGTAACATTTTCGCCACCTCGACGTTGTCTTTAACAGAACTCATATGCAGAGGCGTGTTCCCGTTTTTATCGGCACGCATGATATCAGTCCTATTACCGTCGGGATACGCGGTGTCAATAAGAAGTTTACAGATTTCCGTATTGTTGGCGTGAATCGCTGTCAATAGTGGGGTATTCCCGTCTTCATCAGCTGGGTTTAGTGGGAAAAAATAACGTAGCAGAGCTTTGACAGCTTTTACGTTTTGTAACTCACATGCGTGATGGAGTGGCGATTGACCCCTGTTGTTTTTTGGAACTGAAGTAAACACTTTATTTTGCAGTAAATAGACCAACACATTGACTTCGGGCGCTTCACAAGCTAAATGTAGAATGGAATTACCCTTTTTGTCTGATGTGTCGATGTCTGGTTTACGCGCCATAAGGTGTTCAAACGGTTGTCCTAGGCCAAGTTTTGCTGCTAGGCCTAGTGGGGTCAAACCCTCGTGATTGCGCTGGTTAATGCACATATTGACTGAAACGATGCCAAGCAACTGGCAATTTGACAAGCATGTCGCCCAATGGATAGCTAAGTATCCATTGCTGTCTTCTGCTGAAACGTTTGCTTTGACTCGCATTAATTCCATTGCAACTCGAGTGTGCTGGTACTTTGTTGCTAGGATTAGTGGAGTGTCGCCGTTGCTATCTCTTATGTTAATGTCTACTTTTTCCGCTAGTAGTATTTGACGTACTACTATATGGTTACCGAACTGGACCGCGATGTGCAGGCTGGATTTCCCGTCTTTATTCCGGATGTTTACGTCGGAATCTGCGCGAAGCAGCAACTCGATGTAAGCTCGTTCCTGCCGGTGCACTGCGTGGTGAAGGGCTGTATTTCCGTTGATATCCTGCACGTTCACGTTTGGATTCAGGTCGATTATCGAACGTAGACACATCACTGATCTTTGTTTTGTAGCAACTATTAATGGAGTTTCTCCACGCAAATTGACTTCGTTCAACATGTATGGATTATCATTCACGTCACTTATCCGAATCATAAATCCTCTGTTTGCTTTTTCGTGGCACATGTTGTTTCCCGTAAGGGTGTTGTATTCCATTTTAGTTCTGATTTATAGTTGCTTTCTTCTTGCTAGCTTGAAGTCGTTTGACTATCTCGAAGTCAGTATGCCGATTGACTTCGACTGTTGGATGAATGGGTTACTCGTTTTACTCTTCCACAGCGATTTCTGCTTCACCTTCGTCCGTGGGTGTTTCTTCTTGTTTCTTCATTCTGTTCTTTAATCTTTGGCATAACAACTGTTGTCTCAGCCGCCATGCTTGCAACCGGAGAGAGAACTCTGTCGTTGTGATTACTTTTTTCCTTGGCCCAATTATTGCGATTAAAAATATTGTAACGCTCAGCAGAATCACTCCTGCTGCCGTTATCGAGAAACCGATCTTTAACTTCTCTGTCCAATTGGCTGTTGTACCAAATCGCGTATCGTCTTTCTTGGAGACCATTAATGCAGAGAGTGACTCCGTGTCTTCTGCGCGGATTCTAGTGATGAGCTCGTTTATCACATTAATTTGTTCGAACTCGTTAGAATCTTCTGCTGCGTGGTGTTGTGTCGCGTACTGGTATTCGTTATCCGATATTCCATTGAACTGCTCTGCCAGTTTTAAAGATGCTAAATGGAACGTGGGATATTCTTCTTCCCATTTGTTTGTTTTGGCATTCCACCTATAGGATCTGCCGTTTAAGTTCACAATTCTATCTTTCCAGAAGCATTCTTGAAATGGATGAAGTGAATATCCGTCACGCCCAATTGTATATTCTTGATATCTTGGTTCAAATCCGCACTTAGTTTGTTTTGCTGTCACTGTAATATTTTGCTGCTCACACTTTTGCACTATCAGGTTTTTTCCGTTGGGTTTCAATCGATGACACACTGGTAAATTGTTTGCCATTGCTGCTAGTAGGCCACTTGTTTCTGCTAAAAGTTGTGTTGTGTAGCGCCTTACTTGTAGGTTGCCACAATGCATTCTTTGGATTTCTTCTTGTAAAACGTTATTTTGCTCTACCAGTTTATCCTGAATGAATTGGTGGTGCTGGGCCAGAAGTGGTTGATTTTCCATTTCTGTATTCGAGTCCTGATGTTTTGGCGCTTCCAGTAACCATTGTTGTGCTGGCTTTTCTTTACAACTGGTGGCTACAACTGTTTGTTTTCTTGCTTCCAAACATTGTTTGCCGTCCGTAATTTGTTGTGTCTCCGAGTTCCATATTAACATAGCATTATCTTTATACAATTGTTGATTACATCCCCTTCTAGAAAAACTATTTCTTGTAAATCCAAAACATTTCCCTGTATTTGATGCTTTTACTGCTTGGAGGGAGAGATTAGGGATTACGTTAAACTTTTGGGTATCTGTTGGGGCACACCTCTCTGTATTTACTGACTCATAGTTTAGGCATCTTTCAACATCTTTATTATAGAGATGGGTTCCCGTGCTATCTGTTATCCCTTGGAATACTACGTAAGCTCCTTGAATGTTTTTTAGTTTGTGAAAATTGTGGTTACAAATGGACAAAGTGTCTTTTTCGAAATGGAATTCCAACTGATTTGATTCGTCTGTGAGTTTACGTGATCCTTCCCTTAATTCAGTAATAATTCCCATTCCCGCTTGTACTTTTTTAAGTGAACATTTCTCGTCGTCTTGCCATGTCGGTAGATCCCACACGATCGTTGAATCACGTGATACCACCGACGTGGCTTCCGAACTATTTGTTAATACGCCGTACGGTGATGTGATGGGGCAGTTGATGCAATCCTTTTTTAAGGATATCTCTTGCACCACACAATTCCGTACTGCATAATCTACTGTTCTCATCCATGATCCTTCACCTCTTGGTGATGCCCTGAATGAGAAGAGTTTACTTTTGGTTTCTTCCATTACATTACCGGCACAATCGTGCGTATGAATCATTTTCATGCATTCCTCCGCCGATACCGGCTCAATTCTCATTGAGTCGATTGTGTCGTAAGAACCGAAGAAATAACCATTGATTTTACGTTCTTTTATCCAAGTCATACAAAGGTGGCCCTTCCATTTGGCGTGTGGCTTCTCGGTAATAAAAAATTCGTACTTGTCAATAACTGGTGCCTTTTCTATCGTGTTTTTATCACAATAGGCAGGTTGTTGGATATCCATTAGTCCAACTATTTCTGCGTGTTCGCAGTTGCAAATGGTAATGTTGAGAGCCGCAGCCAAGTGGAAGGTTCTCCCTAGGGCAAGTATTGCTGTCCAAGCCAAGATATTCATCTGTAATTTTACGTTGAAATTTGGACTGAGTAAAATGTTTTAGTTTTTCATTTTTTGTTTTAATCTCTTAACTTCTGTGGGAGTTTAATTGTCTTCCGTAAGCTGTAACGTTCTTGAGGGGGGATTCTTTGTTTTGCTTTTCCTTTTTTCTGTACTTTTTTGATAGGTTCTTGATTTTCTACAGTATTTTCCACTGGTTTTTCTACTGGTTTTTCTACTGGATTTTCTACTGGACTTTCTACTGGATTTTTTTCTGCTTCATCTATGGGTGGGGTTTGTTCAATGCTTTTTGACTGCTCTTTCTTTTTAAATAACTTCATCCTATCGACGTGAGTCACATAGGGTTTTCCATCTACTTCCAATTTATAGTTTACTTCACTTTTCTTTTCTAAGACTTTGTAAGGTCCTTCCCACCTCATATTAAATTTACCTGGCGTATTCTGCATTTCTTTAAGCATAACTGTGTCACCTATGTTATATTGCACTAATTTAGTTTTCTTATCATAATATTCCTTTTGTTTGTTCTGGGCCAATTTAATGGCGTCCTTTGCTAAGTCCTTAGATTGATGCCACATCTGTGAAAATATCGTATTTTCATCGTTTACTAATAATAATCTTGATGGAGGTAAGACATCATTTGGTTCCCTGGCTTCTCTACCGAACATCAAGTAGAACGGAGTCTGTCCCGTGCTTGCATGCACTGATGTGTTGTAGGCAAAAGTTGCATAAGGCAAAAAGTCGTCCCATTTATTAGGTGTGTTGGAGATATAGCTGGCCAACATATCGCCAACTGTCCGATTAAACCGTTCGACTAATCCGTCGCAACAAGGCCTATACGCTGTCGTTCGTAATCGTTCAATTCCTAATTGACCATACAGTTCATCCATTATTTGGGATAGGAAATTCGATCCTTGGTCGGTGAGAACTTTTTCTGGTACTCCATGCTGTAAGACTATTGTTTGGATAAATGTTTTTGCTACTGTATCTGCTGTTTGATCTATCATAGGTGCTGTTACGGTGTACCGAGTCAAGTATTCACTCATTACCAAGATGTAACAATGCCCTCTCGTTGACTGTGTCAAGGGCCCGACGATGTCCATTGCCATCGTCTGCCAGACGTGATCGGGAGGAGGCATTGGTTTTAGTGGAGCTCTACTCGATCCTACGGCTTTCCGCTTTGCACATATTTCACATTTTCTAACGTAATCCTTAATTTCTTTTGACATTTTAGGCCAAACGTATCTTCTCCTAATTCTCGCGAGTGTTTTCCTGGAACCTAAGTGTCCTGCGTATGGACTATCGTGAAACCTTTGCAAAATCTTGAGTCTGAATGTCTCGGGTACTAATATTTTTCCGTCTGCCGTTCCCATCAGACCATTGTGGAGTTCGATAAAATCTAGGCAATCATCGTCTGAATCATCGGATCCATTTTGGTCTGTTTGGTAGGCGTGTTTGTCTTTCGATGGGGTGAGGAGTTCCTTAATTCCTGTGTTATCGTTCTGATCCTCCATTACTGTCGTGTGCCGTCGGGTGGCACTTTCGAATCTTTCACGAGCGCTCATACAGTAGCTGTCTTGTTCTTGCTCTGCTGCAAAATCCCTTGTTATGAAGAAAATGGGTCCCGTTTCCTTCGACAATGGTTGATCATCGATCTTAGTTATCGGTATTCGGCTAAGGCAATCTGCGTTTTGATTATCCTTCCCGGGACGATAAGTAATTTCGATGTGAAATTCTTGCAACAGAAGCGCCCATCTTGCTAACCTCCCTGTCGGTTCTTTAACTGTCATCAACCACTGTAGTGGGCGATGGTCCGTTAACACTTGAAATCTACGGCCGTACAAGTATGGATAGAATGTTTTTACTGCATGGATAATTGCGTAAGCTTCTTTCTCCACTGTACTCCATTTGGCCTGTGTATCATTCAAATGTTGTGAGGTGTATGCTATTACTACCTCTTTCATTACGCCTCTGTCTTCTTGTATCTGTGCTAAAACAGATCCTACACCGTAGCCTGACGCATCCGTATGAATAATAAAATCGCGCGAAAAATTTGGGTAGCTCAGGATCGGTGGGGATGTAAGGCAGTCTTTTAAAAGATGAAATGCGTTTTCCTGTTCCGGGCCCCATATCCAATCTGTATCTTTTTTAGTTAACTGTGTAAGGGAGTGTGCTTTATCTGCATAGTTCTTTACAAATTTCCTATAGTACCCTGCTAGTCCTAAGAAACTACGTACTTGATCGCTGTTTTTTGGTGTTGGGTAGTTGGTTATTGATTTAAGTTTTTTGGGATCTGGTCCAATTCCTTTTTCTGAAACAACGTGTCCCAGGTATTCTACTTCTTTGTGTAAGAAAGTGCACTTTGACAGTTTAATTTTTAATCCTGCTATTCTTAAGAGATCGAATACTGCTTCTATATGTTTGATGTGTTCTTCTATGGTTTTTGAAAAAATTATTACGTCGTCTAGGTAGACGAGTGCGTATTTCTTTAAAGCTGGACGTAAAACATTATTTATCAGTCTCTGAAACGTCGCCGGAGCATTTGTCAATCCAAACGGCATGCGATTGAACTCGAAATGTCCGTCGTCCGTTGTAAAGGCTGTTTTTTGTTTATCCGCTTCTTCTATCTCTATTTGCCAATAACCGCTGAACAAATCCAATGTGGTGAAGAATTTCGCACCATCCAAGTGGTCGATTGTTTCGTCGATCCTTGGTAGTGGATATTTGTCTTTCACCGTAACTGCATTTAATCTGCGATAATCTATACAAAATCTCTTTTCGCCTGTCTTCTTTGGAACTAGTACGACTGGTGAGCTATAAGGACTTGTGCTAGGTCGAATAATCTGGTGTCGCAACATTTCCTCTACGTTTTCCTGGATTGTTTGTTGTAACGTTCGTGCGATGCGACGAGGGGGAGAAAAAATTGGAGGTCCTTCTGTAACAATACTATGTTTAGCTCCGTTAGCTTTACCTAGTTCCGCCGTTTTTTCTGCGATTATATCTTTATTATTCCTCAATAACTCTTGGATTACTGGTCTGTGCTGTTCGCAATCCTCGTCATCGATTATGGCTTCCCTATTTGGTTGTCTGATAAAAGACGGTGGAGCTGGCGCAAGGCCTTCTACTATTTGTTCTACTCTCCCTATGACGTGGTATCTGTTATCGTTATTTGTATATGTGATTCTCCTCGTGAGACTATCTAGTTTGATGCTATTGTTGGTTATAAAATCTATTCCTAAGATACATGGTTCACTCAGATTATCAATAACGTGGAAAGTCTGCCGAATTCTAGTTCTATCATTTGGGTGGATTCGAACGTCAATATCAAATGTGCCGACTGTTTCCATTGGCATTCCGCAAATACTTCTGAATTTATATATCTGTGGATGTGTTTTTCTTATTTCGTTCTTTGGGATCCGTCCCAGGAAGAACGCTGAAATTATGGTGGCTGACGCACCTGTATCTATTAATGCATAAGTCCTAATTTGTCCTATTTCTATTGGTATCCTAAAGAGCTGATAAGCTACTTGCTTTATTGTTGGATAAGTATTCGGTGCTGGCTCATGTGAAGAACCGAACGAATAATCCTTATCCTTTTCTACTGTCTGGTTTGGTTGTTGTCTCGTCCCTTCTTGGACTCCTTCAGTCGCCACGCTTGGTATTTGCGGCATTCTCTTTTAATGTGACCTCTGTTTTTACAGAAAAAACAGGATCTTGTTTCCTTATTCCACGTTGCTTCCTCTCTTGGGTCGCCTTGTGGGTTTGATCTGTATTGGGAATTTTCCTGATTTGTTCTGTACTGGTAACTGTTTTGTCTAGGGCCTGGACTAGGTGTTCTACCTCTTTCGAGAGGGTTCGAAAATCGTACTTGGTTGTTGCTATTTTGTCCTGCGCCTGAAGCGTTGTTATACTGTCGTTTCCCTGGACTGGGGCTACGGCCTCGCTGGCTGTAATTATACTGGGGATACGCAACTTGCTGTTGTTGTCCTTGGCCTCCGATGAACGCGACGGTGTTCTCCGCCTGTCCAATTTTGGTTTCAGAATTTAGTTTTAACTTTGCGAGTTGATGGACTAATTGTTTCAATTCATCTAGCTCTTCCTGTTGGGTTTTCTTTGCTTCTACGGTCGTATATGTCGAACTACTATGTTTTGACTCCGCTCCGCGCCTGATTTCTATTATTTGTTCGCATTCTACTGCTGTCTGTACGCTGGAATCGAAGTCCGCATTTGGTCGCAATCTTCCCCATATTATGGCTGAGATTTCTGCTCTGACGCCGTTTAGAAGAATTTCTTTCTTAATTTCGTTTCTTAGTGATATTACTTCTGGAGCTACGCTATTTGTTACTGCTTCTCCGTATGCTACGCGATACGTGTCGTCGATTCTCTTTTTGAAATCACGTACTCGCTCGTTTTGGCCCTGTCTCAATTGTTTTAGTTGGGCCTTTCTGAGTGTTTTAACTGCATTGTCTTGGAATCCGTTAACTATAGCTGTTTCCCATGACTGATAATTCGCTTTTTGATTAGCTGTAAGTGATTCGTTAAAGTTAGCTGCTGATTTGCCAAGTCTATCTTGGAAATATTTCAATTTTTGTGCGTCGCTCCATCCTGCTGCTAACGCAACTTTCTTAGCTGTTTTTAGCCAATCATCTATTGTTAGACCGTCGTTGAGCTCTCCTGTGAATTCTGGGATTTCCTGTCTATATGCTACAGCGTTCAGATTTGTCATTCCTTCTATCAATGCTGTTGTGTTCGCATCAGCATAACTCTTCCATTGTGCGTATGTTGGCGCGTTCGGTGGATTAACTGGTGGGTTTGCTGGTGGGTTTACTGGTGGAATTACTGGTGGGTTTACTGGTGGGTTTACTGGTGGGTTAACTTGTTGATTTGTTGCTGGTACTGGTGGGGTCATCGTGCTGTCGTCGTCGGAACTACTGTCGTTGAAGTAACCGCTCCCGATTAAACTCTTATCAACTTCGGATTCGTCGCTTGAGCTTGCGGTGCTTACACGAACAATATCGTCTTCGGATTCTTCGGCACTCTGTATTTCTGGTGAATTAGGTGGTGCCGCGGAGGTTGTACTACAAGATCTGTTGTGAACTGACTTTCTTTTTCTTTTTAATTCTCTTATTGTAGCTGTAACCTGTGTGTTTAGTTTGTCTAAGTTTCTTTTGGTGATCGATCGAGCTGTCGTTGAACTATCAAGCCGCGCCTGAAGTTCGGCTAACTCTTGCTGGTATTCTCTAACGCTATCTTCTAGTTTCTTGATCGAACGGGTTCGTTTAGGGTTTCTTTCTTTCCGTAACTTTGTCTCGAGGGACTCCGCTAGGACTTTTAGAAGGCTAGTTATCGTTGAAATACGATTGCTTATCGAAACCTGTCTTCCACTTAAATGTCGCCTAGTGCTGACTACTGATGTCGAAGGAGAAATATGTCGATTTGTGGTTCTTACCGCGGATGTAGGCGTTGATGTCATCAGCTGGAGAGGGGTAGAGTTGTTCGTTGGGTGGCTCGCCAATTGTAAGTACCGTTTCCGGAAGGAGAACGACCTTACTCTTGTGTGCGCTGTCGAGATGCGATGACTCGAGTAGAGACACGAAATGAAGACACACACTGATACTGGATAACGCGCTGTATTTATGGGCTAGTTTAAACTACAACTTACATCAGAGTAGACGACGAGTAGAAGAGAGGACTGGAGTCGGGTGACTGGCTGAAAGCCTTCTCTGTCTTTCTCGTAATCATACATGAGTTTATATACTGATGGTCTGAATAAAAGTGGGTACTGGCAAGGTAGCGATAAATACTGGGTAACAAGTAAGTGGATGCTGTAGTGGATTGATGAACGAAAGAGAGCAAGCAGGTGGTTACTGTAGTAGAGTGCTAAATGAAAAGGAGCAAGCAGGTGGATGCTGTCTAGCGCGGATAGAAGTGTAAGGCTAATCAAGAGCGGACGGACAAGAGTGCGAACGTCCGTGTTGATACTTCCGTTACACACCGTGCGCGTTCTGGCATACACACCGTGCGTGATTTGCCTTACACACCGTGCGCGCTTTGACGTCACACGCTGTTGGCGATTCTAGCGCCCTCTATTGCTGCTTGATGTCACTGAATCCTCTCAAGGTCGAAAGCGGTCTTTACAGCATCAGGTGCAATGGGTACAACTAGCTCACGACTGTCACTTCACCTCACTTGTAAACAAAGCAATATTGACCTCTGGTGGCCTGATTCAATAACATTGGTTTCGTCTGCTCCGGCTCTCACGTGCTCAGTCTTCACGCCACGCGTGGCAATTCACCAGTCACGCATGATTAATTCGTTTAAGTCATCTAAACGTAGTATTGACGAAAATGCCTAGGCCTGCAATTGAACATGCCAACACTGTCAAGTCTTTGTTGCAAACGAGTTTAGACTTGGTCGTGAGCAAATTATTGGATTCTACAGACGACAAGAACATTCTAATTGAGTGGTCGATTGATCTCGGTGGAGAACAAAGGAAAACATGGATAGATTTTGATGAAGAAGAAGTAGAAAGCCTAAAAGCATCTAAAGATTTAAATGGAGAAGGAAGCGAAACAGTGTCTCAGTTTATTTTAAACCCTTTCGATAATTTGAGTAAGTTAAATATGTCTTGGTATAGCCTACTGTTGCAAGTATGTAGATACATTTCCATGTTGTTTTGTAGCATCTACGTCCTTGGCCCAAATAATTGACACACTCAGAGCAAAAAAAGAATGTCGATTGAAGATACAAAAGTTTTCCCAGCTAATAACCCCACAAAACAAAGTATTGGATTTTTCCCTTGCAAAACTTGAGGACAGAAAAAGTTTTGCCTATTTGCTACAACTTGCTGCTAATCGAAGCCCAGTAACAGATATTTTCCACTTTCACACAATTTAAATTCATGTGTTTAATCAATATTTTTTTGTAGCAAATTACTGATCTGCTAATGGGTGGAATGCAAAACATGTGTCGACTGAAAGACTATTACAAATTTCTCCCTCAGTTTAGTCATCTCCAAGTACTCAATGTGTCATGCACCCCAGAAAAGTTCAATAACAATTGCATGCACATTATTGGAATTCATTGCAGAGATCTCAGGTATTTTTCTTTTTTTGTGAACATATAATTTCATTTTTATTAAACCCTCTTTTGATGCTCTTTTTTTTTTACAGAGAACTGAATATTGATGAGTGTGAAAATGTCACGAATGAAGGAATTAATAGGTTGTGTGGCGGTGCAAAAGATCTAGAAGTGGCATTACAAATGGGGCAAAGTGGCCAATGTGAATTCCTGCAAAAGCTATCTATCGTTGGTACCGGGATTACAACGAAAGGTGTTGGAATAGCCCTTCAACATTTTTCATACCTGAAGATATTGGAATATCCTCATCTGGTTGAAGCCTTGGCTCATATTCACAGAAATGACGTTTCCCGTCCTAAATACGCCTTGACACGACTGAATCTTGATCAGGATGAAGACTTCCTTTCGTATAGGCCATACAAAAGGGGTGACCTTTGTATAGCTGCTTCAATGTGTCCTTTCGTTACCCATTTAAATATTACGGACCATTCTGGAATCGACAAGTCCGATTTAGTGGGTTTAACAGTACTTGAAAGGCTCAGTGAACTGAAGATCGCAAATATTTGGCAAGTTGGTGACTACAGTTTCAGTTTTTATTACCTGCTTCCTCTTTTGAAAGCACGAGGAACTTCTTTGACATCACTGGAACTTGAAGACCTATACTACCCCATATGCGCCTGTCTTGGCAGCATAATTGAATACTGCCCGAACCTAAAACGTCTTTCCCTTGGATGCCGATACTCGTTGTCTGGCTGGGTAGAGGAAAATGAACAGGCCGGTAGACCCAGCAAACTTGCAAAAACCGATTTTACATTTCATCATCTGGAGCAACTGAAAGTAGCAAACACTTTTGATGGTTATGGTGAAACCCCGCCTCTGAAAGATTTGCTCTTGCTATCATCATCGCCATCTCTGAAAAAACTCACCTTCAACTATTGTGGTCATGTCACGGACAATGTTCTTCATGAGGTCTGTCAGTCTCGCTCATTCAAGAGTCTTGAACATCTGGAATTTTCTCAGTGCCGTTTTGTTACCAAAGTTGGCATCGATTTATTCATGAATGAAAAGAACGCGTTGAAGAGGTTGGCAGTTAGTAATTGCGAATCAGTATCACGAAAGAATATTGTGGACTGGGGAAAGAAAGCTAGGGAGAACAATTGGGAATTAGAGATTGTCTACAACGGAAAAGTATGCCTTTTTTCTGAAGACCATGAGGAGGAATTCTAAGGTTCTCTACAGCAGTTTTGTGTTTTCTTGTTTTTCTACATTACACTTCTTTTCATCGCTGTCAGTTTCTTATGTTGAAGACAAATAAATTTTGAATGGGAGGAATTGGAACCCACTGGAAACAATGCGAGTCTTTGTCATTATTCTTATATATAGATCGCTTCGCAATGAAAAAAATTCTCTTTTGTCTTTTTTTTACTTTATCTGCAACTGAGAAGAAATACACACGTACAAGCGCTGGCGAATAGGACACCACTGGGCCATCTTTGATGGAGCAAATCATACCAGTTTCATTAATTTGTCTGTAAAGCTGCCAAATGTAGTTGGCAGACAGCAATTAACAAACCATACAATTGAAAAGATAAGCAATTACGGTAGGCCTACTTGCCAGCGGGGGCGATAGAGTGTAAAGTCATCACAGTTCCGTCAGTCCGAATGGCTAGTAACATTGCCTCAGCAAAATTGAGACACGTACTCTTTGCGCTAATACAGTATAGGGGCGAGCAACTATAGGGCATTCCATTAACAATTAGGCCCTGTACCTGTTGTTACTGAAATTCCGTATACCAAGTAGCCTATGCTGTAGCCTACACCTTTTCAGAAATGAATCTAGACCAGGAAATAGACATTTATGTAGATGGCACGGGTCGAACTTACACCCTATATTTTATTTTCCCTTTCGGCTCTATATAACGACTTCAGCTTCTTTCGGGTTGGCGATTTGTATCCATCAGTCCTCAATTGAAGAAAGGCGGCAAGACGAGTGACAGTACATAAAATCGCAGCTTTAAATGGCAAAAACTTGCATCGAATTAAAAAAAAATGGAACTGTGCAGAAATTGTGCCTCGTCACTTGTTTGTTAGATTAATACTATATAGGTACGTCAAGGCTGTAGTGGGGACCTGCAGGTTATTTCCAGTGAAGTTATGATTTATGGACTTATGGTTATGGTTTATGATGCTACGGCATTTACGGCGGTTACGGCGTTTACGATCGGCATTTTGCCGATTGAAACTCTTCGAGTCCCATCATAGATGCGCCCAACTAATTTAAACTGCATGCAATTCCTATTTGGATTTTACTAAAGCAACTCGGACTCGTGGGTTCGGGATATGTTTCCGAATCCGACAATCGAGTGACCGGCAGGAGATTTTTGGCCTTAATGATTATTTTCATAATATAACGAGCATTATGGTGTACTAATCTGCTTCTCCAGGGAAGCAGGGGTCGAGAAATAGATTTACGGCGAATAACGCCAGTGATCGACAATAGTCGCAAATCTTTCAGGAGCTTCTTGACGAGGGTCGCCAAAACGACGATTCTCTTTTGCGCCTGGATCTGTCGGAATGCAAGAGACGCGCGAAAACAGAAAAATGTAAAAACAAAATTATAAATTTTATTATAAAAACAAACACTACCAAACAATAAAATCGCATCATCATTACTGCAAATTAAGTTTCAATACCTTTGTACTCATTCTGTTCTCGACATTTGCCAAAATATATCATCCTCTAATGACAACCAAAACCGAAAGTCTCGACGTTAGTAGAAAGTATTTATCTATTTACCGACGGTAATACTCCCTTAAAAATATTCCTAGCTCTCACCGATCTGGCGTTCCTTATTGACCTGGAAGAAAGCGACAGTTGCTCCAACAAAGTAAGCTTTAGATCCCTTTCAATTGACTTTTTCCTCAACTTAAAATAAGTTCATTCTAGTGTTCACAACGTCCATGGGCGTCCGTGGATGTTGATGGGCATCGTCAGGATTGTGGTCGAGGTTTCTCGGAATTGATTGTTGTTTAGTGTCAGTCGGTCCAATTCTTCAATCATAGAAAAATTAGAACATATACAGCAGCGATCGCCACTTCCTCCGCTTACGCTTGGAGCTTATAAAGCCAACAACAGCACACAAAACGACGAACACTACACGGATTTAATCTGATGACGAACTCGATTATACCGTTCAACAGACAGCCTTGTTAGGTAGAGACCAAGTGAGGCATATCATCAGTGGTTTAGTTGCCTCAAAACATGCTAGATGACAATGGCTACAATTTTAATTTGTTGATAAAACTGCTTTCTATGATTGTACTTTTCCATCAACTAGCCTCAAAAGAAAAAATCTGACGATGCAAAAGCAAAACATTTGTAGGCTATTCCATATTCAGGTACGGACGGACGGAACCTAAACATGCCTAAACCACACCTGGCTAAACTCACGAACGAACAGCTCACGAGTCACGGCCGTCACCTCACTTGTAAACAAGGACAAATCATATATTGACCTCTGGTGGCCTGATTCAATAACATATTGGTTTCGTCTGCTACCACAAGTTCTTAGTTTTTTACGTATTATGTGGTATTACGTCACGTCTCTCAAGTCTAGTCTCTCATCTCACGTGCCCAGTGCTCACGTCACGCAGTCACGCATGGTAGTTCTAATTCGCTTTAAGCCTCGTCCACACGACTTACGTCTTGCGTCTTACGGTTTGCGTCTTACGTCCTTGCGTCAAATTCTTACGTGAAAACCATCCACACTGGTTTTGTGCTTGCGTCAAGTCTGCGTAGAAAAGAGGCGTGGCTTCGATAACTAGGCCGAAATATGGCGCCTTGACAAGACTTGTACTCTTGTAGCCAAAACAAGTCTGTTTTGTTGTGTTAATTTGAACCTCTCACGTGTCAATTTCGTTATAGTCTATTTCGAAATGGTTACAATGGACGATATTACACCGGAGGATTTATTCGACGATTTGAGTTTCTCAGTGAATTTGGCGCTTATGGTTGTTCTTGTCGTCAAACTGAAGCGATTACTTCAAAAAAGGGCTCGAATTTGGCGCTTGCACCCGCTAGGTAGCATAGCTATAGATTGAATATATTGTTAGCATATACAGAAAATATGTTGTGCTTGCTAATATCAGGGCGTAGGTGGACCAAGGAACACAACACCCAAACGAATCGCCGACGGATTTCGTGGTACCATACTCTACTAAAATCTGCAGCCAAGAATGATCACCAAGTGTTCTTTTACTGGACACGGATGAGTCCACTCGCATTCAACGATCTAGCAAATCGACTTTTAGTGACAGTGGTTTGGTAAAACAAGAAACTCACAAACATGAGGGCACCAATATCAGTTGGTAAACACGAAATAAAAAGTGATTACCATGACATTCATACAAATACGTTGTTTATCAAGTGAACGACTAGCCATGACACTAAGATATTATGCAACTGATGGGGACAATCTGACTACCATCGCTGCAGGTTACTGTATCGGCTCTTTCTTCTTTTGAACCATGGTAGCGAGGAAAAAAAACTTTGAAAACCCATGAGTTTTTCAAATATATGCGAGTGTCACGACTAGAAAAACAGTTTGACTAGTGCGCCCAGTTATACTGGTTGCACTACTTCTCCGAATTGAAAACAAAAGAAGTCACTCACCCCAGAAATACTAATTTCTCATTGGTCAACATCTCTTTCCAAAATAAAATCCTTACGTCAATTTTTTTACCCGCGGGGCAAACGTAAGACCAAAACGCAACAATTTGACGTAACCAAAAAAGTTTGAAACTTTTCAAACTTTTTCACGTTGAGTCTACGTTTTCTTGCGTTTTGGAAACAGAAATTGACCAATGAGAAATTAGTATTTCTGGGGTGAGTGACGTCTTGTGTTTTCAGTTCGGAGAAGTAGTGCAACCAGTATATAGTAATATATAGTAAATATATATATAGTATATATATATCATATATGTAGTATATATAACCAGTATATATGCAGTTGGACTCATCCGTGTCCAATTAAAGAACACTTTTGTAATCATTCTTGGCTGCCAGATTTTAGATAGAGTATGGTACCACGAAATCCGCCGGCGATTCTTTTGGGTGTTGGACAAAACCCGGTCCGAAGTGGTAGTTAAAAAAAATAGTACTTAATTTTACAACGTGTCACTCGCTTTGAATCGCTTCTATTTTCGATTAGCTTTCGAGTCTGTTATATTAATTTTCTTTAATGACACATCCATTTTCTTTTATTACAAGTGTGATTTGTTTTTCCAGGAGTATAGATCCTACTCCCAGAAATGGCTCATTCCTAGACCCTTTCATACGCGTATAGTTTTCACTGCCAAGTCCTAAATTAATTTCTTAAGTAGAATATTTACTAGCAAAAGCTCTTTGATCAACATGCCTTTTCCTGGCAAACATTTACGATGCGCATAACTAAAACAACACTTGGTCCGTCGTTCGATAGTGTCATGGTCATTGTAATTTCGACAAGAATTGCGAAAAATATCTCACGTACGGAAGAGGCCATTAGCCCAAGATATACGAACGAGACGTCACAGCGATTTCACTCATTAACGGTAATAGGACTGATATACTGTTTAATGACAGTCCCTTCCAGTTTCGACCGACGGGAATTTTGTGTTTTTTTTTTCTTTTATCTAATGTGTGTTTTTATCTGAAAGACTAAATTTTAGAGCTGAATGTAAAGCTGAAAAGGCTAATTACACGAAATTTAAAAAACGAGGGTCGAGTTAGTATAAATATATTGACCTACCAGCTCGGCCCGATTCGAGCTGGTAGGGTCGAAGCGTCGGGCACCCCCATCTTTCGGCCTAGTTTTCGAAGCCACGCCTCTTTTTTACGCAGACTTTACGCAAGCACAAAACCAGTGTGGATGGTTTTCACGTAAGAATTTGACGCAAGGACGTAAGACGCAAGCCGTAAGCAACCGTAAGAGGCAAGACGTAAGTCGTGTGGACGAGGCTTTAGTCACGAACAAGTGAGAAAAATGCCCAGGCCTGCTATAAAACATGCCAACACTGTCAAGTCTTTGTTGCAAACAAGTTTAGACTTGGTCGTGAGCGAATTATTGGATTCTACAGACGAAAAGAATGATGTAATAAAGTCGTCGACTGATCTCAGTGGAGAAGAAAGCAAAATATGGATAGATTTTGATGAAGAAGAAGAAGAAAGCCTAAAAGTATCTACAGATTTAAATGAAGAAGGAAGCAGAACAGTGTCACAGTTTGTTTCAAACCCTTTCGATAATTTGAGTAAGTTATATGTCTTGGTACAGCCTACTGTTGCAAGTTTATAGATAAATTTCCATGTAATTTTATAGCATCTGCCTGCTTGGCCCTAATCATTGACACACTCAGAGCAAAAAAAGAATGTCAAATGAAGATACAAAAGTTTTCCAAGCTAATTACGCCACTAAACAGAGTTTTGGATTTTTCACTTGCAAAAATTGAGGACAAAAATAGTGTTGCCTATTTGCTACAACTTGCTGCTGATCGAAGCCCAGTACAAAGCATTTCCCACTTTAAACACATTTTAAATTCACGTGTTTAATCAATATTTTTTGTAGCAAATTACTGGTCTGCTAATGGGTGGAATGCAAAACATGTGTCGACTGAAAGACTATTACAAATTTCTCTCTCAGTTTAGTCATCTCCAAGTACTCGATGTGTCAGGCACCCCAAGAAAGTTCAATGACAGTTGCATGCACATTATTGGAATTCATTGCAGAGATCTCAGGTATTTTTCTTTTTTATTGTGGACATATAATTTCATTTTCATTCAAACCCCTTTTGATGCTCTTTTCTATTCACAGAGAACTGAATATTGATAAATGTGAAAAAGTCACAAATGACGGAATTAGTAGGTTATGTGGCGATGCAAATGATCTAGAAGTGGCATTACGGATGGGGCAAAGTGGCCAATGTAAATCCCTGCAAAAGCTATCCATCGTTGATACCGGGATTACAACGAAAGGTGTTAGAATAGCCCTTCAACATTTACCACGCCTGAAGACATTGAAATATCCTTATCTGGTTGAAGCCTTGGCTCATATTCACAGAAATGACGCTTCTCGTCCTAAATACGCCTTGACTCGACTGAATCTCGATATGATCAACGACGACGAATGTTGCAAAAGGGGTGACCTTTGTATAGCTGCTTCAATGTGTCCGTTCGTTACCCATGTAAGAATTTTGAACCATTCAATAATCGACGACTCCGATTTAAGGGGCTTATCTGTACTTGAATGGCTCAGTGAACTGAAGATCGCAAATATTTGGGGAGTTGGTGACTACGAATTCGATTTTTATGACCTGCTTCCTCTTTTGAAAGCACGAGGAACTTCTTTGACATCACTGGAACTTGAAGACCTATACTACCCCATATGCGCCTGTCTTGACAGCGTCATTAAATATTGCCCGAACCTAAAACGTCTTTCCCTCGGATGCCAATACTCGTTGTCTGGCTGGATTGAGGAAAATGAACAGGCCGGTAGACCTAGCAAACTTGCAAAAACCGATTTTACATTAAATCATCTGGAGCAACTGAAAGTAGCAAACACTTTTGATGATTATGGTGAAACCCCGCCTCTAAAAGATCTGCTCTTGCTATCATCGCCATCTCTGAAAAAACTTACATTCGACTTTTGTGATCATGTCACGGACGATGTTCTTCGTGAGGTCTGTCAGTCTCGCTCATTTAAGAGCCTTGAACATCTGGAATTTTTGCAGTGCGATTTTGTTACCCAAGTTGGCATCGATTTATTCATCAATGAAGAGAACGCGTTGAAGAGGTTGGTAGTTAGTAATTGCAAATTAGTGTCACGAAAGAATATTGTGGATTGGAGAAAGAAAGCTAGGGAGAACAATTGGGAATTAGAGATTGTCCCCAACAAAAAAGTATGTCTTTTTTCTGAAGGCCACGAAGAGGAACTCTAAGGTTCTCAACTGTTTTGTGTTTTCTTGTTTTTCGTTATATTACACTTCTTTTCATCGCTGTCAGTTTTTCTTTTGGTGAAGACAAATAAATTTTGACTGAGAGGAATTGAAACCCACTCGGAAACATTGCGAACCTGTTTATCAGCATTCTTAATTTCTTCTACATATTCGCTTCACAATAAAATAAAAACTATTTCATTTTTTACTTCATCTGCGACTGAGAATAAAAATACACACGGACGAACGCTGGCAAACAGGGCCATCTTTAATTAAGCAAATCGCTCATAAAAATGTTTAATTTGTTTGTCTGTATTAAATTCTTAGTAGGCTACAGTTTGCAACAATTTACAAGCCCTACAAAAAAAGAAACATAACAAATTGCGATCTCCGTAAACAATCTAATCATGCATGAGGTTTATACAGTGTATAACTTATCAATAAAAGGAAAGTAGGTCTTCCTGCTCATTACGCTGGGATGATACAGTATACAGTCACATTTCAATCAGACATGCAGCTCAGTTAGGCTGCGTGTCGAGATCGAGATTTTCAATACAAAGGGGGGTGAGATGAACGATCAAATTGAATTTGTTGTCGGGTCCAAGGTCATTTTGCCTGAAGCCAATTCTCTGAAAGCCCTTCAGCCACTACCGTAGGTCTGGCTTTTTTAAAACTCTTAGATGAACGCATGGCGACTGGTTTCAAACATTTGGTCGTCGACATCATCCAGTTTGCCATTTTCTCAGGTAGGCTACTTGTTGGGAAGAAGTCGCCTAATGGGTAGGCAGATCCAACTATAGTTTCGACTGGGCTGACAGTCGTCAGAGGAATAAGACGTTCGACTTCAGTTCCTATAGCTTCAGTAATGAACAAGTATTCCTACCAACTTTCTCCCAGATTTCAGACAGGCCCAACAATTACTGAGGCTGATTTGTTTTTCGCTGCCGACCGCTGCCGACAATAAAAACTCCCAAACCTGTTTTACCTACTGATTGTCTGTTCAAGCTTCCGTCATCACGTTCCGTCATTATCTGAAATCATTATTTAATTGAAATTTTTCGAAATTTGAATGTGCCTGAAGGAGAGCTGAGAGCACCACAGGCCGATCGAAACTTGAATCCCAGCATCAGTGCGCTCAGTTTATTTAAATATTGCATTTTAACAAGCATTCGACGGATTTATCCGAACCGTTCCCCAGCTCTTATTACTGTTTAGATTATTTCCTCCATGTTATAGATCGCCAGGTCAAATGTGAAAAGGACACAGAAATAGTTATTCTGTGATATGATAAAGCGAGGAAAGCTCATAGCTCATCAGCAGCTAACCGTAGCGAGATCGACAGGAAAACTCTGTTGGGCAGTTTGTTGATTTCGATGTCTCGTCAGTCGTCGATCACTGATGTTCAGCCAGACATGGTTCGCTACTTCCAAATGCAAGTTTTTCTTCTCGTTTTAATTTCATTGAACATTTGTATGGCAGCATCTCTTACTTTGGAGCAACGTTTGGAAAAACTAGAAATAAAAGATGTAGGTAGATTCTGTATTGTGTTACAGAGAGTTAGATTCGCCAATTTACGCAAATACAATTTTACCATATAATAAATCAAGAAAATAGCGGACGCCAAAATTGGTGCATTGGAGGAGAAAGTAAAACGCTTGGAAACAGAAGTGCAGAAACTGAAGGAAACCAGTGTAACCTAAGTCTAAAACCATAAGTTTTTTTTAAATATTTCTGAGTTGATTAATTGTAATTGCTCTTGATGGCGAATACGAAACGACAGAGACAAAAATCTTTGTCAACGAGTGTAGGTATGAATAAGCAAAATAGTATGCCCGAATATGTATTCCACCGTACGTGTCACGAGGCTCGTGCAGCCAATTCGTCTCTGGTTTCCGGTATGCATTGGATCGATCCAGACGGCCTAGGGACTGGAGATGACCCAATCTTTGTCCACTGCAACTTTACGACAGGTAGATAAAAGTATTGAAAGAATCATCGCCACATAAAGTCGAGCATAAAGTGTAACGAGGCAATTCTTTCATCAATGGGGATGACTGAACTCTATAGGGACAACGTCAATTCTTCACGATAGCGAATCAGAGATGGATGTTGGTCACTGCGCCGACCCTGGTTGCTATTCAAGGAAAATCAATTATTACGCAAGTAACAGGCAAATTGCGGCGCTCGTTGAATTATCGGATGATTGCAGCCAGGCAATAAAAGTATAGGCAACATTATAGTTATTAAAAATAAAAATAAAATTAATTAATTGGCTTATTGTAACTCCATTCTGCTTCGCTAAAAAGTACGACTGCACCGGCGCAACGTTGAACTTTAACGGAGCGGCTTTCTCCTGGTGGAACGACAAAAGCGGAAATCCGCAGTACTTTTGGTCGGGGAGCAACTCCAGCGTTCACACTTGTCAGTGCGGAATCGACCGCAGATGTGCAGAGCCGTTTATGACGTGCAATTGTGATTCGCTTCTATACAAGAAACTATCCGACGACGGTGAGAATTTTAATTGCTGTTGATTTCTAGATATGATGTGAACAAGCGTTTGTGGCTTTCAGGAATCATCACGGCCAAGAACCTTCTACCAGTCACCAAACTGAACTTTGGTCGAACTCAGCTAGAAAGATCGTCCGGTATCCACACACTGGGAAGATTTGAATGCAGTGGAAAAGTTGCCGTCAGTGGAATGCCAAAGTCCTGTGCTGATTTGTGGCAAATAGGACATACCCTAAGTGGATTGTACTCCGTCAAGGGACCAAAACAGATTAAATCTGTTTACTGTGACTTTAAAAAGTTGCCAAGTGATTCCGGTATTGAATATGCTTAATCAATTAACGAAAATTTATCCATCCTCACAAATTTGAATAATTTATTATTACAAATGAAATGAAATGCAGATTTCCAGACTCATATCGGATACGTAGGCGTCAAATCATTGCCTGTCTACTTCTACGTCCAGAGGAAAACTACATTCCCTACACCAAATGTTCCAATTCCGTTTGAACTGCAAAGGCTGAATGTCGGAGGTGCAATGGATTTAGCCTCTGGAATTTTCACGGCCCCACTACCAGGAACTTATTTCTTCTCGTTTGCCGGAATCGCTCATGGCATCGGTCCACATCCACACATTGGTCTCTATGTGAACGGAAGTCGCATCGGTTCAGGATATAGTGCCCATATTCACACCACGTTTTCGATTCAGTCGACGCTTCATTTGAACGCGGGAGATAAAGTATCGCTTCAAATATACACAGCAAACTGCCAACTTCATGATCACGGTTCTCATTTTACCCACTTTACCGGTTGGCTTCTACAAGAAGATTTGTCTTTCTAAAGGAAATGGAATGATTTGTTTACTCGCTCTATGAACTTGTCGACGGTTGACTTATAGCAAATTGTCTAATATATAATTCTAAGAAATAATTCCAAAAATAAAATCATATCCACCTTTTTACTTCACTGGCAACTCTTCGCTTGATTATCTTTATTCTCTCATTCCCCCAGCACCAGTTCTCAGCACTTGGCCGTCTTGTGTGCTGGCATGCATTTCATGCAAAATGCGATCTCGTCAGATGAGTCGAGCTGTGTAAAAGGAATTCAAAGGCTTTCAGTTACAGTCACATCTGTAAACTAGTTTACAGATACAATTCGATAGCTATCAAATTATAGAAATTAAAAGCGATTGCTGCATGTTCATTTATCAACTGCATGAAAATTTATTGGTTCTGCTCCATGAATTCATTTGCAACCATTATATAACAGCTTCTTTCCTTCAAATATATATTTATTTATATGTATATATTTATATTTATCCTAGCTTATATGCGTGTTAACTAGTATATCTCTTCTGCACTGCCTGTAGAGGTATAGACAGCAGGCAATGATTTGACGTCAAAGCGTGATAAATCCGGTTCACGTAAAGAAACCTGTAACCACGTCGTAGACATGAATTTGATGTTGTAATAAAATGGAAATAATAGATATCTCTCTAAGAAATGGTATCCGCTAAAAGTCGACAATTGTCAAGCAATTGTTAGATACAAGTGATTTCGGAATGGAGCCGAGATATGCCGTCTAGCAAATGTATTAGATATAATGTCGCGAAAATGTTTTCCGCCATCGGGCTGCATTAGACGTACATTACTGTCGAGAAAAATGGATATTGATAATCAAAGGGTAGGGAATATGGTTTAATGAACCATGCCAGACAAGGCCACTTTTTTTTCTCTTAACTGCACCCCCATTCTTTGCGACGGCGGTCGTCCGTAAACCCATCCCATATTGTTTCAAGGTCGTTTAAACTTTACACGCTAAGAATCAAATCCTCGATTAAGTTTAAAGCATTGCGCAATAGAAACCTAAAAAGGTCTTTTTCAAAAACATGAAATTCCACTCCGGTAGAAATTAAATAAACGCTATATGCTGTCTTAATCGCATGAGATAAATTCAAATAAAATGGAATCAGATTTATTTTAACCTTATTTAATTAAAACTAGTATATGAAACAAAAGTTTATTTGCCCATCTTTAACCTATCTATTAGCATAACTTTATTCTGAACGGATGTAATCTGTAATACTATCCATTCGTACAGTATTTAACCGACAAGTACAATAGATATTTTTTAAATCATGTATTTTCGACAATCTTGCTGACGAGTCTTTTTACAATGACTGATTCAATTGATGAAGGGAGACCAAACAAAGATTCAAAAAAAGAAAACACAAATTTCAAGGGTTTACAGTAATCAATGTTAAGCACAAAATAGAACGCTAGTAAGTAAGCTAGCGCATGAGTCAAGTTTGCTTTCTTCAGTTGCGTGTGCAAGTTTTCTATTTTAATGAAATAGACAGAGCCAATCAATACTATTCCGGGCTGAATCATACTACGGGTTTCTGCAAGGACTTGCTCAAACGGAGTGCCAATCTAGTCGTTCAAAGTATAGCAAAAATATAGTAAAAGGTTAAATCTAATAAGCTGTTGTTACTTCTTGATTGCTTACCTCAAATCTCTTGAGGATTAAATCGAAGCAATCATGCGTTTTCACTGTTTTGACCATTTCCTTCTTGTTATTGTTTGGAACTAAATGTAAAAGTAGCTCTAAAGCATAGATTGAGAAATCAGCTGTTCCTATATTACACGTTGTTAAAGCAATATAGTGAAAGACAACATTTGTTTTCTGAAAATGTTCTTACTAAATTCGTCTTTTGCCTCGTTAGCCTTTTTAATCAATTGTTTACCAACGACTGACTTTAACGATCTTTCAGCCTCGTCCAAAAGAAGGGTTTCAACCTTGGTCCATTTTAATTCGATATCAGAAAAACTTATGCCGGTTATGGCTTCGAATTCCTCTTGAACCTAACAATATTTCATTTTACTCCTGAAATAAAATACTAATACATAACACTTGACAATTACAGCTTCGTTCGAATGAATTAATAGTGGAAATCTGTTTAAGATAATTGTTGGTGTCGTTTTCTTATCATTGCTTAATGCCATGTCCCGTCGGCATTTACGAGTTACAGTGAGAAAATGCAACATCTGCATTTTGTTGTTCTTATCAACAAAATTTTCCCTCATGAATCTTTCAGCAGTTTCAACTTCCTTGGCAGAAAAGTTTGCTTCCGTAGATATTCTTTGCCTAATCGGGGTAGCCAAATGTTAACAAATATCTCACAACAAATCAACAAGCTGCATTATAGACTTAGCTACTTTTTTGAATAGGCAGGCTTGGATCTTTTCGTAGATTTCTCCTCTCGGCACCGTTTGTTTCTAATGTAACCCTCTAATATTCCTTTTCTCGTTCGAATGTCATAGAATATGTCCTATGCAAAACAGAAAATGAAGATCAACTAGTAAAGCCTATTTTAAGTTTAACCACATACCCATGGAGTGGTCTTAGAAGCGCGATTCCGCATGCTTGGAAAAAAGGCGACCATCGACTTAGCCATTTTGAATAATTCTTCAGGACTAGGGTAAAACTCTTTTCGACTAAAAGAGATAGATAAAAACATAATACGCTAAAAATTTTAAACTAATTTGAATGAAAGAGCTTACTCCTTGCAATTTTTCATCAGCCAAGCACCGGCAGAATGGAGTATTAGTTTTTCGTCTGCATCTGAGCATATATCAGTTTTAACCACTCTTTTCATCAATACAGACGATTTTACACCTCTGATACCCTTTCTCATACATTTAATAATACTCGGAAGGGGGAAAAAGTCCTGGAAAAAGCATAATATTTTTTAAAAAGATTGTAATCAGTAAAAATAATACGCAATACTAGACTACCTTGATTTTTAGTTCCCCATTCTCGTCTACTAAATCAGTCCCTAGCAAGGCTTCATGTGCTTTTCTGTTGGTGAATCTGGCATCTTCCGTATCTTTATCCGTTTCAAATTCATCGCTTTCCGACGAACTTCTTTCTCGGCCGCCGGCTACATCGTCGTTTGATGATTGACAGTCAACCAAATCGTCCGTACTTTGGCTGGCCTTGGATAGAGATGTACTTGATCCGTGAATTAATTCAGGAGTAGAACTAATACTCTCGTCCAACACCGGAAAGCCAGTCTGCTCTACATCGTTTACTTCGACCGAACCATTGTGACGGAATACCCGGAAAAAAAGAGGAACTTGATTCGAATTTAAAAGGAAAAGTACTTCGTCAGATTCTATAACAGTTCCGCGAGAATTTACGAGTTGTCCAGTAACACCGTAAGCCTTTGAAGCTTAAAAAAAATTTCACTCAGCCACATAAATACAGTTGCACAGACCAATCAATGTAGATACCTTTTTCAATTAAATCCTGAAGGGAGCTTGAAACGACATATTTTGATTGTACAGTTGTTAAATCAGTGCTCTTGTCTTCACAATAGAGACTCACTTCAAAAAGTAATGACGGCATTTTACTTCTAAACAAAAGAGAAAAATTACTTACGAGACCTGATCGCGCTAATAGTATAGCTGTAAATGGTATTAATAACAGAAAAAAACACACTGGGGCGCAGGGGGCGCTGTTAATAGTTTCTGTTTATCCCTTTATTTCCAGCAGACGCCCATCATTTTTATTTAATGAAAAATTTGGAAAAAATTCGCTGCCTGTCAAGGCCAAGTCCAAGAGAGGAAAAGGAAAGTATAAAGAATTTCCAACCCGTTACCTTTACTTTTCAAGGCTATTAGTGTGTGGATCGCAATTCCCGAGGTTATATAGGCTCGACGTAAGCTTGAATACTCCATTTGCACTATGTGCCTAACAGAGATAGCGTCACCTTGACAGTCTCACCAGTTTCACACGAGTTTTTGGTCGTCATATACTGAAGTAAGTAATGAAACTTTCGTTTTGTACCGTTTTAATTAATAAAGCATTCGATTGTATTTCCCAGAA
The DNA here is from genome assembly GCA_022539655.2 of Ceriodaphnia dubia. Lineage (NCBI taxonomy): Eukaryota > Metazoa > Arthropoda > Branchiopoda > Diplostraca > Daphniidae > Ceriodaphnia > Ceriodaphnia dubia. The sequence goes on from JAKUCG020000179.1 coordinate 657,630, forward strand.
GCTGTCCCATATATGTATGTTTGGTAGTTCAGGTGATCACACGCATTGCTTAAGGAAAATTGTCCATTGCTGACGCTGTGTTGGTTCAAAACGGAGTCTTTACCTGGTCTATCCTTCATGCTCTGTGGTAAATTTATAAAAAAATTATCTCTATAGATTCAGTCTAATTTAGAATTTGTTGTCTTGTAGGTTTTGTACATACATTCATTTCTGGCAATTTAGCCAAAAGGCTAGTGGGCCAATCTCAGTTGCATTTGGTGTTCAAGGTTTCAATCGAGTAAGGCTATTTCAATTTTACACTTACAGATTTGTTCTTAATTTCTATTTTGTTTTTTGGTGTAGCTATAAGGAACTCGACGTACTTTAGGCTAGTGGGCCAATCTCAGTTGCATTTGGTGTTCAAGGTTTCTATCGAGTAAGGCTATTTCAATTTTACACTTATAGATTTGTTCTTAATTTCTATTTTGTTTTTTGGTGTAGCTATAAGGAACTCGACGTACTTTAGGCTAGTGGGCCAATCTCAGTTGCATTTGGTGTTCAAGGTTTCAATCGAGTAAGGCTATTTCAATTTTACACTTACAGATTTGTTCTTAATTTCTATTCTGTTTTTTTGTGTAGCTATAAGGAACTCGACGTACTTTAACCAAGATGGCCAAGTGTCCTGTTTGCCTAGAAGAAACTTTTACTAGGACTTTGCTAAGAAAGCATCTCACTGAACACAATCATTACGGAATGTTGTGTTTTCCAGTTGAGTGTAAGGAAGAGGAATGCGACACATCATTTACAAGTATCTCTTCGTTCATCAGGCATGTTCGATACAAACATGCACATTCAGACAGCGAGGATTCCGATGCATCCACAGCTTCAAGCGAAAACCTTATGGAACATTCTTTGGAAGAAGATTTTGATGTTGATGTTTCCGATGCACCAACTTTAGGTGACAATTTTGTTGAAGATATTTTGGGGGAAGGTATTGATCTTGATGTCTCTGCTGCACCAGTTCTTGGGGAAAACCGTGATGTTATCTTAGACAATACTGAGCCCCAGCCCCAAGATTCGATGCAAAGTCTAAAAGTAAAGTTAGAAAAAAAATTGCTACAAATTGTAATGCGTTTGAGGGCGAAAGAAAACGTCCCATTTTCAGTATCGTGCGAGGTTATACAGTTTGTGGAGTCGTTCACTAAGACCCTGATAGACGAAACAAATATTTTTCTAACCAATACTCTTAAGTCTCCATCTGCTAGTATTGAAATCAGAAATGCTAATATTTTGTCAACTATTGAGAGTGTAAAAAGTATTTTTGAGCCCTTTAAATCTGAGCATCGACTCCGTAAGCTGTACAAAAATCATCCCAAGTTTATTCCTCCCCAGTCACTTCCGCTTGGAGTCCGAGTAGAAACTGTTATCACGCCAGAAGGTCCAACACTTGTTTCCGTCCCTAACATGGCCCAGTATGTACCTGTGTCAAAAACTTTGAAATCACTTTTCTTAGATGATCCTCGTTTTTTTATTTTAATACAAAACGAATATCAAAGTGAGGCAGGTGTTTACGCTCAATTTCAAGATGGATCTAAATTTAAACTTTTTCCTTTGACTTGTGATGGTAATACGATCGTAATTCACTTACAATTATACTGTGATGGAGTAGGGTTGACCAATGCCATCTCGCCAGCATCAGGAAATCATAGTAGTACGATGTTTTATTTCCTGATCCTGAATTTGCCACCAAAATATTATGCGGACTTATCACATATCTTTTTGATCGCTATGTGCAATTCATCAGATATAAAGGAGGTAGAGGGACAAAATTCTCTGTTGAACGCGATCGTAAATGATTTGTCGGATCTGGAGACAACTGGTTTCGAACTTGACGTTCCTTCTAAAGGAAAGTTCAAAGTTTTTGCCGTTGTCAGCCAATTCACAGGGGATAATCTTGCTTTGAATCAAATATTTGGCCTGACAGAAAGTTTTAGTCATGACTATTTTTGTCCAATTTGTTATTGCACAAGAGAGGAAAGCCAAAACAATTTTCTGGAAAAAGACTTTCAACTTAGAACTCGAACGTCATACGAATTCGATCTGGAACAACTCGAATTTCTTGAGCCTGGTAGTTTACATTTCAGAGGGATTAAAAGAGCGTGCATGCTCAATCGATTATTGTATTTTCACATCATTCTAAACTGGGTAAATGACTGTATGCACACAGTTTTGCAAGGATTTGGCCCTTATGTGTGTGCTCTGGTAATAAAAACATTCATCAACCAAAAACTGTTTAATATTACCGAATTGAATGATGCAATAAACAAAGTCTTTTCAAGCTTGCGTGTTGAAAAAAAAAATCGGCCAGGCTTGTTGAAGGAGGGTGGACCTGATGGGATAAACTTTAAAATGTCAGCTGCTCAGTCTTGGGCTTTCATTAGATATCTCCCTATTTGTATTTCCCATTTTGTTCCTTCTGATTCAGAGCACTGGGGTCTCATTTTAGCTTTGTCTGAAATATTAGACCTTGTAATGGCGCCCAAACATACTGAATCATCGTTAGCCTATTTTGAGCGCTTATATCAATCTTTTCTAGAAACTTTCAAAAAGCTGTATCCTTCAGCCTCTGTACGTCCCAAAATGCATTTCTTAGTTCATCACGGAACTATTGTTCGTAAAAACGGACCGATGAGAACATTTTGGGCGATGAACTACGAAAGATTAAATGGCAAAATAAAAGCTCCTTCACATGTCATACATAATTTTCGTAACCCGCAGCTAACGTTATCTTATAGACACCAATGCGGCCTATTGGCTGATCAGTTGGGACAAAATTATTGGAAAGACTCAATAGAAGTAAACTCAGTTGAAGATAAAAGCATTTCTGAATTCAAACATCCAGTTGACATTGCAAAGTATTTTGATACATCGGAACTGGACTTAATTAGTGTAACAGATGAGGTAGTAGTAACTGGAACAAAATATAAAACCGGTTATTTTGTTTTGATTGAAAAACAAGATCGAGGCTATATATTTGGTAAAATTGAAGCCATAATATGTGAAAATAATAATCCTGTCCTCCTTTTAAATGAATATGTTACTCAACAGTTCGATAACCATTCCTATAGTTATCTAATAAGCCTGAGTTCTCCTTTGTCATGTCGATTATGTGTAGTAGACGACCTTCTAGATTTCCACCCCTTAGATAGCCTTGAGAAAAACGGCAGCCTTTTTGTGAGACTGAAGTATTATGTATTTTGACCTCGAACCCTCACTTATGTACCACAATGGGATAAGAATACATTTTGTATGCAGATTGTTTTGTTTTGGGGGACGTGATACAGTTTTTCCTCGTTAACCCCCGAGCAAAGAAAAGTTGATACATAGTCGAGCATTCATTCAACATTATGTCAAAACATTTTCTTGATATAGTTGTGCCGAGTTTTGGGCTCCATTCAGCGGACAGTATTTCTTAGAGAGATAAGAAATTATCGTACCCGATGATCCACTTTCAAGTGCTGAGAAATTGCAATAGATAGGTTTCCCTTTTCCGGTTTCCCTATCCATAACCATGTATACTGAGTTGTAAATGTACCCCAACTGTCTCAAATCCTCAGGATTCTGGTACTCCGACAGCCGGGGGAAATATTTGGCGTTTCTTTTTATTGCCGTTACTGTCTGCGCTTTTTACTTGATCAGATTTAGAGGGATCCGAAATGGCTGGACGTGCGTCAATCTTTTGTTGCAGTGCAATAACAACCATTTCTAATAGTTTTTCAAGTGTAATCTTCGAAGAGGCCAAAAGTTGAGCATCTTTTGCTCTTAAATCTTCTCTAATATTATCGACTTTATAACTCGCCTGTTCACAAGTTTGAATAGGATTAATATATATAGCACATATGTTATATTTATAATATACATCTAATATATCAACGATGCGAAATAAACAAAAGAACCTCGAAAAGAACTAATAAACAGCAAAACGAATTTCATTTTTCTTACTAATTCATCCGTTAGTTGTCGCAATTGCAGTATGAGGTCCATGGAAAAAGGTTCAAGGCCAGCATTGGATGGAAAACACCATCCCAAATTCAAGATACCCACGTGTAGCAAAACGTAAACTAAATTTATGAAGTAACGAGTCATATTTGGTTTGACTTTTTTGCTGCTTTATACAGTACCGATCACTGATGTGCACTAAAAATTTTTGCTGGAAAGAAGGCGTTTTATGTAGGGAAACCACCTAGCAGATTGTTTACACCAGCAACGTACGGAAAAGACAACATCCGTGTCAGTATTCTGCACATTTACCCAATATAATGAAATTATGAAATGTGCTACGCATTCTAAATGTAGCTAGTGTTACGCTTTGAATAAAGTGCCCTCCAAGAGACGACAGTGACGACACGTCCTTAAAAATCTGTACAAACATCACACAACATGCATTTTGTAAACCCAATTTCCCAGCAACCACTTGTTGAAATATATACAACGTTTGTTGAAAAGTAAGGCGACAAAGTTTTTTTTAAATGTGCGATGTTTATGTGGACATCACTTTTTCCTGTATAAATACTTGTTTCTTCCAATTCTACTACTTATACGCCGGTATATAAAGTATATAAGGTAAATTGATTAATAGATAAATAAGGCTAATTCATCGCCTCTTTCGTATTCTGTTAAGTTAATTGGATCGGTTTAAGGTAAACTTCGCTGCACGCGTCACATGAATCAACCCATGCACTGCGAAAAATTGATTAGTCGAGATTTAAGTGGTGGTATTCAATCCGGCTTCGTCCCTTTCAAAGTTCCATTATCAATAACGGTCTAAGAATGAAAGTATTACGCAAGATCTTTAAAATCCCTAGTGGCGTCAAAAAAATTCCTATGCAAATTATTTTAATATGTACGCGTAGAACTTGGGCAGCTTTATGTTCTTTCCAAAAATGAAGCTTAGATGTCACCGCGTTTGGGAGATATGACATGAAACAAAACGTTTTTCGGCCATAAGACTACACGGCGGACGAGCGGCCGTTCAAATAATTGAAAACGATGCTTTTGCCACATGATCCCGTGATCAAAAAATTCTAAAAAAAATCACATGATGCGGAATGGGGCAAATTCTTTAAAATAAAATTAGGAACTTTCTAACTAAAAAATTCACTAAATGGGAGCCAAAAAACGCCGCCATAAGGCCCCGTGTTAAAACCGGCAAAACAGGGGTGGTGTTCAAATACTTTGTGTGGGTAGGCCTACTGTATAGTGAACGAAGGCTGAAGGCATAAATCAGGGTGAAGGATAAGACCTATCGTTTTGCGGGCGTCCACAGCAGTCTTTTAGAAAAACGGGTCAACAGATTACATAATAGAAAAATTTGTTATTGCCTTTCGAATTAATTCTGTTGATCACTTAAATTTTCAGAAATTAAAGAAATTGGTGGAACTTGTACCGGAAGTGGTTCTATTATCCTTGTGAAAAACCTCCTCGCTTGTTTGTAAGTGTAATAAGCTATGTAATTAATTTTGATCACGTTCTAAAATGTCATGTGCGACGACTGTAAAAATCGGGGAAGTTTTTTCCCCACTGGATTCATTTTTCTTCCTGTTCCATTTTCCTAATCATGGTCGCCGTGATCCGAATGTAATATGTTCTTCTGTGTTTGCAAGCATTGCGACGTGAATTCCGGGTGAAGAACGAAAGATTAAAAGACATTGCTATTGCAACTGTAGGCTACTGTTTATATCGTTTAGTACTTTGGTTATTGATAAAATATAAAGTTTAGAAAAATTATTATAGCCTATATAGTTTTATAGCGCGTCGCATCTTCTATTAGTTGCAATAAAAAAATTAGTAGGTAGCAATAATTACGCGCTTATGTAGGCTAGAAGCTAGATACCTAGTAGGCTAATAATGCATACCGTAACTTGTTATATGCCCTCACCCACATCACGGCAGAACCACACAAGGCCGTCCACACATTTCAATGTCGCGAAGACCTGCATCGCACATTCTACTTATTATTACCCACATGACTACACATCAAGCTAATCGCCAGCTATAATACCGATGATGTTCCTGATCAATACAGAATTGCGCCACTTTAATTTTAAAAACGTTAACAAGAAGTGATATGCAATCGAAATGCCACCTAGAGAGGGTAGAATATATAAACATGCAGAATTGCAACAAAATGATGAAATGAAGATTTCTTTGTCTTTTTCATACTTAAACTATAATCCAAGTATAGAACAAGACAAGAAGTCGCTTGTCCCGACGACCTTCATACGTCGTATAAATAAAGGATTTCACTGTTGGAGACGGCAGCATTTGTCTTATTACTCATTTCTTGGTAAGACATCGACATAGAGTCTTCGAAGAATAACCTATTAAAAATGGAGCAGGTAGATATTGAGATTTCGATTAAACTACGTCAACTCAAGTTTAATGATTTAAAGTTGCAAGAACTTAATAAAAACTCCTTCGACAGAAACTTTGGCTAGTTTTAATGATAATCTCGGCCACCGTTGCCATTCGTTTGCCGTCGATGGAAGGGAATGAACGAAGACTCCACCAGAGCAGTACGGGAGCCTACGAAACACGAGAAGTAAATAAAATAAAAAGACTTAACCTAATAATATTTCCTCCTTGACTTAACCGTGGGTTTGGAAACAGGATCTATATGGAACGATTGAAGATTCGCCACCAGTAAATGCAACTTTCAATAATGAAAGCGCATTTTCGGACAACCGTTGCGGAGTAGGCACACCTACTACTACTTGCCCTCCAGTGACACCTCCTCCAACTCCTCCAGCACCTACACCGCCTCCGTGTGGCTCCATTCCGATATCGGGTTCGTATCCGACTCTTCCGTCCATCACATACACTACCAACTGCGATTTTTGCGACCACAACCTCTACACATTGACTTGCATCCAGACGGCCTTCGTCTGTGCCAATCTGTGCGCCGCTGACTGGAAGTGCACACATTTCACGCACATCACCAACACAAACGGTGGCACCTGCATTCTAAAGAACGCTCCAGGCTCGGGAGGAGCCTGGTCAACGGCGATTCAGCCACCGTCCAACTACGTCTGTGGTTACATCCCCAAACGAGCCTTTAGCAACATATTGCTGAGCATCTGTTTGGGCCTCGACATCAGCCTTGGACACTATCAACATTAAGTATCGTTCACACTATAGCGTAAGAACTATTATTACGTTTCTACATTTCTACGTTTCTACGTTCTTACGGAAAATTGCAGTTCACACTAGAAATTTACGTAGAAACATAATAATTCAAAAGCGTATAAACTCAAAAACGGAAGCTAAAAATGCTTACGTTAAAATTGCCCCAGACCAATTTTAAGATAAGCAATTCAACGTAGAAAATAGTTTTAACAGAAAAAAGTGGTTAGAACAGACTTCTGTTTACTAATTCTTTTCGATTATTCTCTCTTTTTCATGTGTCATTGATTCAAATGTCTTCTTACGAGTTTTTTTTTCTTATTTTGAGTGGATAATTAATAATCAACATTACTATGCAGCCAACAATTAAACTAGTTGCAAAAAGTCTATTTGGTTGACCAAAAAAGAAGAAATTTCCCACAAAACCTTATTGAGTAACCACAAAAAGGCTTCAGTTTCTTGTCTTCTTTTGTGTGTAGATATAGTAATTCCTGTGTTTTTATAGGTTTGTTTGGACTAAAGAAGTAAAAGAACAACAGATACAAACTTATTAGATAATATCCTGACTCATATAGTCCATCTCTACCAGAACTCAAAGACTTATCAGTATTTGTAACGGTGGATGAAACTATCCAAAATTGCTGTTCAATGTTTTCTATAGATCTAAATTTATCGTAACTTTTCATTTTTTATTTTATAGCTTATTGTGCACATTAACTGATTCAACACCCAACAATGAGTGTTTAATAGGGAAAATTAGTGTCTATCCTTGCAAAAAAGGAAGTAGAAGACTTTCCTTTTTCCATAGCTTTTTCGAAAAAAAAACTTACTCTAGTGTGAACTGAAAACAAAAACTTCACGTAAGCTTTTTTTCGTAAAAATTAGACCCCGTAGAAACGTAAGAACGTAGAAACGTAGAAACGTAATAAATAGCTCTAGTGTGAATGAGCCATTAATGAGCGTATTAAGCAACAAGGTTAATTACAGACATCGGGCAAAACTTAAAAGAAAAAGAAAAGGAAAGACGAATTTTAATCTTCTTTAGATTTAGAACTTTGGTTGATAATTGTAATGAAAATAATAATAGTCACATATCTCACATGAAATACATGAGGATATGAGGATTTCGGACTAAGAACTCCCATCTCAAATGATCTTATAACTTATATACAAATATGATATTCTTAAGGGAAGTTGGGCTTAGTGTTGTTGGTTTCTTTTACTGTGCTGGTGACGGTGCAATAGTTAGACTATCGGGCGAGCTTTTTTTTGGGAATACACAGCAGCAAACAAATAACAGTTGGAGTAGAATGAATAAACATCGTCTATCATGTAAATTACATGATAGACGAATATTGGGTGACTTAAGTCATGATTTTGACATATAATTATAAATTTTCTGGCAACGACTTATTACTTGACTCTTGAATTTAACGTATGCTTTTCAATTTACGTACAGTAGGCACACGAAGTATCTGCCAGATACTTCGTGTTGGCGAGATACTATCTGGACACCCGAGAGAACCTTATGTAAAATCGTCGTTTTTGCGGGGTACTCACAGTTTTAGTTTTTGTCGCAACTCGACGATTACTTTATCTTGGGGTGCCCTAGGGTAATGGGAAATCGCCGATTTTTTTCGGAATTTTTCAATCACGGGGCAGGGTACTTAATGTCCGCGTCATAATTATTTGGACAGCCGAGAGAGCCATATCTAAATGAGACTACTTTGGTGTGGGCCCGTGACTAAATGAGAAGAGCTACGCAGAGTCGCGACAAGTCTTGAAAAATTTGTTCGTGTTAGCTCTGTAATTTAGAAAAACTTAAATTTTTTCCGATTTTTCTAAGGAATTGGAAACCCACCCTCAAAATGAAACTCGTGAAAACAGCCGTTTTCTGTATCCAGTTGCCATGACTAAAATTGGGCATAACATTTAACCCCAGATAACACAGTGACTTGATTTAGACGTATTTTTTAATACGTTTGGGGACAACTGAGACTTGAAAAGTACATCCCTTTTTTTGCGGATAACAACTTATGGACGAATATAGTGTGATGCCGATGTCCGGCCTAACGGGTTCTCAAATCTGAAACAAAAGACGTCCCATAATCGAAAATAGGACATGTATAAGACATCTAAAATTATACTAATATAATATTGCCATCTAAAATTATACCAATATAATATTGCAATAATCCGTCACCGTAGTGGGCTGTCAAATAAGAAGTCCTTCACCGTAACGGGCTGTTTCTCCCTCCGCCCGTAGCTCAATCTTCTTCGCTAGTCACATGTTTTGCTTCCATCGGGGATCGAACCCGAGACATTCGCAGTCTGAGGCAGGTGCTATACCAACTTGGCTACCAAAGTACTTAGCAGATTCATCAAGCAACTAGTGATTGCATCTCACATTCTAACAGTGTATGATATCAGTATACATGTGATGGCATGTAATTATATCTGTTTAATAAAATTGATTGTAATTTAATTATATTTTTGCTTTTATTGTCTGTTTTCATTCAGACTTTTAATTCGACCCCGACTCCTTCTTTTAATGGATTTCATATCAAAACCACGATGGTATCACGCGACAGATGAAAGCACGATTATTTGCAAATAATAACTTTAGATCTGCGAGTAATAGTCGCCAAAAGACAAAGAATGAAAATAAGTTATATGTTCATCTCTCAGATAGATCCCTACGGGTCAGATTAGTGGTATAAATTGTAAAATAATATGTTTTCAAGCCTAAAAAGAGGAGCAAAACGTGGATAAACAAGGCTACAACATTTCAAATATGAAAAACCCAATATTTAAGAATAATTTATCCAAGATAGCGTAGATATTAGAGCACTTATATAGCACCATGAATAACCCAGGTACGATTCCCACGACAGAAGAGTAATTTTAATGGAAATTTACTGTTCACTATGTGTCTTAACAAACATCTTTAACAATATAATTATACATTTAACTTGAGTGACTTCATTCGCCAATATGTCTCTATATATGATACAATACAGATTGTCGGTTGCTAAATTTTTGTTTTTATTTGAACTGGAAATTTTGGACTTCTTTTGGACGTCTTTTGTATGTCCTGTCCTAGGCGTCCTACAGTGACGGACTTTGGACCACATAACAACTTGGATTCCTATCTGGAACTGGAACTGCCGAAACGTAACATGTGAAGAACAATTAGAAGAAAACAATATAACCCTTACCTAGGTAAACATCGTTCAACGGCGTGTTATTCTCATGAAAGTCTGAATCTATGGTAAAAGGATCCGTTTCATCCACGTAGTCATCAGTCATAAAATTTTTGACACACGTTCTGATTAAAGGGAGTACACACTTTTTCTTTCTGTATATAGAAAAATTGGACTTTTGACTAAAAAATTGTGTTAAACTGGCCGAGCACATATTACAAAAATTCAAGGTAGATTTTGGACAACGGGTCTTCTAGGGCATTCAATATTACGTCGTAAGAGATTGTGGAGAGCGGACCCGAACTGGACAACATAATTATTTTATCCATATCTTGAAAAAAAATATAGCTAGGGGAAATCTAACGGCACTGTGGTGTACGTTTGTAGAGCGTATTTTTCTCCGCATATTTACATTTTTTCAAAAATGTATCTATATTAGTTTAGCCGTTATTGAATTTTTTAAAAATGCGGAAAAAGCTGAGGGGGTCTCAAAAGTGGACAAGTGTGGGGGAACATTGGACAATATCCTGGATAAATAATTTCGAAAAATATCCCCTTACAAAAAAGTCTCGTGAGATAAACGGGAGAATCTCAGTCTCAGTCCGAAAAATTGAGATTCGCGAGCGAAAATCAAAGAGATTCTCATGAGAATCTCAATTTTTCGGACTGAGATTGAGAATCTCATGAGACTTTTTTGTAAGGGTCGGGGTAGTACATTGTTCATCGTACTACAGTTGTACATGAACAGAAATGTTTAAATCAAAAGCTGATGTTATAAAAAAAAACAATTAGTTTGTTAGGGGGGTTGAATTGGACATTTGACTCAAAACAGCAAAAGTAGGAGGGGCTTCAAAGAATCGAGCACTTCAATTGGTTGTCCAATGTCACCCCCAAAAAGGAGTTTTCCCAAATTGCGAATAGCGACAAACATAATACAGTGCCGGTCCAGTTATACGACCACTTGGTGCGGCGGTCGTATAATCGAAAACGAGAACTAAACCCGCAAATTTGGTATAAGAGAACTACGGGAAAGGATAAACAAATAATTTTGATAAATTTTTGAGATTCTATCTTCTAAAGTTCATCTATTAATTTTACGATTAAAAAACACTTGAAAATGTAAAAAAATATAAAACCACTTTGCCGAAAAAATTTACTAACGAAGAACTATTTTTTAATTTTCGCATTCTGAATTCTTCATTTCCTAAAATTGTAAAATTGAACTTTATTCAACAGGTTTTCTTTATTTATATTATCTATGTTCTGATTTATTCAAGATTAAATTCGAGTAACTGTCATTGAAAAAGTATTTGCTAACGTAGTTTAGCGGTCGCATAAGCGGGCGGTCGTATAACTGGACCGGCACTGATATAATTACTTGAAATAAAATTATAAATTTTACTGCATGTGATTAAGAAATGAATTATCTACAACTTCTAATAAAGCCCCTTGGGCGCCTTCGGGATTTATGCTTACGCTTCAGAACTTTTGAAAAAAAATTATTCAATAGTATATTAACAATGTAAATTCAATTTAATGACATGATTACTAGATGTAATCACAGAAAGGATAGTTTTATCTTTATTCTCCCTGTTTTTAGAAATTAATTAGTTTTTATGGATTTACGAACGCACCTTGATTTCTTTGTTTACAAAAAACAAAAAACAAAAAAAAAACCATTTGTAAGATGGCCGCTTTTTTCGTCCTATTTTCGATTAAAAATGCATAAATGTCAACAAGGTTTGACATTTGATTGTGCCAAAAGGTGCTTAACCCTAAGTACTAGCTTTGTCATTACATAATTTCAAAAACTTTGATACACTATAGAATATTTGCTAATTTATCACGTTCTCGTCTCCTATTGGTGGAAATTTGTGACAATAAAGATTTGCAGGGCCCTCAGAGAGAGCGGAGCCTATCGCGTTAAAGACCCCTAAACCTTCGGTTGATTTTGATTACAAAATCCCTCAGGGATAATTAAAATATTTTAAAACCTATTACTTGTTCCGTCATAACAAAAAAAAGTGGGTATAATTTTACATTTTACACCCTCTTATTTTTCTTCTTATCTTTCTTGAAAACTAATAAAGATTAAATAAGGAAATTTCATCCCCAAGTAGGGATTTCGATTGCGAACACGACAACATTTTTTGAGGTATTGCGGTTGTCCAGACCGGCACTTGTCCAGTCTGGGTCCGCTCTCCCCTAAGTGGTGTTGCGGACACGATAGGACAAAAATAACGCAAATAGTAAATAAATAACGAAAAAGGGAAGAAAGAGTGATTACCAGCTCTGTATTTCTCGCGAGGGATGGCTGGATAGGCTCCCTCTGAACCGGGCGTCGGAGGCGACGGCCGTTAACAACTCGCGACAAAAGCAGTACAATGACTGCCTTAATAATTAAATAGGGCCATAGAAAGAAAAAAGGGGGGGGGAGGGTGAGAAAGAAGGTGGCGACACTTGGTGCGCTCGTGGTGCTACCCACAAAATTGGGTCTCTTACAACAAGATCTTTTAAGTAGAGTAGGAGCGGATCAAATTGTTCCATCACACAGAGGATGGCGTATTCAATTGAGAGCCACCAAGTTTGGTCAGGTGGAACGAAGATATGTTGTTCACATTCGACAAGTTTTTGAAAATTTTCGAAAGCGTCACGTCTCTTCGGGCTTCGGCTAAAGTGAGTGCAGATGCCGCGTACCAGTTTCTCAATTCTCCTAGGTAACTCCATTGAAGCGTAGTTGGAGCATAAATGTATGCTATGGCACGAGCATTTTACAGCAAACAAATTAGGGATTTTCTCCTTCATCAAAATGGAGACCGAATGGTAGGCACCAAACATTGTGTTGCATGTGTCGGCGCAGAAGCCCAATCACATAAAGCCGCACAGTTGGCGAACCTTCAGGCGTGTGTTTTGTTTGTTAATTGCATCTTTGTAATTTATATATGAAATTGTCACATTATTGGTCTACTGCCCATCATCGTTATTTATTTAACCTAATTGATTTTGGTTACATAAAAGAAGTAAAGTTGACCAAGTTGTTAAGATTTATACACAGCGGCGACTGCATACTTAAACTATGATACTATAAAAAGGCCAGGGATACTAACACGATATTTCATACTAGAAATCAGGAGATACTTAAATTGATTAATGTTACTTAAAACTCCAAATTCTTTTTAAGTAATGAGATTTCTAGTACTGAATTTTCAGTATGTAATTTACCTACTTAAAATCTCGACTTCATGCGGTAACCTACTTAAAAATAGAGCGTGCTTAAAATAATCCAGGCCTCGATATAATTTCAGTAGTCAACATGTTTTCGTTCTGCTACTGGCCTATTGCTGATGAATGCGATCGCTTTTCCTAGCTAATTAAACAAATAACTTAAGATTTAAGTTGTGTGTATTCCAAACAGAAAACGTTTACAACAGTATTAAAGAAAATAACTGGGTTACAGCATATTATTAGTTAAGAGATACTGAGTTAAACATTGGTAACATGCGACCAATGTAAAAAAAATGGCAGGGACACATACAACTCTTGGAAAAGACAATAGTTAATTAAAATTGCACAAAAGCAAGGCGGATCCAACTCCCGAAATCATTAGAGGTCCCCGGGAGCAATACCAGATTGTTTTTTGAAATCATCGATCAGATACTTGTTGAATTTTACAATAAAATTCGTGATACATTGAAAGTCTTTTTTGGCATTCTTAGCCGAGCGATTTGATTTGCGGACTAGAGGGGCCTCCACATCAGCCTTACGAAAACAGTATCGATCAACAATATCGAGTATGCCATAAGTAGCCGGATACTCTAAACGTATGCCATAATGCACTGCCACCAAGTTGAAGACAGCGTCGCAAACACTATCCACTTTGATGTTCTTGAAATGAAGAATTCCCCCACCGAGAATAAGCATAGACGATAGTTTAGGTCCATCAGAGAACCGGATGGCATGTGGGTTGACTCCATTTGGCGGTGGGTCAACTGCTTTTCCAAGCTATCATAAATAAACAAGTTTAAATTTCCGGGCTCATATTGTAAACGATATTCGAAATAAAATCGTCTTACTTGTTTATGGACAAAGAGTGGCGGTACACCTTTCACACCGCGCACGTTTGACGCCATCTGATTGATTGCCAGAATAAGAGCAAGATTTCCGTCTTCTCCTACTGGGTATTCCGTGGAACCAGCACCAGCAGAGTTTCCGTTGAGGGCTAAGAAATTTCGAAACTCGTCTGACAACCAAACGAAATGTTTTTTAAACACGGTTTCTGATATCTCGTTGCTGCTTTCGATCATTCGAAGGAAGTCTCCGTACATCTAAAAAATAGTATTATTTATGAGACACAACAGACTCGATAAATTATTGCTGCGGACTGTAGAAGTAAAACTGACCGTGTTAAAATCCTTGTACTCTGGACAGACCTGGAACAGTTCGGCAGTTGAAAAATTGTCGAGGGCATTCACTAGCAAACGCCTGGCCTTGAATTCGGCAACTTGTGTTCTTTCAACGGCATCTTCATCATCTTCAATATGCTGTGCATTATTGTCTGCCTCAGCCTGATCAACGTTTTGGTCGTCCTGATGATTTCAAGGTCTTTTTTTGGCATTTCGTTTCGCCTTACGGGGCTCCTTGTGCTTTAAGTTTCCCTTCCGGTTTCCAATAGACCGTACAATTTTGGACTTCAACATTTTCTGTGTGGGAACTAAAAATCAGTACACTGATAATAAAACGTGCAAAGGAAAAATACATACCGATCCACCGTCTAAATCTTTCAAACACGGATTATCCTCACCATACTGCTGTTCAATCATTTGCGCATATGATGCATACATTGCTCGTGATCTTGTTGGCTGAGTCTTTTTCAAATGCTTGGCACAAACACGAATAAATGCGTCAAATTTTAGAGAAATCTTTTTATCTCTAAGAGCAGTGATCAACGATGGATTTAAATCGCTGTTTTCATCTCCTTCTTCAGGAAGTGAGAGAGGACGAGTAGGAGGAACGTCGCTATTTGTTGCATCAAGAAGAGCTTGTTCAACCGGCAAATCCTTTTGTTCAATGACAAATATAGTTCCTACCAATACAGAATTAGACATGCAAGCCAATTTCAGTGTCAAAATGAAACCTACCAAGACCAATATTAAAATTTTCTTGATTTTCAATCAAGGTCAGATTGAACTCCCCATCGTCATCAATATCTATGTCTGATGGGATAGCCTGACTTCCATTTTCCTGATTGATGCAATCTAATTAGAAATAATAGCTGCATTAACAAATGGAATTCAAATAAGAAATCAAATTTAACAAGTAGAACGTACTAACCTTCAGTGTCACTTGCTACTTTTTTCTGGCTCGCAGACACCCCACTGTTCGAGTCAACTAGAGCACAAGTTGGCTTTGATTTTCAATCTCTTGAATGCTGAAAGCTTATTGAAAATGAAAAGATATTATTGTACTTAAAGTGATGAGGAAACCTAAAATGATTTTCAGGGAGAGCGACTTACCATTATTACTGCTATTTCCCATTTCAGACTGGCTCGCATGTCCTAAGATTAAGAAATATGGAATAAATTACAATTAAAGTGTAAGAATATAGGAAAGAAAACTTTTACCTGATAGTTGCATAGAATCTTGGGGCAGTTGGCTCTCTTCACTGATGGAATGGTCAACTCTTACGAATAAGTTTTCTGCCAAATCCTCTACTTCATCAAAAGGTCCCAGATCTTCTTCAATTTCTTCAGAAAATCCAGAAAATCTTTGAAAAATGTCAGTAAGACAAGACAAGAAGTCATGTAAGTCAGACAAACTGTCCTCTTCACATTTGGCTGGTAATATAAAAACTTTCTTTCCAGATCTATATTTATACGGGGCCAAATAAACGATTACACGGCGATTATATTTGTTTTTATCCATTTCACTTGATTGACAACCAGAACCACGAGGCCACGTCAGTCGTGACGAGACATGAATGAGAAAATGGCTACCTCTACCTTCACCTCTTTTTTCGTCTGTAACCTTGGTTTTGCCGCACTTTTTACTTTTCAGTAGGCTCAAATGATGCTGCCTAATTTAAGTTTTTAGACATTATACATATATAAAGTAAGCAGTGCTTTTACAAAATTTAATGGTAGCAAAATTATGTATTCAAAGCAGCTGATAATAATTGGGGATCACATACAAATTGTTTTTATATAGAAATGAGTGAAGAGGGGCATCATATTTTAAATCAATGCTGCTTATGACAGAAAATGTTTTTTTTTGAATTACAACAAATCTGAATCGGTCTGCTCCAAAGAAGCATGTTTCCATACATTCCATTATTAACAATACACGTCCGAACAAGACAAGAACATCAGATATTCTGAAAAATTGAGCACCTTCATCGAAAACGGGGAAATGACGCAAAAAAACTGTTCCTAAGGAACAAATTCTACCAGAAATTTTAATTTTCGTTAAGTGTCGGATTTCTGAATCTTGTTTTAGTTAATAATTTTCAGACAATAAGGTAGCCCACCGACTATGTTTTAGGAGTGTTGGACGACAGTCAATTGAGGAACAAATCATTTTTATGTCATCTTTCATTCCAAAAAAATCGCCCTCGCCATCAGTTCTGATATTTAAGCCAACGAGCTTTTGATGATGAGTTAATGGGGACCAGGGAACGTTATGGAAATTGCAGTTCCGCCTCATTATTTTTTTAAAAGGAGCGTTTTGGGATTCGTATCTAAAACACCACACATATCGTGGTGGACCAAATTGCCTGATTTGATTTGGAAAATGAATAAGGGAATGCAGTTTTGGGGTTATAGCGGATCCAGACGCTTTTGGATATTACAAAACATGATTGCGGTTATTCCGCTCAATATTAGACTCAAGAACTACTAGATCATTTTCTGTAAATGAATAGCATTGAAGGGAAGCCATTATTTCGAGCAATAGTAGAAATTGTACAAAGTAGGGATTTTCATCACTATTAACGTAGTCGCCTAATACAATGCCTAAACAAATCGCTAAGGAATACATTCCAGACGAAGAGAATGACAGTTTAGATAACTCCAGAACTTCGTTTTTTTCTTATTGGGGGAGGGACGGTATTCTCTCTATCACCCTTCATGGTAGAGATACTATAATTTACGTCATCGAAATCAAGCTTGATCGTTGGATCCAACATGAGGTTGTTGAGCAGTAACGCAATGCCAAGGTTTAAAATACCCTCGAACGAAACATGCATTAAGTCGTGCATAAAACATTTTGTCGGGTCGAAATAGTCTAAAACAGTAAAGCAGCATTTACGATTGATTCCAAATTTTTTTGACAGCGCTTCACGACCTGCTTACGTTTCTTCTTTGTTTTTAATTTGAGCTACCTGAAGTTGGTGGAAATTTTTGTCTCGCATAACGCACGCGGATTCGTGGTGAATAGTTTCAAGGTCGTCTCTGTGAATCATACAGGAACGGTAGGGCAAATTAGCAAAGCCAACTCCCTCTTTAAAACCACCAACAAAATTGGAAGCAGGAATGTCTCCAGCAAAGTTTAATAACATGCCATGCCACTGCCGCGTACCATTCCGGACTGTTAGAGGGACGCCTTTGCGCAATAGGATTAATTCATCTAAAAAGGAACGCAAAAAAACATCTACCCCTCTGTGTTTCAATAAATCGCAGCTCACAATTCCTAATAACTGTATCGACCTTAAGCACGAGCGAAATCTGGGGGGGTAGGTTCATTAAAACCCAGTAAAATACTGAGACTTTGTGTTTTACCTTTTTACTTCCCAACGGATTAGCTAACTCTACTTCATCCATATAGATTTGAAAGCAGAGGATAGCTCCATTCAATTCTATACAAGCGCTATCCCGTTTAATAAATTTACCGTCCCAGACATCTGAATAAACTTCAGAACTCTCGCTGGAGTTTTGCTTAAAATTATTCAAAACCGCATCATAAACATCTTTGATTGACAGAAATTGTTTTAGTGACTCAAGAAATGGAATTATGTAACCCATTTCGAACACTTCGTCTAAAATAAGACCAATCTCCGGATCATTTTTCCAGTCATATGATGGGTCACTTTCATTTAATATGACAGACTTAGGCATGACTGTTGGAAAAACTTTACTCAATGTAGTCTCCAAACGACTACGTGTTAGTTCTTCTTCTTGCTGCAACTGTGTGAAAGCACACTTAAATTCAATACTGCTTGTTGTTTTGGCATTTGCAATGACAGCTACCAGCTTTTCATATATTGGGAGGAGAATAACGGATGATATTAAATACTAGATTTATTAACCGTTCACAAACGGAAAGATCATACCTGGATGGCGGAGACGCGTCTCTCATAAAAGTCATGCATGGCAGTTGAAACAACCATTTGGGGATCAAATGGAAGGAAGTATTTCTGTCGCAGCATTAAAAGTACTCCAGCCTCCCATTCTCTCTCATTAAGCTCCATAGGAGAGGCCCAAACTGGTGTTGAAATTGTGGACCGCAGGCTAAATTTTTCTCAGGATCAACATCTTGGTGTTGAAATTGTGGACCACAGGCTAAACTGCTTTCAACAGGTTCTTGAAGTTGAGATTGTGGAACGGAGGCTGAATGTTTATCAAGAGCATCAAAAAGTTGAGATTGTGGAACGCAGCCCAAATTTTCAATAGCTTCTTCAGTATGAGTTTGTTGATTTTCCTCACAACTGTTAGAATGAACCAAATGTCTCTCTTCAACGGGTGTTTGTTGTGGCATCCCATTATTAATAGACACATTTTTTGCTGGACCGTTGTCAGCCACTGACTTCAAGCTGTTCTGAGCACCTGTTAACCAGTAAGATATGTTAGAATGTAAAATACAGTTTAAATTCACCAGATAATTACCTCTATCATCAACGTTAGATTGTTTGTTAGGTAAGCTAGAACCATGCACTTTATTCCAATGTCGTCGAAAAGATTCGAACTTATGGTACTGCTGACCACAACCTAGAAACTTGCATGTTACAAAAAAGCTAGTGCTAAGTGAATGCTTCCACTTAATATGGGAAAAGAAACTAGCTGGCTCCTTCATACAAATCCAAAAAGAGCAGATAGGGCACATAAAGACACCATTAGTTTTTGTAGCTGTAGCCATTTTATTTTTTTCTCGTTTAGACGCATATATTTATTCTGTTCAGAGTGACTTTGTACTTTGTAGCCCAGTGTATCCCATTTACATCCCATTTACAGAAGGTATTTTCATTAAACAAAGATACCAAGGAAAATATCCCACAAATATTGTCTAGCAATCCAATTCGGACCAGTTTTTGTTCGGGGTTTAGTTCAAATTGTAACATAAATATTACATTCTATGAATGTACCCTTTATATCCTGTTCAGACATGTAAACGGCTGGTTTTTTCTCTTCCCTTATGTTCACATTGCATCCGAGTAAGAACGTCGTATTTATATACACCTTACATGAAATTTTAACGTTAAACTTACATTCTAATTTATAAATACCATCAATATACCCTGTCTATCCCATTGGAATATGGATTTATTTCGGATGTAAAAACATACCTAGGCTGTAAAAAGGATCCTCTGTGCTACTAGGGGCTATTGTTAAGTGGTGGTATTGCTAAAAAAGGTCGTTGCCTAAGCCCCTAGTTTAAACACCTTAGGTCTATGGGAATGCTGCTAAACAGTATCCAATTTTTCTCTGATCTGTAAAGAATGGTTTTTTTTCTTTTGCTCTTATTTAACAAAATACAAATATTATACCTCTGGGTTTCTGTATTTTGAAATTAAGAATACCTTAAGAATACCTGTAATTACTTCACAATCACTCACAACACTACCCACATAGCACCAGGTCGTCTTTAAGACGTCTTTTTTTGGGCAAAGTTGTCTTACAGAGGTCGTCCTAAAAACTTATTTTTTATTCTTTTTTTTGTCCTTATTTTGTCTGTGTGTCGCAGGAAACGTTGTCCTTTAAGACAACATTCAAGGACAAGGACAAAATAAGGCCCACATCCGAAAGCTAGCTATAGGGCAACGTCTTTTATAAGGCGACCCACCGATAACGTAGCCCAGATTGAAACGCAATTGAGATGAATTTACAGAATAAGCTAACAAAATGAACCAGTTGTGGGACAAAACATTGTTTATTGTTTGGTCAAATACAAAATAAACAATAAGTTAATCACTTGTGTCATTTTGATTAGCACTTTCTTCAACGGATTCTTTTGCCAATTGTTTGGCAATTCGTTTGTTTTTAGCACGGATGCGATCTCCCGCTTTCTTTACCCAAGTTGAGCTGACAGTATTCAACACCGTCAATTCAGCATTTAAGAACGTTCCGTTCAAAATAGCCTCTGCATAGATAATATACTGAATCATACATTACTCAATCTATGTCTAAAGGATTTCTTTATTACCATATATGACTGCCTTCAATTGCGTTTTCTCCAAAGACAAGCCCTTTATTTTGTTGGCAATACTCTTCGGTTGCCCCTTCCATGTGAACTGTATCATTAGTTCATCTGTCATACATTCTTTCTATGCGTTACGAATGATTTGGCTCAAATCAAAGCCTCCGTAAGCTCGCAGCCAAAAAGTCTAATTAGAAATAATATAAAAAAGAAACATACAGTCGACATTCCCGTGGCAAAATAGATCCATACCATTTTTCTTCTGCTTTCCGGAACAAGAAGCTCTCACTCGAACGCATTGAACTCCGCCATTGTACTAAGTATTGTAACGAACTGCCAGTACAAGTACAAGTGTATTCAAGCAAGACCCAGTCAGTACTCCAACTGAACTACTCCCAAAGCCGCAAATCGGGGGTTATTTACCCGATTCGTGCGTGATTTCGTGTCCAAACACAAGTATACTGTCTTTGTTTCACACTTAGTCATACTGGACTAAGTGCTTATACTTAGACTAGTCACTTAGCTGACGCACAGGGGTTCGTTAAGTGCCAGCTCTAAAAAGCGCCCAATCAGCGTTGCCGCTTTGAACACGTGATCAATTTTAAACCAATAATCGTATTTTAAGCGCGTTCTGAAACGCACTCCCTTTTTTGTATGAGTGCAAAGCGTGCACTAAATGTGAGGTAAAACAATTGCTAGACTTATGAAATTCCGGCAACAGTGCCCCCCAATTTTTTGATATTATCGTTGTCGTCTGAACAAAATGTAAAATCATGGCGAACGTAAATCTAAAAAATATGGATTTGCTTTTAATTTCATTTTCTGGTCGAAAATTTGGATTGCCCGTTACGTTGGAGTTCAAGAAAAAGGCAGAAAATGGTATAGTCGGTTTTTCATAGTTTAATTGTGGTTTTAGTTATTATGTCTCTAACACGTGCAGATCCAGTTCTTTTGGCGGCCTTGCAAAAAAAGGTTCAGGAAAAAGTAGCCACCCATGATCCAATTTTCCTTAAAATGGAAATAAGTGAGTCTATTTGTCCTTTTTAAAAAATTCAAATAAAATATAGGCTTTTCACTCGTGTTCTATACAGATCCATTGAACCCATCGGTTGCCATCCCAATTGGATCCAACGTTCCACATTCAAATGTGAACAGTGTTTCTAATCCAGGTAGTATTATCTCACATAACACATGTTGATACAATATAACCAAAATTTGTTTTCTAGATGCCGGTCCAGCCATGACAAAGCCAACTGCCACCATCCCCAATGGGTCTACCGTTTCTGCTTCAAAAGAAACAAATGTTTCTAAACCGGGTAGTATTTCTTTTAAATACACACACAAATTCAAAGTAATCAGCTGTTTTTGTAATCTCCGCAGGTCTGGCCAGGACAAATTCTACTGCCCACAGGTTCAACGGGTCTTACATTCCTCTTTCAAAAGTAACAAGTGTTTCTAATCCAGGTGATATTATTTAACGTCAAAAATTTTGATTAAGTATAATCATTTATTTTGCTGTCCCATCCAGGTCTAGACTTGGCAAAACCGACTGCCCCCATTCCCAAAGGGTCTAACGTTCTTATTTCAAGAGTAACGAATGTTTTGAAACCAGGTTATATTTATCTAAACAAAATAGCCACAATTTTAGTTTGATCAATTGTTTTTGTGCTATTAGCAGGTATATCCATGGTGAAACCAACTGCCCCCATCCCCAAAGGGTCTAACATTCCTGCTTCAACAGTAACGGGTATTTCTCAATCGGGTAAATATTTCTTCCCAATACACGCATAGATTCCGTTTGATTAATAAATCTGATGCCTTTGCATGTCTAGCCATGGCCAAACCGATCGCCTCAATCGTCAATGGGTCTAACATTATGGTCTCAAATGTAACAAGTGCTTCTAAACCAGGTTTTTTTATTTCTACATGTGACACAAATGAAGTGTAGTTATTTGTTTTGGTTGTCAATGTAGGCCTAGCCAAGGAAGCGTCAACTGATCTCATCCCTAATGGGCCAAACATTCGTCTTTCGACGAAAGGTGAGTTTATAATGGCTTAAGAATTCATGCAAGAAATTACAGACTAGTGTTTCCGCATACAGATACATTGAATCCAAAGGCAGTGACCCCAATTGGGTCTAAGGTTCAAATTTCTAAAGTTCTCGGGGTTTCTCGACCAAGTAATAGTATTATAAATTTCATATATGAATATAGTATAATCAATTTTTTTTCTCCCTCTTGCACGTTTAGCAATGGCAAAACAGGCTGCGCCTAATGTATACAAAGTTCCGCTTTCCAGTGTGAAGAGTGTTTCTACTGATGGTGAAATATTATCTAACAAAATACATTTTGAATAAGTATAATCCTTTTTTTACTGCCAATCTAGGTCCAGTCAAAGAAAAACCTGCCGCATCCTACCCAACTGGGTCGGATAGGACGACACAACCTATTGAAAATGTAGTTGATTTCCTCGATAGGCTAGATGGATATGGAGTTGACCACCATGATTTAGGTCCGGGTTACTTGTTTTACTTGTTTTGAGAATGATGTTAATCTTTTTATTTTTAAAACCACGTTTCAGCATTTGAGGTGAATGAAACACACGATTTAACATTACTTGATATTCCTGCTGGACCATCACAGTCTGAGTCAACGACGAAAAATACTTCACAACCAACAAAATTGTTGCCAAAAAATGGACAGGAGGAAACAACGCCGAATGCGACACAAGAATACAAAACCAAGTGGCTTACAAGTGAAGTCCTGATGTTAATTTCGTGTTACGAGAAATATGAAGACAGATTCCGCAGCAAGAGGGAGAAAACCATGACAATATGGAAAGATGTCAGTAGGCTAAAATTTAATTTAACATTGAGTATTGATTTAATATCTTGTTTTGTTTGATTCACCAGGTTTCAGCTCTGATGTACAAGAATGGTCTTAAATTCTCACCAGAACAATGTTTGTTAAAATGGAAGTCATTACGAGATCGTTATAAAAAAATCAGTGATAAGCTGTCAAACGAATCGTCAGAAAATGGGTGTCGGAGAAAAACGCCATGGCCCTTCTTCGACAAAATGAGCATCCTTTGCGGACAAGATGACTCAAATTCATTAAAACATGTTGAAGATGTTGGAGCTGGCGGAATGCGGAAAAGAAAAGCGCAAGGTGAAGAAGAAGAACCTCGACGTACGAAAAGGATAAGAACTAAGACAACAAATGTAGAATCCCTTGATCGACTAATTGCAATCGAGGCAAACCGCGACAAAAAAGACGAAGAGTTCCTCGCTATTGCTAGAGAGCAGTAAGATTCCGCCGTAAGGAGAAATAATTCAATTGTTGAAGCTACTGATTCATTCAAAGAACTGTCACGTGCCATAGTGGCAAGCTTAAATCGTAATAAGTAAACCATTCATCACAGTTGAACGATGCCATGAGAAAACTGCATTTATTTTTTTTGTTCTCAATTGTGAGCTGAGAAAATTCTGAGAAATTGTTACTTTTTGAGTTTGAAGCATATACACTTTTTTTGAGCATTCTAAAGGCGAATTTTTTTTTAGATTATCATTTCCTCCGCTAAAATGCGCCTTTTTTCAAGCCCTAATGCTGCGTCCTCTTCGTTGTCATTTTCGTTATAATCTTCTTCTTCAATCTCGTTCATCTGTACCGGAGGTGCATCTTCGATCCAATTATCATGCCAAAGTCCAAAGTTGTGGAGACAAGCTGCTTCCATTATCATAGTGTGGGCATTTTTCATTTTGAAAACGTCAAGGAATTTCAAGCGCCGCCATTTCATTTTCATAAGTCCGAATGATCTTTCAACGTGCTGTCGGTCGTATTTTAGAACTCGATTGAATTCAAGTTCATGCTAATGAAAATAAAAAACTAAACTGATAGCTGTTGATAATGGACTATAATTTTTTGTAACATACGTCTTCTAATCGACGATTATTTTTAAAAGGGACTAGTATCCGTTCTCCTAAAGGATAAGCAGTGTCGGCGAGTAGGTGATAAGGCGAATTTTCGAGCTGACGGCGAAGTACCTTTGACAAGTTACTGTTCTTGTAGATTCTACTATCATGCATGGATCCTGGCCAACCGACACTCAGGTCTATGAAGACTAAATCCTTTGTAGCAACAGCTTGAACTTTAACGGTGGTTTTACATTTGCGGCTTGTGTATGATGGAAGTTGATTGAGCGGCTGCCTTACTTCAAATTCAGAGGCGTCTAAAGCCCCTGTAAAACTTAAACTGTTAAGCAAGCAGACACCAAAAACGTAAATTTTTATACCGATTGTATCAACAAGACGATGTCCATCAGATAGTTCGGCATATTCATCTCTTGAGGGCCACTGAATAAAACGGTGAGCAATGCTTTTTATTGATCGAAATGTTTTCATAACAATGTAATGCACATTGCCTAATGAAAAGTTTTCGTGATTTACATATATAATATGTTTAATAATTTAATTTAAAGTATGTCAAACCACGATTCAATCCAAACCGTCGTCCTAAGACTCTGTATCCTTCTCGATTGGCTAATGTCCATAAAACCATCATTAATTTATGGGCCACTGGTATTCCGAAATACATGTCTCTTCCACCCATTATGGCAGGGCTTGTTAGCTCTATTAGACGCTTATAGTAAATATTACCGTTAATTAAATAAAAGTAATGTACAATCAAACACAACGGTTTACCCTAAAAGATGTCTTCGACAGTCTGAAATCTTCTCGAAACTGAATTTCAGGATATTGATTGTACCACGTACCAACGTAAGTTGTAAAGTAGACTGAACGGCCTGCATTAATTCTTTCCATAGTCACTCGCCTTCTCTCTAAATATCTTGCAAGAAATCGGGATCGTCTAAAATAATGTTGTAATTGATCGAAATCTCCATCTTCTTCTGACGCGAGTTCGAGTAACCTCATGAAAAGAGTAAGAATGGCTGGAATATGATGTTGAAGCTCCATTGTTACCCTAAATAATTTGTGTCACGAACATGGCCAAGTTTTAGTTAACCCTGGGGTTATTGTTTTTATACTTTCCATAGCTATATAATCGCATTTTAGTTTTAAGAACGCTTTTTTTAAATTTGGCAACGCTCTAAAAGGCGAAAAAACAACACGCTCAGAGTTGGGACTTAACGAACCCCAGCTTCTCATACATATTATACCAGAGTAGTCTGAATATAGCGCTGTGCATTACAGTATGCAAAAAAAGGATCGAATACAGGATGCCGTTCCTCCGCGTTTGCGCCTACGGACTTGAATGTTTCTTTATTTCATTTTTTAATTCACGGAGGACATTCTTCTGTTCACGCAATTCGTTTGTAATGTCTTGAGTGTTCCTAGCCTGCGATCTAATGTATCGCCGAGAATATAAACAAATATATATTTTTTTAGGGAACTATGGCTACTATGGACGAATACTTTACTTTTTGACAAGGCCAGAACATATCTTTCAAATTATCCGTATCTTACTGGTTCTGCCAGCTGCTTTTCTTTATTTCCAACTGATGATGATACCGACTTGTCTACTAAAACATTTTCGTGGCTCAATTGATTGATTGAGGTGGAAACTGATGGTGTCGTCACTACTTTTCAATATCCAAAAGGGGTTTTAATAACAACTCATTTAAGGCATTGTTTTATAATTTAGACTACGACACCTTTCTGTGTGTTACCGACAAAGCTGTTTGCAGTCACTTGTTGGCTGGATTTGGATATATGTCGCTCTCCATATAACGATGCAAGGTCATCATCAGTATCCAAGCTTTCTATTAGTATTTTAAAGAATGAGAACGTATTATAATCGCGTTATCTAAATTAAAAACAAAACAAACAAACAATTTACCACGTATAGGTGCAATATATCCAGAACGGCCAGGTACGTCCAACTCCACTTGAGAACCATTGCTCACGAAGTCTTTGTTTAAGCCTATAATAAAATATCTGAATCAAAAGTAGAATAAATTTCGTAGTTATTCGCTTTTTCAAACCTTGTCCATTTTTATTTTCGTCATAACTGGTACGTCCCATCGAAGTTGTTGGCAGCTGTGCTTGGCGTTCCTGCAGGACTCTAGGAGTCTGTTGGTTGTCCACATTATTAGGCTTCTTAGCAAACATAATGGGGAGACATTCCGTAGTTGTTTTCTTGTCAACAGCTTGCTTGCGTACTTTTCTTGGTGGCAAAGGGAATTCTAACCCAGATAGGAATCCAAGTTGTTTTGTGGTCCAAAGTCCGTCATTGTAGGACGCCTAGGACAGGACATACAAAATACGTCTAAATAAAGTCCTATTTTTTTCACTTTTAACATTTTGAAATTTTAATAGACTCATAAAAGACGTCCAAAAGAAGTCAAAATTTCCAACCAAAATAAAAAAAAAATTTAGCAACCGACCATCTGTATTGTGTCATATATAGAGACATATTGGCGAATGAAGTCACTCAAGTTAAATGCATAATTATAGTGTTAAGGATGTTTGTTAAGACACATAGTGAACAGTAAATTTCAATTAAAATTACTCTTCTGCCGTGGGAATCATACCTGGTTTATTCACGGTGCTATATAAGTGCTCTAACATCTATGCTGTCTTGGATAAATTATTCTTAAATACTGGGTTTTTAATATTTGAAATGTTGTAGCCTTGTTTATCCACGTTTTGCTTCTGTTTTTAGGCTTGAAAACATATTATTTTACAATTTATACCATTAATCTGACCCGTAGGAATCTATCTGAGAGATGAAGATATAACTTATTTTCATTAGTCGGGGTCGAATTAAAAGTCTGAATGAAAATAGACAATAAAAGAAAAATATAATTAAATTACAATGAATTTTATTGAACAGACATAATTACAGATATAATTACATGCCATCACATGTATACTGATATCATACACTGTTAGAATGTGAGATGCAATCACTAGTTGCTTGATGAATCTGCTAGGTACTCTGGTAGCGAAGTGAGTATAGCACCCGCCTCAGACTGCGAATGTCTCGGGTTCGATCCCCGATGGAAGCAAAACATGTGACTAGCGAAGAAGATTGAGCTACGGGCGGAGGGAGAAACAGCCCGTTACGGTGAAGGACTTCTTATTTGACAGCCCACTACGGTGACGGATTATTGCAATATTATATTGGTATAATTTTAGATGTCTTATACATGTCTTATTTTCGATTATGGGACGTCTTTTGTTTCAGTTTTGAGAACCCAAGCTACTAGATTGCTGGTGCGTCAACGCTCTCTACTAGGGCTTGTCAATGCGCGCTCTCTTCTTAACAAGTGTGAGCTGATTTCCAGTCACTTAATTGATGCCCGTCTTGATCTGCTTGCCGTTACTGAAACCTGGCTGAACAGTGACAATGGGGACTCTGCCATAAAAAGCAGCATGCCCGGAAGGCTACACGGCTGTACAACTCCCTCGTCCGAACCGAAAGGGCGGTGGTCTAGCTCTGATTCATAAATCCTCTATTGAGGCAAAACGTCTTCCTGAAACAAAACATGACGCGTTCGAGTGCATGGACTTGTTGCTCTGCTTTCGGTCGCAGCGTGTTAGACTATTGATCATCTACAGACCGCCTTCCTCTCCACCTTCTCGTTTCTTTGTCGAGTTTTCCTTGACAATGGAAGCTGTCTGCGCTACTCGCGACAATTTAGTCGTCATTGGTGATTTCAACTTTCATGTTGAACTGGCGGATAACGCATTAGCCCAGTCATTTCTCGGTCTCATGGAGGCGTTTGGTCTCACGCAGTGTGTTGCTTCTCCCACCCATATCAAGGGCCATACTCTTGATCTGGTATTTACTCGGGATGTTGACAACTTCGTCTCACAAACTTGCGTCAGCTCCCTCATAAGTGATCACTACGCCGTTCAGTGCTGTTTGGCTGTACGCACACCTAGGTGGCCTATTGGTCGAGCGCTCTTTCGATCGTTCAAGTCAATCGATAGTGATCTCTTTACTGCGGATCTGATGGGCCTCGACTTGTTCACTGATCCGGCTACTACTATCGATGGCCTCATTGATCAGTACAACGTTGGTATCAGGCAAGTGATTGACAAGCATGCTCCATTGAAAGAGAAAATGACTGTTCTTCGCCCCGCAAACCCCTGGATGACCGAAGATGTGCGAGCCCTGCGAAGAGAGCTTCGAAAGTACGAACGCATATGGAGAAGTAGGAAGCTGTGCATAGACTTTCAGATCTACCGAGAATTACAAATGAAGTATTCTGGCCTACTGAAGAGTGCGAAGAAGGTATTCTACAGTAACAAAATTTTGGAGTGTGGCAGTGACACTAGGGCGCTCTATCGTCTTGTCAACAACCTGATGGGCAAATCAGATGTGCCTACATTACCAAAACAAAAGTTTCCGGATCGGAGTGTTGCAGAGGAATTTAGTGCCTATTTCTCCACCAAGATAGCGGATATCCGCTCATCTCTTGACCCTTCGGCCAATTCTAGGAATTCGGACAGCGCCATCAAGGAGGAGTCCTTCCTTTCGCTCTATGGCGAAGGTTGTTGCTTGGAGAGGCTATCGCCGGTCACAGTTGAGTTTGTGAAAAATCTCATTTTGTCTTCACCTGCGAAATCCTGCTGTCTCGACCCACTTCCTACTCCTTTGCTAAGGAAGTTTGTAAGTGTCTTGGCTGCTCCAATCACAAGAATTGTTAACTCTTCCCTGGCATCTGGTCGGTTCCCTGATTCGCTGAAGCACGCAATCATCACACCTCTACTCAAGAAACCTTCACTGGATCCACAGGATATGGCCAGCTACCGCCCGGTGTCTGGCCTTTCATTCCTTTCGAAGCTTATCGAACGAGTAGTACTTACTCGTCTCTCTTTGCATGTCACGGACTTCAATTTGTTATCTCCTAGTCAATCCGCGTATCGGGCAAACTACTCGACTGAGACTGCTCTACTTGCCATCCAGAACGACCTTCTCGTCGCTGCAGACGCTGGATTGGGCAGTGCGCTCCTCCTCTTGGATCTTAGTGCCGCATTCGACACAGTCGATCACCATATTCTAATTGAGAGAATGGCTACAGCTTTCGGTGTTTCCGGTTCTGCTCTAAACTGGTTCCAGTCGTACCTCTCCAGTAGAACCCAGTCAGTGAAGGTTCTTGGAACGACATCATTACCGGTACCTCTTCCGTTCGGTGTTCCGCAGGGATCTGTCCTGGGTCCATCTCTTTTCAACATCTACACCAGTCCGGTTCCGGCCATTGCTGCTGTCCATGATGTTAGGCTCAAGCAGTTCTCCGACGATACCCAAGGGTACGTCCACTTCCAGCTTGATCCCCATCATCAGGCTATGGCTCTTGGATCTCGAGGATTGGTTTACCGTCATTCGAGTGAAGCTGAACTTGGGAAAGAGCCTGCTACTTTATACTATTCCACCACGTAAAGCCTCGGCCATTTTTCTCTCTCCACTTGAAGAGGAAGAGGAAGAGGAAGAGGAAGAAAACGCGAAGAGATTAAATACATTAGGTAAATCACTTTAAAAAACTAGGACCTAAGTAACGTAAATAAGTTCTCAGTTCTGTTACAGAAAAAGCTAAACTCTCGGAAGCCTCGAATACTCAACGTGGTGAAATACCGGTTGCTACAGCATGTTCCTCGCCAGAAGAAGATCAAAATTTGAATTCTGACAACGACCCAAACAACAAACACAGAAGTGATGATGAATTCGGATCAAGCAAAGAAAATCGTGTTCAAAAAAAAGAAGAGAAAACGGTCGAGAAAGCAATCGAACTTTGACAAGATTGTAGGAATCCTCGTCGATTCCAACATAAAGAGAGAGCAGGAAAAGAATGACAGTCGATTGATGCGACAAAAGAGACACGAAGAAAGAATTAGCAAGTCGCAATAGATGGTTGACATTTTAAAACTTATTTCTTCTGCGAAAACTGAGGAGCCGAAATTGGTTCAAAGCGAGTCAAAGGAACGGACTTCTAGAAAACACTCATCCAAAAAGAAGTAAGCTTGTATTGAATGTCACCATCACCATAATCTAATAACTGTTGCATTCTTAACAGAAAGGACTCGGAACTTCTCCAGATCGAATGAGGAAAAGGCAAAAAAGTTCATAGTAAACCAGGAGACAAAAAGGCTGACAGAAGTAGGAATGACTCATGCGTCAGTAATCAAAGCAAGATTTCAAGTGGATCGTCAACTAGCAGAGAATCATCTGCCTGCAAATGGTCGTCCTCTGTGAATAGTATCTAACAATTCTGTACTTGCAAAATTCTATTGTTAGCAGTGTTTTTGAATTTCAAAAAAATAAATTAAATTCAAGCTAAATTCAAATTCATTTTGAATTCAATGAAGAATTTCAGAAATTTCAGAAAACATAAATGAATTTGAATTTGAATTTTACGCAAATAAGCCAAATTAATTTAAATTCAAGCAAATTCATTAAATTTGATCCAAAATATGTTGTTTTGGCATTCGCTGTAACAAGCAGACGCCACTCACGCCAGATTTTCTGTTTTGTTATTTTTAATCGATGTTTGCCTGCTACTTTACGTGCACTACAGTAGTCAATAGTTGTCGCCTTTGTTTTCTTTTGTTTATACATGGAGACCACACACAAATCTCAAGCGACTAGCTTTGGTAGGGCTCGTTCGTTCCTTGCCAACAACGGCATCCGTCGTAATAGTGGTTTAGCCAGAAATGCAATTGGCGTTGGACGAGGTAGTGGAATCGTCAACAGAGACTCTGACGTTGTTGATGGTCAGGATGGGCAAAGCCGTACTCGTACTCGTAATCAAAATCGTGGCCGAAGTCGTGGTCGCAGCCGCTCAAGAGGCAGGAATACACGTTTGGCACGTAAAGATTCGAACACGGAGCCTCTTTCATTAGACGATGAAGAACGCGAGTTTCAGGCAGAAGGAGCTTCACAGCAAATAACTGAAGCAAATGGTACAACTGAGACTGGTATTCAGCATTCACATTGTATTGTTTTCCTATTTCTGAGAGAATGTAAAATGTACATTGATTTCAATCAGGATCAGATGTGGAAACTGAAAGTTTAGCCATCATAGCTAAAAATAAAACTCCACCTGTCGGTATTTCATTTCCGGGAAAAGAAACATGGCCTAGCTATATGCTTTCTTTTTTTTCGCCATTTGTGCTGGTCAAAGACGAGAAAAACACGGTTGATGTTGTTGTCGGCCATTGTCACATTTGTAAAGCTTATGTCCAGGGGTCTATTTTGGCAACATCAAACTTTAAACGTCTTCTGGACTGTTACCATTTGCAAGAGTTTATAGATTTTGAAGCAAATCTGGAAAATTCAGGAAAAGGAATGCAACCTAAAATCAATCTAACTCTGGTTTCTACGCAGCACAAGCTTATCGACAATTGTCTCATTAACCTGATAGTTATTGATAATTTGCCTTTGAACATTATCCGTCGGCCTGCATTCAGGTCTTTTACTTTGGTAGTATATAAATTGACTTAACGGTTGTCGGCCACGGTGGTTAATTTAATTTTTAAATTATTTTTAACAGACTTGCTGTTCGTCATACAAAATCCCTTCTGTTGCAAAATTTAGAAACAAGATGATCCCTGCCAAGTATCATCAAGTTCGCCTAGCTGTGAAGGCAAAACTTTTAGAGTCAAGAACTTGTTCAATTATGCTAGACTTGTGGTCTTCCAAAATAATGGAAGGTTACTTGGGCCTTTCCGCAAGTGGTGTCAGCTCAGATTCCCAGCCATTTACATTTCTTTTGGCCTGTCGGGAAGTCGAGGGTAAACATACAGCTGCCAAAATCGCAGAAGAGTACGAAGAAATTGTCGAACAATGGGGCTTGTCGTCTAAGGTATCATAACTGATACCTTTATCTACTTCTTATATAGTCACATTTTCATTATTACTACCCTAGGTTGTAAGAGTTATCACCGACAACGCTTCGAATATGAAAAAGGCATTTGAACTTTCTTTACCCAGTTGGGAAATCGACTCGCAAGATAGTACTATCGAAGCAGTGGCGACTAATGCTGATTTATTCACAACTCCCATTGAGCAAACAGCTAATGAAATTGAAGTTGTCAACTATGTTGATGTCGAAATCGATTTAGAAGAAGACACACCTGTTTGGGAGTTTATCAGCCAATATTTTGAAGTAAACTCAAATGAAGCATTATCGGATGACAATCTAAACCAAGGTGGCGAATTACTGGAAGATACAGAGTTGGAACTGTTTCAGAATGGGCTGCGTGAGATTTTTAATGCTAATTATCCCGAAACAACAGCAGCAAGTTTAGAGGAACTTTGTCCTCCTTCGAAACGAATCCCCCTTCTTTGAACCAGCTGTACCGCTCATACTCTACAGCTTGTAGTAAAGGATGGACTAAAAAGCTTGCCCGTAAAAGAAATGGACATAAATTTTAAAATGCCTACTAAACTAACAATAGTTTGTTTATAAATCATAGGACGAGGCTTCATCCGCGCGTTAGCAAGTTAGCAAAATTGTAGCATTCATTAGAAACAGCATTAATGACTCGATGGCACTAGACAAGCTTGTCGGTTTCCGTATTCCTGCCAAGAATGCCACTCGATGGAATTCGCAGTTTTCTCAGTTGTTACTGTTTGTCAAGGCTCTAGATCAACATCCTTCGATTCAGAACACTCTTGGTGCTTTTAAAAAGCATGAATCTCTTTCCATTAGAGAACTGAAACTAATCAGAGAAGTCATTCTTATTTTGCAGCCATTTAAAGAGGCTACAGATGCTTTTCAGAAGGAACACGCCCAGCCAAAAATGTAAGATTGTGTACGTTAGTTTTACAATGGTTTACATAGTAAAACAATGGTAAATTGGTGATTTTACAGCGGTTTTACTATTGATTCACTATGTAAAACAGTGGTAGCACAATCGTATACAATCGTACATTTTTAACTGGGACGAGAGTATAGGTGAAGTTATACCAGGCTATCAACATATGGTTAATACTATGACTCTTTCTAAGCCAACTGGTAAAATAACTCATTGTAAAGAGTTTGCCAAATCTTTACTCGCATCGCTTGAAACGAGAATGTCTTATGTGCTAAAAGATGTAATTTATTTGCTCGGTGAGTGGATGGTAACAATTACTACTCGCTCTTTTAAAAAAAAAAGTCCTTTAAAATTATCATTCAGGAGCCGCGTTAGATCCACGCTACAAGCTAGGATGGATAGCTTCTTCCAATTTAACTGAAGTGGAAGTCAAGAAAACAATAAAAGATGAATTGCTGGATCGTTATACATATATTCGTGAGTCCAGTTTAAAATCTCCCAAATAATAAGCTTTATAATGTGTAAATTTGTATTAGAGGGAAAGGAAAATGAGACTAGAGTACCTTCTCCTCCAAAGAAAGTAATGCGCTTCGATTCTGTGCGACAAGTTCAAGCACCAATTGTAAACAAAATCATAGAAGAATTTGAAAGGTACCTAAGTGAGCCACTCGTCACAGAAATAGAAGGGGAAGTTTTTCATTCAATCCAGTATTGGAAAACCAATAGTGCTCGTTTTAAAAGTCTTTCAATCATAGGGATTGAAGTTTTGGCGATTCCCGCTTCTTCTGGACAACTTGAACGCATATTCAGTACCGCTACGGATATTATGTCAGCAAAATGTAATCGGTTAGATTCTAGTCTGTTTGAAAAACTGTTGTTTATAAAACGAAACGCATTTATTCTACCACCTAGCCAAAGTTAATCATGGAAAACACTAGAAAATAATTTGAAATGTCAAGTAAGAAGAAAACTAAATAAATATCCAAATATATATTAATATTCCCTAGATGGCGTTCTGTTAAATTAATTTAAATTAATTTGAATTTAGTTTGAATTTGAATTTCCCCATTCTTAATTTTTTGAATTTGAATTTGAATTTTCACCTATTGATGAAAATTGAATTTGAATTTAGTTTATTGCCAAAAACATGAAATTCAAAAACACGGATTGTTACGCTATATTTTATGCAATTCAGGCGATAGTTATTAATTTTTTAATCCCATTTGTGAAACGTGATCAACGATTGTCTGTATTTTCGATCTGTATTCTGTTACAACTCAGCAAGAAATAAATTCAATTTCATTTAAAATAGTGTATCAAAGGTTTAAAGGATTAAATAGAAAGAGGGATTTTGAAGTCGGGAAGCTATTCGAGTCTATCGACGATTGAAAACCATATTTCTTGCAGGATCAAATCCAATACGAATTTCTTCTCGTTTCTGATGACCTGGGGTACGCACATTATCTATTCTGGGGGCGTTCGGATTGACATTGCACTAAACTCTTGTTGGTTCACGCTCCTCCATGGCAATATCACCGTTTCGAATGCAAATGTTGTGTATAACACATGACGCTACCGCAAAATTTACTCCGTTTTCAATTGTTGCGTTGACTAGTTGACATCGTCAAAATCGATTCTTCAAGTCCCCGAAAGCATTTTCCACGACAATCCGTGTCTGTGAATGTTTGAAGTTGTATCTTTTTTGAGATTGAGACAATCCAGCGGTACAATCCAGGGTACAAATTACTTCAGGAAAACTTGATCTTCTTCTAAATTGTTCGGAAATACCACGGATTCCTGCCCGGCTAGGCCACTCGATATAATGTGACTGCCTCTTGAACAAGAAATCACACACAAGCCTAATACAATTAAATACGGTAAATTGTATTCGGTCGAGTTTATCGGGCCAAGACGAATCGCGCTTTGGTTACCAAGGTATTGTAGGCAGATGAAAAGCATTTCTACATTCTCAAGTGGCTCAAAGCCACCACGATAAACAACATCATTCCGAAATCTTTCAGCTGTCATGAAGTCTAGGATACCTTGGAATGTAGTTCTGCTTACTCGGAAATGTCGCCAGAAGTCACGGTCAGAGTATGAATGCACAACTCGAAAGTAGCCAGTTTTCCTAGGATGTCTTTCACGAATTGAACACAAAGCAAGAACATTCTCTTGCCTGTTTTCAGTTCCGTCGTCACTGCTGGAATTACTAGACGTTTCCAAGAAAGCTTGAACATACTGAATCGACACGACGGACAAAACAAGTTTCCTGTTGACCATTGCAGTTGTAGTAAAACACAATACAGTTTTCCTGGTCTAAAAAGTTGTTGCTGTTTCAAAACAATAGAGTTTGACGTAAAGTCGTCTGCCCCAAATAAAAGAGGAGGAGCAATAGGGGAGGAGCCACATTTTTAGGTGGCGCCACCGGGTAAAATGCATTTTGGTGACAACTCTGTTGAATTGGCTCTGTTGAATTGCTACCTCACTCCTCTGTCGAACTCAACAGAGCATTAGGTTATTTTGGAATTTTTTTCACTCTTTTGGACTGTTGAACTGAATCGATCAACAGAAAGAAAGTCACCAAAACGCGCCTCAAAATAGAACCAGTCCTTCAAAATTAAATCGACAATCAAAAATTATTGAGTTTTTATTCAATACATGGAGCGAGAGAAGAATGAGGGGACACGGTTTAGCCGTGGGGCTTAAATACGAGAGTTCAGAAGCCCTAGCGGTAAAATCGTTGAACCATTATTACCTCTCTCATGTTTCATTCTCCATATCGAGAAGTATGATTTCAATGACCGATCTCATTTTTAAGGACTGGTTTTATTTTGGACAAATCCGCACCACGGATTTCGCCTGTATGCCTCGCTAAGGCGTACAGGATGCCGGCTTCGTAAGAAAATTGACCCTGATTTCTCATCGTCATCTGCCAAAAATTTTCTGTTAACTCCCTGACAAAAGTTCTCTTTAACGTCTGCATCCACTCATCATAATGAACGATATTTGAGCCTAATTCTTGCTGCCAAAACACAGAGACCCCTCGCAAAGACGAAACAGCACGATTAATTGCGTCTGACCACTCTTGAAACACATTTTTGTCTTTACCATCAAAGATCATAGTTTTATCCAACATCTCAGGTGGCCAAACGACATTTTCAGGGGCCGGAGCCGCTACCCTATGTACAAAATCTTCCAATACGTTTTGCATGCGACCGGATCTGACCTGTTTTGCTGCTGTAGAGCGTTCGCAATTGCATTTGCTGCGTTTAATTACGACTCAACTTTGCCGATGAATCAAGATATGACAGTATAACGTATTCAACGGTTTCTTTCAACCTTCAAATTTGCATAGATGGGGGCTATGGACTCTCGTATCGAGCAACCGATAGATTTACCTAATGCAAGATGCATCTATGGACTCTCGAATCGAGCGACCGATAGCTGTAAATCTCGAAGAACGACACTAATGACTAATGACAACAATATGAACCCTCGAATCGAGCGACCTATAGTCAAGGGGGTGAGGGGCGGGGAGGCAAAATTGTCTAAACTCGTTTTCCGGACATTTAAACTACTTAAGACTTATGACTAAGACAGATCTTAATTTTAACAA
Source organism: Ceriodaphnia dubia (assembly GCA_022539655.2). Taxonomy (NCBI): domain Eukaryota; kingdom Metazoa; phylum Arthropoda; class Branchiopoda; order Diplostraca; family Daphniidae; genus Ceriodaphnia; species Ceriodaphnia dubia. Next base: position 694,795 of record JAKUCG020000179.1, read on the forward strand.
TAAACACAGCCAACATTAAACACAACATACTATTCTCAGTAGTGATGATTAGATCGAGCGACTCACGAACATATTAGTCGTTTGAGGGGTACGACTACGACTACAGTTACAGACATTCATGAATCACAAAGCAATCCGAAAAGCCGAGCTTAGAAATATAGTTTACCATTATGTTGTGACTGCAGAATCGTTTTTTCTTTCGTTACTGGAGTCTGTTTGTTCACCGTGGTCTGTTTGTTAACCTGGTGGTCACCTTTTCAGAACCTATATCAATATACAAAATAAATATACTTAGATTAATTACACAAAAGTAAATGCTAAGTACAAAACTATTGACTTGAAGGGTTAAGGTTGTTGTAAAGGTGAAGTTTTGAGGAGCTCTCCCCTTATTTTTACGTTGACTGGTCCGAACAGTCACCTACACTTGTCAATATACAGAAAGTAAATGAGAATTGGGACACGACATTATAAAATGAATTTTTACCATTCTCGAAGAGTTCTTCATCGCAGCAAAACGAAATTGGTTTTGAAATACTGACAAAGCATGTAAGTACCCTTTATATAGCAGTCGCACATACAGGTTTCTGATCGCCATTTGTTTCTTTCGTGGTCCGGCGGGAGATCACGACGACTCACTACATGTCGCAAGTTATTTTCCTTCTTACACTTAACTCAATTACATCCTAAAACGACAAGCTTCAGTTCTCAAATTTAAATTGAACGGGGGCGTATTCTGTGGAAACTAGCGGTAGCGTCGTCAGTCAGCTGTATAGGTCTGCAACTGCGTCACCCTGTTTACCTTTTTAAATGGCGTTGAATATCGACTACAGCGCCACCTATAGAGGTGCGAAATTTGATTTTACAAGTATAACAAATATTTGAATGGTGTTTGTAAGATATTTTCTTACTAGCTACACGCTGTTGACGCGTGTGAAAACTTATCATCAATGTAGCTCGTCTAAGACTTATAATTATGATATTTATAAATTTTATACCGTGATCGAAGAAATAGTGACACTTTTAGTGTGGGAGGTCATACTTTTTTATTAGACGGCAATTATTGAGAAAAAATTAAAAGGAAAAACGTTACAGCAAGCGAATTCGTTCTCGACCACCTGTCTCTTCGATTTTTTCATTGCGTCTGCTAAGTCCGTCATTTTCCTTGCCCTGGTACTTCCTAGATGTCTCCCCTTACGACGAGGAAAAACACCGTAACAGTCACTCTCGCGACTTGACTTGCTCAATTAGTAATCTGCGTCAATTAACAATTATGGCATCCCAAGAGCCGTGTTTTGTAGTTGAGGATACTAAGTCGTCGTCGGATAAAGAGGTAAATGGTAAATACTTCTTACCCCGCCTCGAACAATACGACTTGGTTCGAAAAGCGTGATGACGATGATATGGAAGAAGTGATGAGCCAATTAGACACGACAAAGTGACCGTCGAGGCTGTGCAAGATATTGGCAAAAAAAAAGAAAGAGAGAAACACGAGGAAGAATTTCTTTCTTCCTCGTGTTTCTTCATTTCAGTTAAACAGTTAAGACGGATGCTAGAAAGGCGGAAAAGGAAAATGAAGCGATTATGAAGAGGAAAGCAGAGGAGCTAATTTATTTCAACAGTGAGGTGGGAGCAGCTTACCGTAAAGTTATTGATGCTGAGAAACTCACAATGGAAGCTTCAACTGCTGCAGAGTGGTAATTCAAATTTTTCTTTTTTGCTTTTGTCTGCGACAAAAAAAATGGGGCAAACTTTAAAAAGTGACTGCGAGTAAGAAATAGCCTGAATGTTTTCTTGAAGGCTACTAGGTGTCTCTCCAAACTTTGGCCCATTTTATTTGTTGATTTGTTTTTATCATTTGACTCTGAAGATATAAGTTTAATGCACACTATTGCTAAATTTATTGTAATAGATTTTTAAAGAAGCAAATAACAATGAAAAGAGACCAGCTTGACCTCTCCTTCTTTATTGTTATACACATGGAAAAAACATAAAATGAAGAACCCGAACTTCAACGTTCAGCAGAGAGCAAAGGGGGAACTATTGTTTTTTGGAGAGGTTTCACTTAGATCAAACTGATATGGAAATAATAGAGTCTCCGTAATCAGTTCATTCTGAAAATATTCAATTGGAATTTGATTATTTACAACGTTTAGTTATGGAAGACCACCCAGTAGCAGATTTTGATTTGGGAGCGGATAAATCAGAAAAAAATGTAAGATAACTTTAATTAAAACACGATACATGAGTATAAAATGAGTAACTCTAATATTTGTTGCAACTAATAGGAAATTATATTTAACATCACTGAAGGCCCGCGTGGTCTATATAAGTATCATTAGCACGCAAGATCACGCCGTCGACCGTCGTGACGATGTTGACGAAAGCAGGGCACGGGCACTGCTGACGCTTTGGAATTTGGTTCGTGGGGGGGGGGAGACATACACAGAATTTGATTTTGCTGCGGCGCCCGGGAACTGATTCTACTCCAAAATCTAAACTTTTTTACACCAAAACCCCCGCCATTACTTCCCACCCCCGTACACTCGGTTCTTCAGGAGGCGTATCAGACCCGACTCGATTTATGTAAGGTCTGAAGAGGGCCATGAGCCGACCGGAGGCCGACTCATACCGGACATGTACCATCGTTCCAAACACGGGAGAAACCAACAAACACCGAGAAGAGTAGAGCCCCCGTATACACACACACACACTGTTGGTGGGCTTGGGAAAACTTACATTTTCTCGTTTGAAATGAAAGAAGGAGAATTTAGAAAAAAAGTTCTGCTGCGGGTAATCCGAAAAGATGACGGCTCAGCAAGGATCCAGTGGGGGACTGAAACTGAGTGCTAGAGCGAGCCGTTCTTTTATCCTTTCTTGTTGGCCCCCCATCGGCTGAGAGCCAATGGGATCGCAGGAACGAGGGTAGCCAAGTTCATGCGGGGGCGGAGTCTCGACAGACCAAGACGACCGCCTTCTTCGTAGAAACAATTGGTCGGCGAGCGGCACTCGGCCGGCCGAACGTCTGCCGCGGTTTGCGCGCAGAGCGGGAAAAGATGATGGGTACGCCGGCGCGCGTTGTCCGTGTTTGCGCGTCAGTCTCGGCCTAATAGGGTACCGCCAAGGCTCGAAAGCAGATCGCTGGAAGCGGCAAACGGATCCCTTTTCGCGCGGTGCGCGGCGTGAATCGGTTGCCCGCCCGTATTCGACTCTAAAAACGGCGAGCAATGCTCATTCGTTCCGAGGGACACGGGGAACAGCGTTGCCCGAAAGTCGCGTGGTGATAATTTTCTTTGAAGAGCGAGCGTAGACTTTCGTGGGTCCGATTTTAAATAACCCGCGTTTGGGTCTTTCTGGAATCCCGCGTGATTTTGCAATCACGCGCCGTCAAAAACGGTTAACTTGAGATGACTGACCACTGATTAGTGTAATCAAGTTAGCGGCTGGCGCTGCTTTGAGGGCGCACGCGCAGGATTTCGAAACAGTTTGAATTTCGAGCAGATTGGATTTCCTGGAATTTCTCTTCGTGAATGTAAACTTTGTCCGTTTAAAACGAAACCAGTGTCATTCGACAGCTCTCGTCGAGCCGAGAAAAAGTCTCCATGGCGTCGTCCCGATCCGATCACGCAGTCGTCCGGTAATACCGCGAAACGTGAATCACGTCCGATCACTCATGCACGGGTACCGCCGGAAAGCGGACATCTTGCTCTACACGAATATACCTATGGGTTAAGGTATTTCGATCGATGACACACATAATTTCAACAAATAATGGTCGGTCGTACGGTCGACCACAAAATTCACAGATGCTCCCAGCTTTTACAGCGAGCGGACGTGTTTAATTCTGCTCCAGTTTGTTTTACAAAACTTCTTCTTTTTATCCAAATCTTTTATTTGATGATGGAGTGGCCGTTTTCACTGAACGCCATGGCGGCTTTCCACGGAACTTATGGTGAAGAGATCCACTGCCATCTCCCGGTTGGACATTTTTATGCATTGAACGGACAGGGCGAGGCCATCTGTGTTTCAAAAAAAATACTCCGAAAGCGCGACGCCACACGCAAACAGCCCGCCCCGTGTAGAGGTCTACGTGTGCGCGACGGCATAGGCGATGAATATGACGATTGACGAACACGACGGCGCGCTACCGAGGAACTTTGCCTATTGTGTCATCCGCGATTATGCTCGCTGTGTTTCCACCGAGTTCAGTGATATAGGTCGCACCAAAGAGGCAGTGCAGGTGGCATTAGATGATCTCTACGGCGCCCGTGAGGGTGAAGCCTGTCCGTTCTCCTTTGAGAACTTGTGGAAGAGCATGAAGTGCCCGTTGGATGTGTGCGCCCAGACCGGATTCGACTACACCGGAGGAGTGCAGATCGGTGTTGGGCACGAGGTCCGTCTCGCCATCGAGCGCGCCGAAAATCCGGTGCAGCATGCCCCAGAGTCACAGGCCGCGGAAGATCGAGAGGGTTCCCGCCCGGGCTTGTAGCCATGCTGGCGGACATCGCGCAGATGTGGCAGAGCACTGAGGCAGCTTATCCGGCATTCTTCCGCTACGGGCGCCTTGCCCAGTAGGGCGCTGGACGCGTCTCGTGCGATGATGGAGTCTTTTTACAGACCCTTTCTCCTCTTTCTTCTTAATTTTAATTCTTAATTGGTAGACTTAGTTTTTTTTCCTTAATTTTTAAATCTTTTTCTATTTCAGGCGGGTTAACGGGACGTCATTTATGAAGAGGGCGGACCACCCATAAATTGTTACGATTGTGTGTGTAACCAAGATGATCAAATAAACGAATTTTCAACAAAAACTAGCGTTTACTGTTCGTTTATTCGTGAGGAGCTTGGCCGGCGGACCGCCCCCAGGATGGAGAAGCGGCGGACGGCCGCTGCAACAGGTGAGTCCTAACTAATCCTTTTGGTTCTTATCCTATAGAACAAGCCGCCTTCACACGTCGTATAAAAAAAGGATTTCACTGTTGGAGATGGCAGCATTTCTCTTTTTATTCATTTCCTGGAGAGTCATCGAAGAATAACCTATTAAAAATGGAGCAGGTATATATATATTGAGATTTCGAATAATATTTTCAACTCAAGTTTAATGATTTAGAGTTGCATTAACTTGATAAAAATTCATTTGACAGAACTCGTCTGGCTAGTTTTAATGATAATCTCGGCCACCGTTGCCATTCGTTTACTGTCAATGGAAGGGAGTAAACGAAGACTCTCTCAAGTTCAGATGTATAATAAATCTTCAGCAGAAGACTTTGTAAATACATTCAAATTGAAAAAGTAGAGAAACACAAGTAAACCAGAACAATTAAACAATCTAACTTTAGTTAAAACACGATACATGAGTATCAAATGAGTAACTCTAATATTTGTTGCAACTAATAGGAAAATATATTCAAAATTACTGAAGAATTGAAATAAGATACTACAATAGCAGTCGAGGTTAACTGGGCTTTAAAGGATGCAAAACAAACGAGCAAAACAATTACCAAAATTATATCTATCCGACACCCCATCAGCAAAACTATTCATGAAAAAACACTGGATATGTGTAAATTCATAAACACTCTAATTAATCTTTCTGTCATTGATAAAAATGTGCTATAATAGTCAATCAGGTTTGCAGTGGGACGATTGTCCGTCGGAGGAGTAGCAGGCTCAATGGCAGAATTGGAATCATAGGCTCAGACACTTAGAAAAGTGTCTGAGCCAACACTGAGTGAGAAACGAAATGCGAGAATCATAATCGTACATGTTGGGGATTGGCACAACACTACTCTGTATAGCAATAGCCAGATACTGTTTAGACCTTCCACTACTGCTGTATCGCCATTCCTTCTGCCTAATACAGTGGATTTACCGATTCTAGTTAACTACCTATTGAAGGACGACTTGTGTCATCATTAAACTTATATTAAGGTATCATAATTGGTTATGTCCTATCTAGATTATATTACACATAGTATTACTATTATGTATGTAGTCGTTATAGCTAAATCACGTGAGCGTGATAGTCCACGCCACGTGATTCCCCACATACAGTGGATGCCCATAAAGATATGGAAGCCCACTATACTGTGGAAGACCACTGTATGTGGGAACCTCAATACGAGTATGACTGATATTAATATAGTATATCTCTTATATACTTAACAGTACAAAAGAAAAAATTCTTGTAAATGAGTTGAGTTCCATCACAGAGGAGGTACAGCCAATTATCGAAACCTCCCAGCTTAAAGTACTGCTGTAAACACAAGTACTATAGAAAACAAATTTATAGACAGATTTTTAGTTAGAGTTAAGTAAAAACAGGTCTTTTATCGCACACAGAAATGCATGGGATAATGTTATCGATGCCAAACCGAGTGATGGCTTTATAGCCAAAGAGAAGTTGCGTTTTAAAAATTTAGTCAGAAGATTACCGCAAACGAAGCCTTCCGTCTTACATTATTTGGTCAGCCTGAACAATGGTTCCATTGCGTGGCAATGGAAAAAAACTCTTTCGTGCATGTGTCACAACGGCATTAATTGAAAAGGGCTATACTCTTCAGTTTAAAAACATTTTGGTAATTATTATTGAAAAGTCTCGACAGCGATATCCCATGTAGCAAAAGAAGTCTGCTTACGTCTGATTAATGTCAAAAGACATCAAATGGTGCAAAATGACGTAAGTTCGAGGTCATTTTGCACCATTTGATGTATGTTGAAACTAACCAAACATTATCCAGATGTAGGCAGAGATAGTTTGCTACATAGGTAACTTGATATGTCGGTGAAAAGGGAAAAAAGGTTGAATTTGGGAATTCGTAGAGAGCATAAACCTTCGTTACAGATAAAACAGAGGATTTTTTTGTAATCTCGAGAAAGATGTATCCTCAAGTCGCGAGCATAGGAGACGCGAGATGATACACAAAATTGAATAATTTAAAAAATTGGGTACTTATGTCTTCTGTGAGGGTTCGTTTGTCGGCCCCCTCATGGGTTCTTGTGACGTGAGGTATTACCAATGTCCATATGCCCAGCTCAACTATATTACATATACATAGCAGACGATATGTGCACGCAAGCCATCTATTGGTAAAAAATAAACCTTTACGGCTAACCTCTTTCTGAGCTGTCTTCCTTTACGCTATACAGTAGCCACCAGAAATGTTCACCTCCTCCCACCCTTCACGGGTAAAATACCCCTCGCGCTCCTAGATGCCACGGCTAAACCAAACTTGCCAATTTTTTTAAAATATACATCTTGGCCCCTTCTATACGTGGTGTAAGTTTGACCAAAATACAACCAGTCCTTCAAAATGAAATCGGCAATCGAAAAGTATTGCTGAGACTGTTTTCGATACATGGAGCGAGAGAATAGAGATGGGACACGGTTTACCCGCGGGGCTTAGATACGAGGGTTCAGGAACCCTAGTGGTATAGTCGTTGAACCATTATTCCCTCTCTCATGTTTCACTCTCTGTATGGAAAAATATGATTTCGATGACTGATTTCATTTTTATCGGATGATTGTATTTTAGTCAAATTTGCACCACGTATAAAGGGGGCCAATATGTATATTTTAAAAAATTGGCAAGACCGTACCTTTTGTTTTGACTGACGGATCGCAGCTGCAAAACCTCTTGGCTCAGTAGGCTGACGACCAATTTACGAATACTTATGCCAGGTCGCATACAGCCTTAGCGCAGAGGATTGCGAAATCGAAAAAAAATCAGGGGGTTCCTTCTAATAACTTCTATTAGGTAAAATTTAAATAAAAAATCTAGCTCGTTTGGTTTAGCCGTGGCATCTAGGAGCGCGAGGGGTACCTACTAAACTGGAATTATAGATCTTGATGCTAGTAGTCTATTAATTAATGCTTTGCGTGTCTTCTAATTCGCATGTAAACATTTTATATTATAATTTTCGGTAACTTTGTGGCATTTCGTGTTTTCTGAATAAAATGGGCGGAGCTTAGTTCCACATTAAACAGATCCCAACACCGGCCGCCTCATGGTTCCAGTAAACTAGCGCCACCATTGTTCCATTTCAGTTGAAAAACTATTGCATGGCTATCCATAGTATGGCAAAATTGCACAATCTCTAAATGGCCTACGGTATTTACAAACGTTTTTAGTTCTTCTCCCGTTTTCGTCGTCAGTTCGTCATCAGTCACAAGTCTGTTTCACCAGAGCTATAATTTTACACAAGTTTTTTGCCTTAAAATTTCTTAGCCAAAATACCACCTACTTTCCACCACCGTCGTTCAATTTTTTTAAAATCCTAAGCGATTGCAAAAAATTCTTGCGCCAACTTTTTTAACATGCTTGCGTAGAGATTGGGCTAGTTGGGCAGCTTTCTTTTGAGTATGTAAATTAAATATCTTGAATAAGGCGGTGCTTTGAAAGCTCAAAATGAAAGATAAGTTTACTCAAGATATATGTGGAAGTGATTCGTGCCCGTGTGGAAGCTAAATCTTTTCCAAATTATTTGAGTTGTGTGGTGTGTAGCTACATCACCATAATAATATACATCCCCTTTGAAATCAATTTTTTTCTTTTAGCAAAAATTTTAAAGAAACTTTTATTTGGTGTGAACTCGTTTTTTATTACGAGAATCTCTTTCAAGTCATCCATTATTTATGAAGAGATAAAAATCTTTTCTTTAGGTAATGAAGTTCATTAAATACAATTGAAAGCTCTCCAAAGTTGTTGTGTCCCTGGCACATTTGAAAAAGGGGAAGTAAAGTCCTTCCTTTCCTTAACTGGCCAATCTTGATGTAGAGGGGGAATCCATCAGGATCCCATGGCTATCGTATGTGGCGTTTCTCTTCACCCCACTTCTTCAAAGCCTTTGCGAAACAGAGGGGCGCCCAAAGTATCGGTTTTCCAATTCATGGAAGGGAAGAGTTGATCAAGTAAGCGGACAGTCGGGTCAAAACCTTCCTAGCTAGCACACGTCCTGCCGAATCGTTGCCGGGTAACTGGCAATACTGACAGGAACTACCCTGCTTTTCAAAGCTTACCAAGTTAGCTGCCTGTCAGTTTTTAAACAGCTACCAACGATACAGACACAATTTCGTTAAATGAAAGCCTTTTGTCAGCTTTTCACTTGTCCTGGATCTAATGAAGATGTGAAATAACCAAAATGTTTTTAATGTTTCTATCTTTAAAAATGATTCTTAAACTCTTTTACAACAAATAACAAGGAAAGGGGAACAAATTTTCTCCCAATTTTATTGTAGAATAACCCGTTCCAAATTTTTGCCTGATTACAATAACCAATAAGTAATTGCTACTTATATAAAGTCACTTTGGTGGTAAGTGGGTAAGACATTAACCTCCTGATCAGGTGGTAAGTTGGTTAAGACATTAACCTCCTGATCAATTAGTTGATGTTCAAGCTTTCAAGTTATTCAAAAAATTTTTCATGTGGAATTGAATCTAACAATTCATTTCGCAATGATTAAAGTATAAAGAACAATATTATAAAAGTCGAAACAATTTCGTGTAATCAACTGTTCTTGTGAGTCACGGAAGTATTCAACCAACTTCGAAACTAATATGAGGTATCGGTCTAGTGGTTAAAACATCGGCGTAGCATTCTAGAGATTTGCAGTTCGATTCCTAATACATCAAAAAATATTTTCAACGAATTATTCATTTGGCAGTTCTTGGCAGCTTAAAAGTACTGCCTCGGCAGGGTAATAGGTGAGCAAATGGCAGTTGGAAAGTAGTTAGAACTGGTAGCTACCCAACTACCAATGTTAGCTGCCTGGCAACGATTTGACAGCTCCTTGTGCTAGCTGGGTTTCGTCCTTCGCCGGCTCCCTAGTTCCTTCTTGGTGATGGCTTTTTTAACAGCCACCGGTAGTGGGTCCCGTCATTTCCAGCTCTCGTTTCTTAGCTAGAGTAAGGAGCTTTGCGTCACTTGCATTTAATTTGAAAATGACCTTGGAGATGTTGGACATGAACGTAGCGTACAGTGGTTGAAGTAATTTCCAACGTTGACGGTAAACATCAAGAAGTTAAAGATTTGTGAATGGAATACATTTCGGAGGGTAAATATTAGGAAGATTAAACATTTTGAAGAAAACAAGGTCTTAATCTTCTAGGTAAGTTTGAAAGGGTTTTGGTTGCTGCAGCTGGCATGCTTCCAAGTTAGGAACAGTGTTGAAACGAAGAGAGAAATTTGTATTTCACTTTCCTGTAAATATGTTATGCTCGAATTATTTGTCTATTTCAGGAACCGCGAGAGAATCAAAATTCATCAAAAGAATATCTCAGACAGGGAAACAATGCAAAAGCCAGGGAATGTTTACAGAAGTCTAAGCTATTAAAACACAACCGTAATCAGTTCAATAACAGTACATAGAAGCCGTAAAAATCAACCAGAATTACATATCGTAGTGAAGAATGTTTTTGATTGACATTTTGTGGTTTTTTCTTCGATGTTTAAGATACAACAGTGGGCGATGGGACACCAGCGGGCAAAGCTGGACTGGCGAACAGAGAAATTGACGGGCGAACAAATACACCTCCCATCACCAAACAGATGATTAAGCGAACAAACCTGGCAAAAATAATTATTCAACTATTAGTCTATTATTACCATCAGGCACAATTGTAGTAACCCGTGACAATGTTCACGTTGTAAGTTTTTCTCTATATGTTACCCTCCACATTCCTTACCTTATTTTTCAATGGTAATTGCACCACCATTGCAACCTATTGCACCATCATTGCACCACTATTGCACCATCACCCTCAATATCATCCCGGTCAAAGATTCTATCCAGTCTGTCTTCACATCTTAAAACACACAACAAGGCTTGCAACCACGGCCAGGTACATCAGGGACCTCTCAGTTTCGCCAAGTTACACAAAAAAGCTTTCAACCACGTCCATGTACATCAGGGAACTTTTAGCCTCGTCGAACTACACAGGGAAACTTTCAACCATGTCCAGGTACATGAGGCAGCTCACAGCCACGCCCGGGGAAATCTCAACAGCCATCAAACACACCAAACGATCTGGACTCGGGAACTGAGACTGGAGGGGCGAGGCCTCGGTCATCACAGGCATCGCAATGGCCCAATGATGGTGAGAAAATATCAAAAACAAATTATTTTACATTAAGGAACTTAACTATTCGTACAGTTTTTCAAGAATAAATGAAAAAGTCCCTGGAATATTTGAAGGTCCAGTCGAGGGAAATGAGCAGCAGAATAGACGTTGCCCTAGAAACGGGACGAAGTGGTTGCTTGTTATGCTCAGTAAAATAAACGGATGACTTGCATCAGCGATTCACTTTGCCCCTAAATGGTTTTGAGGAGATCAATGAACTTGAAAACCGACTGCAAGATACTTCTACAAGACAACAACTGGTATCTTATTTATGTTTCTTTAACATTAGGTCGATAAACTTATACCATTGTAATCGTTTTAGAAAGTATTGCGGCTTCATATTGGAGGACACACCACTGGCTCAGCTGTATTCAGCATAATGTATCGATTGTTTTCTATCATAAAGGGAGCGTCATATACCTGGGCGGGAAAGACTATAAAGGGAAGAAAGAAGTAAGTTTTTGATTATCTAACCCAATTAGTTTGCGTTATCCGAGGAATTAATAGTATAAAGACAAAATACTTCATTTACAAACCTTTGTCCCGCCTTTCAAGATGTCTTGGAAGCCAACAAGGCAATCGAAAGTAAAGAAAAAGCTTTCAAACACGTCGACCATAGTATCCAAGAATGGTTGCGACACTGTCAGGAGAAGCTAGATGGTCCTGTTAGTGAAGACTTCCAAGAAGAAAATGAAGCAGAATTAGTCGAAGAAGCAAAGGAAAAAGAATGGGACTACTGAACTTTCCCTTATATTTTCGTTAATCTTTTTGCGTTACGAACTTTGAAGTGTGTTCCCTATTTGTGTTGCATGTTTGTCAAGAAAAGTGATTGCTCGTGTCTGTTTCAGTTGTTTTTTTAGCGAAATTTGGCTCATGCTTTGTTTCTAAAAGAAATGCGAATGTTTGTTTAGTTTTTGTAAAGAAGAAATAAAGAGGTTTGATTTGAGCAGCAATGCGTTTATTTATTATTCGCCTTTCAAGAAGATTGTAGATAATAAGATAAGTCACTAACGACGGAAAATCTTCCAAAAATCAGCCAGGTCGGATTTCCCTTATCTTCATAGTAGTGTTGTGGGTGTGATAAAAAGGCAGTTTTGGTACACTCCACTGAAGCTCCTAAACTTCCTGCTGGGAGCTCCCAAGTATATTCTGAGGTATGTTTTGTGCCGTGTGGGCATTTGGCAACAGTCACGTACTTGGTCCTTGTAGTTCAAACGAACTTCGTGAATATGTCCGATTTGAAGGTCCTGGGATTTTTCTGCATAAATATTTTATTCTAGGCAAGCAAGTTACTAGTACGATTTTGTCAAATTGAGCATACTTAAGCAAAGCTCAAATCTTTAAATCACATACTCTTAAAACTTGGCAACACGCTACATCGCGCCTAGCATTGACAATTAACGAATCCCCGATTTGCTAATAAAAAATACCCGATTTTGTTGGTATCGTAAGACGCTTGCCAGAAGGAGAACTTTACAAGTTCATATTAAGTACAAACTTACCTACACTTTTTTCTTGTTTGCTTTCATCTCGTTCTCGAATTTTATCGAAAAAACTAAACATCTAGCTCAATTTCTTACCTATCCCAAATTTTTGAATAAACCCCAATTTCCGGCTCTTTCCTTCCCCCTGTGTCTCTTTCCTATTTAAAGAGTCGCAAGGAAAGCAACATTGTCACTCATATTCCACCCACAGAAGAAATCCCTGCAATTGAAGTATTAGGTGGTTTTACTTGTCTTAGAATTTAACTCTCATTCAATGGCTGTTGGAAGTGGTAGAGGGACGAGCGGAGGGGAAAAGAAAAAGTTCCAAAAATGTGTGACCCTCCCTGGCAAAAAAAGCATTTCTAGATTCTATGGCAATTCCAATTGATTTTGCGGGTGTAAGAAAGAAATTTTTTGGTCAAATTGTTGCGGAGAATCAATGAAGTGGGTTACTTTTTAAGCTCGTTTAATTATGTGTACTCGCATTTTATGTCCCTAGTTTTTCTTGACGGGACAGGTGAAACTCGTGCTACACTCTCATTCTTTTTGGGTATTCGAAGCGTACTCAAACTCGATGTAAAATGCAGAACGCATCGAGTTCGATGCGAAACGTACCGAAGCTCGAGTAGGGGTACCCGAATTTCGTTCGAATACCTATACTCGAATGCTTTGCACAGTGCTTCGAATGCATCCTTCGTAGGTCTTCGATTATGAGTATTCGAATGGACCCAAAATATTTTACGGGCCGCACCAGCATCGGACCCGGCACCAAATACACATATTCCGGCCTTGCAAACCTTCAAAAGCCGATCCGCTGGATCTGGATTAACTTTAAATAGAAACAATAATGACACTTGTTGAGACAAAGCATTGTATTATAAAACAAGACCGGAATGACGCGGTAAATTTGAACAAAATGAAACTTAGACTATTCAGCCAAGCGAACGTCACCAAAACCAACATAAATGCATGCTAATAATACATTCGCCGCTTCAAGAAACTCTCGTTCTGCCGGCCGAGCTGTCGTTTTAGCCTTCTATAATGGTGCTCGCTTTTCGTCTCTGTGTGTCAGCTCACCTACCTCTTCCTTCAAGTGTAGTAACTTTCGCAGTTATGGAATTCAGGAAATCTAGGTACTGCAATCCAGTTCTTTGTTCTTTGATTGATGGGCACCGACTCTGGACGGCTAATACAGGCCCTGCTCTTTTTAGTCTATGCGAAAGTTGCATGTAATCCCTTTGGTAACCTTAAAGAATAAAGCAAGGAAATTAAAAACTTGACTCACACAATATATCAGCTTTCACATACAAACCATTGTTCGGTTAAATCCTGCAGGTTCTGCTCCGACTCTGCTCGACTAAGCAATCCTGTAAAGACAGACCATAATTGAATAAAGTGTGAAATACACAGAAACACTTAACTTGCTGAAATAAGGAGGGCTTCTAAGCTACCATTGCGAGTGTGGATTGGATGTGAGTTGTATCTGGAACTAGTGTGAAATCCTATTGCCTATTGCAATAGTGTGAAAGGATCATATTGCTACTCAATGACAAATTGTAAAAATAATCATCTGATGCAGGGTGTCATTTAAGGTAATCTGTGTGCAAACAAAAAAACACACAGGCATTAATTCCATACAAAAAGTAACGAGAAATAGGCAATGAAAGGTTCCGTTAGCTTTGATCCTTTTTAACTTTCTCTTCGATGCTATTGCTCCAAAGCATCGAAGGCTTCGATGAATATAAGAAATTAGCTAGGCACTCGAAGATGGCCTACGAAACTTCGAATACTTACATTAATCGAATTCGAATACGATAATCGAATTAGGGGAACCACCACCGAACGCGTCGTGGACCCTAAAGGTATTCGAAGGGTACATCGAAGAGACCATGTACGTACTTCGAATACCTAAAAAGAATGAGAGTGTATGATTTGGAAGGGTGTTGAGAGAATTGAATTTTGGCAACGGGTCGGTCGGTAAAAGAAATCTATGACGTTTCAAATTTTGAAGCCATCAATAGGTATTCTCGCTATTCTCGTCTGCAGCCTTCTATGTGTCAACTAAATTTCGAAAAATGGACTAAGGTAGGGTTATTCTGAATTTATTTGACTGTTTTGTTATACTAATAATTCGCAAATTTTTAATATAGGCAATAATAAACAAAAAATAGATCAATAATGCTACATTATTCAGCTCCTTACCCGATGTGGATTTCGTCAGCAAAGATTACGTTGTTCAGAAATTGGGTTGGCTTCGAATAGAACTCCAATGGAAATATTTTTCTAGATCTAAGACAATGCAAACGTTTTGTTGGTTAGAAAATAATGAATAACACGTCGAAAATTTTTTTTTCTTTATATATGGAGAGAAGCCCCTTGAATATCAAGGCAAAATAGATTTGTAGGTGTGCTTTATGGATGCGTAATTTCTTCTAAAACATGGAATGACCCAGATAGATAAATGAATAATGGACCAAAAAGTTTACAGAGCAATCTTCAGATGTAAAACATGAAATGTCTTATTCCCTTTTCGTCAGATGTTTATTGACTGAAATACACACAATTTACAACAATTAAGGACATGATGAGTAAGCTTTGAACATTGAACCACCTCGATTCAGGCAGAACTCGAGGGGTTCTGGGCTAGGGTGATAAACAGTGAACCAAGGTGAAGAAAGGACATGTCGGCACTAAGCTGAAGATGACATTTAAGTTTTTCGCCGCATTATTTATACTAGCCTGGGACAAGCTAGGTCAAATACAAGTAAAGAGAGGGCCAATAGAGGATGGTAAAATGTTGCTTGGATCGACCTTGTGTGCCATAGAGAGGGTAGACTGGTTCCCTGACCTTGTAGGGTGAATGAACGGGGGGGGGGAGGGGAAGATCTCTAGCGGTTTCATTCCTTATTCAGACATGCTTTAAGGATGAGCAATTTTATACAGTATAGCAATATACGGGTGGGCTTCGTCGGAAATGAATGACCCAAACAGATGGATGAAGTGACCCGACGGTGTAATAGGGAAAGATATAATAAGATAAATGTAACATATTGAAAGAGACATTTCAAGGACGAAGTTGCACTTATTTAGGTAAAAACATGAAAAGTCAATGCAATCAGGGGTTGGTTTCATGAGTTAAAAGAACTTGGAAGTTCCAAAGGTTTCTCACTCCAGTCAGACTATTCAGAAAGATTGTGGTAGACATGGTCAAGTGAAAATAAAGAGCGGGAAGCAATAGTCGCTCTTACAGAGACGGGTAAGTCTATCCGTAAGATTTCTAGCCCGCTAGGTATTGCGCAATATAACTTATTATGCTGGAAAAAGAGTAATCGGGACACGGGTGATGTTGAGAGAAAGGCAGGTTCAGGTAGACTTCTTTAACAAATCCTGAAGAAGTCCCAAATCATCAAGAAGACCAAAGAAACAGAGCTAGAAGTCCTGAACAGAATGGCTCGGTGGCCATGCGTCGGACTGAAAAACTCGGAGTAGTGTCTTGTCGAGCAAAATGGCCAGCGCATTCTTGGGTTCATTGGTCCTGATCCAACCCAACAGCAACTGAAAAGTCCAACGAAGAGAAAGAAGAAGAATTAGAAAGAGAATTTGGTCCTACGTTCACCCGCAGTGACAGTGGAAGAGCAGGATGTGGCCATGGATTCCAGATACTGTAGTTGGAATGTTCAAACCTGAGAAAGGGGCCATTGTTCTAGAAAATTCCTGGAAATACTTGAAAGTAAGGAAGGTGGATAGTGTTGAATACTCTGTCATCAAAGGGGTCGAAATGCTGGATAATGCCTAGGTGTATTGTCTAGACCAAGAAAGGAAGATTTTGACTTACTGTCATCAATGCTTGGCAATGATCGTGCAAGGGGAAAGATTTGTTGAGGAAAGTCAAAATGGGGTAGGTTGAAGAGATAGATACTCTCCTTTGAAACCCCATCCCTACCGATGACTCGCCTGTCTTCGCGACTTTACAGCCAGAATGGGAGAACGAGCTACTTGCGGTTGAAGATCTCAAGGTTGACCCCAAACTTTCCCCGGATAAACAGACGAGCGCAAGGAACATTCTATGCAAGCATCTCGCTTATTTCAGAAAGCGAAGGGAAGGAAACATCTTACAGAACACCGGATCAAAAAAAGAAGCGCCGCGCCCAAAAACTGTACCCCTACAGGCTCCCGCACAAAGAAAGAGAGGTCATAAGAGAGTATGTGAAGAGTATGTTGGATAGTGACATCATTGAACCATCCTACAGTCCTTGAAGTAGTCCGGTGGTGCTAGCCCACACAAACATATCCATTAGATATCCATCGAATATCAGGTGTCGCCTGGAAGCCCCAAAAGCTGATGGATCGCTACGTTTCTGTATTGATTACCGACGCCTGACGCCGTGGTTACAAGAAACGTCTATACTCTATCCTCTTCCGATGATTGATGACAACCTTACTTACTGAGTGGGGAAGGATTCTTTTCTTCTTTCAACATTCTAGTGGCCAAGGAGCATTGTCACACGACTGCATTCTTTGCAACAGCCGGCCTTTTCCGGTTTAAACGACTTCCCTTTGGACTACATACGTCACCCCCTAACTTCCAAAGACTGATGGATCGAGTTTTAGTCAGATTGAAATGGAAGTACCTCTGTTATTCGGAGGACATACTTGTCTTCGCTAAAACCTTAGAAGAACACAACCAGCGACTAGATCGGTTCTTGCAAGCAGTAGGTGATACGGAAATGACGAAAATAGGAAATCTACCTGGGATACGAAATAGATTGGCAAGGGATTAGATAGATTCCTAGAAATTTGCAGCAATAAAAGACTTTCCTCGACCGGACACCGTTTCGAAACTGAGATTGTTCCTTGACAGGGCTTCGTTTTATCGAAATTTTGTCAAAACTTTGCGTCAATAGCGAACCCCCTTCATGGCCTACTGAAGAAAAATGCGGATGTTCAACGAGACTGGACGAAGGAGCACGGCGAGGCTATCGATAGTCTGAAGGAAATATTGTTTAATACTCCTGTGCTTGTATACGACGATGGAGAATCTCCGTTGGAACTTGTTTAGGCAGAATGTCTTGCACTAGTTTGGTCATTATGCAAATTAAAACATCACATTTTAGTTGGACGTCACTGCCTTGTCCACACTGACAGTTCAGCGTTGACGAGGCTGCATGGGAAGAAAGATTTAGATAATTCTGAAAGATTGGCCAGATGAATTATCATGACCATGACATTTCAATAAAACAGTTGAAGGGGAAAAACAATACCGTCGCTGATTTTCTGTCTCAAAATCCTGTTAAAACGGCTGGTTATACGAACCGAGACCTGGGTAGAAAATCCTACCCCGTCTCGGACGAGCATACCGCTCATTTTAAATCCCACGCCTTCCCGCCCTCTACTCATCGGAAGCGAAGACGCCAGATTCATCCGAATATATATTGTTTATTAATTAATGTGTTTATGGATTTCTTATATTGATCGATGTTATATCAATACAAAAGTCACTTGTTCGTGACTAATCAATCCAATTACATCTACCATCTTGTCCATCATTCCTAGAAGTAAGACCCCCTTGGTTAATTCCATTATATTTGAGTCTGTATGTTAGAGTGCCTCTTGTAACTGCCCTGTTCCTGACGCTGTTGAGCTACCTTGCTCCAGCTGCCGTCGTGATCCCGATACGCCGCTGGCGTCCAACTCTAACCACACCTTTAATGCGTTGGCTCTTATAGCAACGGGCGAGTCTCGATACCGACTGACACCGAATCGAACTCTGGGGACTTACAAGCCTCTTGGTGAGCTTAGCTCCCGGACCGATTAATCGGTATTCCTTTCGTAACCGAAAGACGTCGCTTCAGCCCAGCTGAACCCCCCTTTTGCGTGTTGGCGCTCATTTCCAACGGTGCATTTTCCCCTGAATTTGTACAACCTGGAAATCTACAGAGGGCAGACCCAGAAATAAAAGGTCTTGTGATGAAGATGCTCTGAGTTATCGAGTTGCAAGTTGCGAGAAAGTTACAAAATACATCGAGGAGTCCTTTACAAGCAAAACTATGGAATTTGGGAAATTTATTAACATAAGCAAGATAATACTTATAAATAATTCATTGGCTTTGGATTCCAAACCACTGTAGAATTTCTCTAATTGTGCGGGGTTCAATATGAGCTCCGAAAAAAAATAAGTTTTCAAAAGCTTTTATTATTTATAGAATAAGACGTTCCAAATTGTTACCTGATAACAATAACCAATAAGTAATTTCTACTAATATAAAGTTACGTTGGTGGTATGTTGGTTAAGACACTAACCTCCCGATTAATTAGTTGTTTTTCAAACCTTCAAGTTGTTATATAGTTTTTCCATGTGGAATTGAATCGAATAATGTTTCTTGCAGGTCTCTCTTTATTAAAGTATGTTCTCTACTATTATCCGTATGACAATTTCAAGGCAAAGGACATCTGTTTTGTATCGGTGACGCAATCATTCTTAATTCGGTCTTCCTCTTTTTGTAATATATTTTTCATTATTTGAATATATTCAATATGATGAACAGTACGCCAGTACAAATAATTTTTCAATTCTTTTAGAATATTAAAAGGGTTGTTCAAACGACTCAGTTAAAAAAATAAGGGTATAGAATAAATGTTACGACTTTGACGCGCGTCCTACGACGCTCCAAAGTAATTTTACAAGAATATATTAGACATCTTGTAATAATGCAGTAGACGGAACAAGCTATTCAACCCGATAACATGAAGTTAAATCGATTTCTAGCCAGATCCATCAGATCAGCTGAGCAATCTTCAGTGAAAAAAAACAAACTATAAATTTACTACAGGATGTGACGGTGCTGAATCGACTGGTGAAAAAGTTGATTGAAATAATTTTTTCCAGTTTATCTATGATATTTAAAAAAATATCATGTGCGTGTTAAAATCCAGTGTAAAAAGAAATTTAGCCATTGGCTGATGATGTTAGTCAATCTAAACTAACCTACAAAGGGAGGTAAAATATTTATTTCGGCAATGGCAAGAAGTTTGTCTGACTGAACAGTAATAATTATAATAATAATATGTATATTGATTGACTATGGATCAGACAACATGCGTTGACACTGGACGGTCGGTATCAAAAGAACAGCAGAGAGATAAGGTTTATAGCACACACACAATACGAGTAAACTATACCTGTGTTAGGAAACCCACACAGACAAACCACGAGTGCCACATATGCAGGGTAAAACCAAGAAGTAAGACCTAGGGATACAAGACGATTAAAATCTGAACAGAGATACATACAAGACAAGACATACCTCGAGAAGCAGTACACAAGCAAAGAAACAGCCTTTTTAATGTGTCTTTGTATGTTTCAAGTTTCCTTGTATGCTTCAGTTCTAAGCAGGCCACAAATTTCATAAATTTCACAGCACAATAAAAACTAATAATACAGGAAAAAATAAAAGCTGTTGGTTGCAAATAAAGCTGTTGGTTGGCTCCATACAATCCGTTACCTTGCAGGGCAAAATCTATCCCCGAGTGTCTCCTAAATTAAGGTAGGAACCGAGGGCTTCTACCGATTTATCGGACCGACCAGAAGGAAGTGACGTTTCCCCAAGTACGACTTTGAAACTTTTAATTTTTTACTTCATTTTATCTCCAACAGATGGCTATGGCAAAATTCGAGGGGGCGGTAGAAAATCAGGATATTAAGAATATGACGCACCGTTTGGGTCACGATTTCCAAGTGAATGAGTGGAAGTCTAGTGGCGCCATCCTTTGAGTGATTCCGATTAATATAGTATAGTATAGTATAGCAAAGTGTAGTTTTGAACGGATTTGAACACACGATTCAGGGTATATCAGGGTATATTCGATGATTAAGTTATCCGGCACTGCCGTGTAGTATAGTATTGTATAGTTCAACTGACTTAACGTACCCGGCACTGCAGTACGTATAGTATAGTATAGCATAGTATTATATAGTATAGTTCATCCGACTCAAAATACTAGGCATGCCATGTAGTATAGTGTAGTATAGTATAGCAAAGTATAGTATAGTTAACTGGCTGACGGTTCCCCGCACAACACTGCCGTATAGTATGGTATAGTGTAGTATATCATAGTATAGTTTAACTGACAAGGTACCCACTACTGATCCGCCGTATAGTATAGTAAGTTAAAGCAAAGTAAAGTAAAGTATAGTATTGTATTCCGACGTAAAGTACGATACTACTCTCCCGGATATATTTATCAGGGCTGGGACGCGCCCACACTCTCAAACATCAAAATTGAGCGCAAATGTTGCCGCGTTTGTTATTGACTTAAATAATTACAAAGAACTTGTCTCGAAAATTGTTTGCAAACATTTTAATTAAAGGTGCGCTAAACTTACAAAAATTGACGCTCGTATATCGTATATCGCTTGAGCGCGCTTACGCACGTAAACGAGCGCGTTTAACTTATTAAAGGTTCCCCGCGCTGCTGTAATATAACGTATAGTATAGTATAAAGCTGAACTATTTCAAGATATCTGGCACTGATGCTTCGTAGTATAGTATAGCAAAGCATAGTATAGTTTGTGTGGGGTCGGGGGATACTAGCTATTCTGGCTAATAGAGCGACATATTATGTCGTACTTTCATTAGCTAATAGATCTATTATATAAAGGTCGTTCATTAGCTGACGCTTTCGCTAAAATTTAGTCATTAGCTTTCGCTTTCGCTAATTGAAAGTCAATTAGCGACTGTTTCAGCTAATACTCGTCCATTTAGTGATTGTATTCGCCAATGAAAAAGATATTAGTAAAAACAATAGCAAACCGTAGCGGCTCCTAGCGGGCCGAATTTTCCTAGATAGCTCAAACACACACTAATGGTACTTCATTTTAGCCAGTCCACTAGCGACCTCTTTTTCTACTAGCGAGAGCAAAAACTAAAACCCCCCGCACAAAATCGGGAATTAGTGCAACCGCTTGAGCTAGAGCATTATTCATTTTCCATGTGCACAAGACCCTCAAGCCTCAAGTGTGTTTTATTTGAATCGAGACTAGACAAAAGTACGTGTATTTTAGAAAATTGCTTCAGTTATCAATCCTGGTACGTATGGTTTTTAGTTTTAAATAATTCATCTCTTGATTTTCGGTTGTAGCTGTGCTTTTGTTCGAAGGTGAAGTGTTGAAAACTGAATTACCTTAACCTTTCACGATTTCAACCATAACAATATAGTTTCTGAGCAATGGTTCTTAAAAAGGGAGCTATGAATAGAGTTACCAAGTCATTAAGAGTTAATCAACGTATTTATCCTTATTTTAGGTGTGTACCAGCATAAGTGTGTTACAGTCCATGCTTTTTAATGTTTGGTAATGGATTTGGTGAACATGATTACGGTGTCGATGTAAGGAACATTTCAACATATTGAGTCCAGGTAAGGTTTTTTCTGTAACGTATAATGCCCTTTCATGTTATACACTTTCTCACTAGGTCTCATCACAACAATGACTGCGAGAAGCTTCTCACATCAACATTTTTAAAACCTGCATCCCGCAGTAACATCAAATTATCACATGTATTCCACATTGCTGCTTCTGAATTTGATTGCTCGAAGACTCCTATAGGCCAAGGTGCCTCTGCAGCAGTTTATGAAGGAAAATATAAGAACAAGCCAGTTGCAGTCAAGAAATTTTTACTTGACAATCCCAGGCTTACTTGAAATCAAGGACTCATAATGAGAGAAGCTGCAGAGCTGCTACAACTCGATCATTGCAATGTGATTAAGTGTTATGGAATTTGCTTAGAAAGAGCCTGCCTGATCATGGAGTTGGCAGCGAAACTTATTACAGTTGAACTTGAATGCACCACCATCCATTCACTGCGACAACTCATCGAAACAGTTGGTGAATTGCCACTGGATTTGAAATATGAAGCTTTATTTCAGATGGCAAATGGACTCGAATATTTGCATGGCAAGAAGATAATACTTGGCGATTTTAAAAGCGCTACCGTGCTTGTCACAGGAGAAACAGAAAATGATTTTGAGTTCAAGTTGGCCGATTTCGGAAAAGCACACGCAGCACTGACATCGAAGTTAACAAGCAACATGTCTTCCATTGGAAAAAGTAAAAGTCAAAGAACCGGAACAACATCGTTTGAAGCCCCAGAGGTGTTTTTACAGAAAAGCAAGACTTCCAAAAGCGACATATAGTCATATGCTATGGTCATGTATGAGCTGCTATTCCCCAACTACAACCTAGCTAGCACACGTCCTGCCGAATCGTTGCCGGGTAACTAGCAATACTGACAGGAACTACCCTGCTTTTCAAAGCTTACCAAGTTAGCTGCCTGTCAGTTTTTAAACAGCTACCAACGATACAGACACAATTTCGTTAAATGAAAGCCTTTTGTCAGCTTTTCACTTGTCCTGGATCTAATGAAGATGTGAAATAACCAAAATGTTTTTAATGTTTCTATCTTTAAAAATGATTCTTAAATTCTTTTACAACAAATAACAAGGAAAGGGGAACAAATTTTCTCCCAATTTTATTGTAGAATAACCCGTTCCAAATTTTTGCCTGATTACAATAACCAATAAGTAATTGCTACTTATATAAAGTCACTTTGGTGGTAAGTGGGTAAGACATTAACCTCCTGATCAGGTGGTAAGTTGGTTAAGACATTAACCTCCTGATCAATTAGTTGATGTTCAAGCTTTCAAGTTATTCAAAAAATTTTTCATGTGGAATTGAATCTAACAATTCATTTCGCAATGATTAAAGTATAAAGAACAATATTATAAAAGTCGAAACAATTTCGTGTAATCAACTGTTCTTGTGAGTCACGGAAGTATTCAACCAACTTCGAAACTAATATGAGGTATCGGTCTAGTGGTTAAAACATCGGCGTAGCATTCTAGAGATTTGCAGTTCGATTCCTAATACATCAAAAAATATTTTCAACGAATTATTCATTTGGCAGTTCTTGGCAGCTTAAAAGTACTGCCTCGGCAGAGTAATAGGTGAGCAAATGGCAGTTGGAAAGTAGTTAGAACTGGTAGCTACCCAACTACCAATGTTAGCTGCCTGGCAACGATTTGACAGCTCCTTGTGCTAGCTGGGATTGGACATCACTAAATCACCAGAATATAAGTATGCAGAGAATGCATTAATTACGCAGAAATGTGGAGCACGTGTAAGAACAATCTTTACCAGAGATGACTAACGAGAAGTAAATAGCCATCTAAGCCATAGACAGAGCCATATTGTCAGATATTTTTATTAATTAAAAACAATACAAACATATTGTTTAACATATTTATTTTTATTATTACTATAGCCATTACATGTCTTGGTGTTTGTATAGTCAGCAAAGCAACTCTAAAAGAAAACCAATTTTAAATTTCCCTCTCAGTGGCAGTTGTAGCCGCCGGCGTAATTCAATGACAAGTTCCTTCCCCAGTCGTTAGGTGGCTGCCGGTCGCTTCAAAAATTTTTTTCCATTACCTTTCTCATCTCTACTCATCTCTGACCGTAACGAGTAAAAGTCATCGATTTCGGCTAGGATACTCATGTGAACAAGGCCTTTTTCGAACACGCAGCTGCAATCTCGTTATTACCGAGCGCTCGAAATCATCCAGAGTGGGTGCTAAACTTGACGACCAAGACGATAAAATTCTTCTACCACGAAATACACTTCTAACATGGAAATCACGGTATCCTATTGAATATTAGCTTGGCCGGTAGGCCGACCGAAAAATTTTGAAGGTACTTGGCTGGTAGGCCCCGCTGGCCGGTAGGCCCTCTCAATTAACTGCGACTCTGTTGATCTCACAAGGGATTATGTATCCTTATGTGGCGGACGAAATTGTAGTAAGCAGAAAATTTTTTAGTACACACCTTGCATTTGTAAGGTTTTTCGCCCGTGTGGGTTCTGTTGTATAAGGGTACAAGAACGAAAATAAAAAATAATTCATTAAAAAATGTATAGAATTGCTATCATCTATTTTGTAAAATGAGAACACACCTTGCATTTGTAAGGTTTTTCACCCGTGTGAATTCTATTGTTAGGTAAAAACACGAAAATAGAACTTAAATAATCAATAAAAAATTTACAGAATGGTTATCACCTCATGTGAGCAACAAGACGGCACTTTTTTGCAAATTTCTTTTCACAGTCAGTGCACTCAAAGGGTCTTTCGCCCATAAGTATATAAGTAAATATGTCACTCTTGAAAACTTTTGTCCCTGTATAGAATAAACAAAATTTGATGAATGACACCACAAATATTACTATTAGGTTTTGATCAGGACTCTTCATAGTTCATTTGGACTCGTCGGAATCGTCTGAAGTGTATGTTGAATGACTGTGTAAGGAACGAAGCCGTTGGAGATCTTTCCCCTCAGTTCACTCACCCTGCAAGGTCAGCGAACTATTCTCCCCTTCTATGGCGTCCAAGGTCGATTCAAGCAACATTTTACCATCCTCTATATGCCCCCTCCTTACTTGTATTTGACCTTGTCTCTATCTAGTATAAATGCGACGTTAAACTTGTCATCCTCAGCTCAGTGCTTCCTTGTCTGTTCATCAGCTTGGTTCACTGTGTCTCACCCTAGCCGAGAACCAATCGAGTTCTGCCTGACTCGATGTGGCTCGAAGCTTGTCAACCATGTCCTTCTTTGTGTTGTAAATTGTATGCATCATTGTCAATAAACATCTGACGACCGGGAGTAAGACTTGTCATGTTTTACATTTGGTGGCAGCGAAAGTCGAACTCCCGTGCCCGAAGATGCCTTGGCCGTCTCTTGTCCCTACCATCTCGTTTCAACAAGACTTTGTATCGGCGAATGTCTAGCGTTTCTTTCTGATATGTTGTGTGGCTTATTTTAAGGTCCTCCACCGTCTAGCTGTGATAAGTAAAATGAAGTCGTTTAACCGTTTTTTGGCTTTGTATCGGCGGATGGCGAGCGCTAAAATGCCTCTACCGTCTAGCTGTGATCAGTCAATAAGGCTGAATTCGCTTCAATACCAAATGTTGGCTTTGTTTCGTCGGATAGCGAGCGCTTCTTGTCTCTACTGTCTAGCTGTGATCAGTTCACTCACCCTGCAAGGTCAGCGAACTATTCTCCCCTTCTATGGCGTCCAAGGTCGATTCAAGCAACATTTTACCATCCTCTATTGGCCCCCTCTTTACTTGTATTTGACCTTGTTTCTAGCTAGTATAAATGCGACTTTAAACTTGTCATCCTCAGCTCAGTGCTTCCTTGTCTGTTCATCAGCTTGGTTCACTGTGTCTCACCCTAGCCGAGAACCAATCGAGTTCTGCCTGACTCGATGTGGCTCGAAGCTTGTCAACCATGTCCTTCTTTGTGTTGTAAATTGTATGCATCATTGTCAATAAACATCTGACGACCGGGAGTAAGACTTGTCATGTTTTACAACTGGCCACCTTCCTGTTAACCTTGGCTCCAGAACGTGAACTAGTCTTCTCCGTTCTTACCAACTCTTGACGGACGCTGGGGACGTCGCTGTCCTTGCCCCCTCCTCCTCTTCCTCTTCATCACTGGAGACCTCGGTCTCCGCTTCTTCGTCCACAGACGAGCCCTCAGACTCCCCGTAATGTTCGGTGCCATCTTCCTCCTCGCTGTCGGTGTCTCGATCTTTGAGGTCTGGACGGATGAACCCCTTTTGCCGTTTACCGCTCTCATAATCAAGACAGCAGGACAGCCGACCGATGTTAGCTGCCTGGCAACTATTTGACAGCTCCTTGTGCTAGCTGGGTAACTATCCATGGGAGTCCGTGTTTTCAGTTGGTGGCCCTGACACCATTGCGTTTACCATTATTGACGCTGTGAAAAAAGGGGAAAGGCCAGTCTTAACTGAAAAATCGGCTTACACTGATTTGATTTCTATTTGTTGGGACGCCGAACCTTCGAATAGGCCTAATTCAAGCGAACTAAAACAGCGGATAGTGTCATTGCGGGTAAATATAAAATTATGCTAAAATTTGTAAAATAATTGTTTAGGAAACATTTAAATATTTTTCAGACTGATATTGTCGAGATTAGTACGACTGCCGGCTCAGCTACCCAACTAAGAGTTGCCGAGAACTCTCCATTAAAAACTGCCGTTCGCCATAGAAATGCCCACAATCCAGTTCCAAATATGCGGCCACGGACATTGTTTTCCGAGCTTGAAAATTCCAATAGTTTCCAGCTGAATCTGTCTGAAACTGATGTGCTGGAGTTTCAAGATGTGGTATGAATATGGAATAATGGAACGTGTTTTATTATTTTCTTATCTCTCCCCGTTCTTTTTAGCCAACGGTTTCAGAATTATCGGTTAACACTTCAGTCAACCAATCAAATAACATGCCGAGTATCCCAATAGAGCAAAATGTGGAACCTTCTAGCGATTTAATGGCTAATTCCCAAGAAATCTTATTAGACTCAGAAAAAGATTTGGTAATAAGAGTTGTAATAATAATTTAACCAACTTGCGTTACTCATGCCATATTTCTTTTGTTTAGTTAGAGAGCAGAAACTCATCTGTAACAGAACGGCTTATTGCTATGCCAAAAAGCCCATCAAATGAAGGCCACCCACATAGGAAATTGATGTCTTTTTTTTGCCTGAAACATGTCCAGTTATCCGAAAGACATCTATGGCCGAAAAAAGATATCTTAAAGATGTCCTATTTCTGGGCTCTTCACGATTACTCAAATAATGATTAAGAAAAGTCGTCTTTAACTTGTCCATCTCGAACGTTTTTTTTAAAGACAACTTTTAGACTTATAAATGGTAACATAAACAGGAAATCATTTTGTAGTCAAAGGCAAGTTTATATTTTGTCTAGATATGTCATTATCTCTGTTCCAGCTATATCTTCATCAAGCTTAACATATTGCTGTTAAAAAAAAAAATAATGTAAAAAAACATTTTTATTGTCTCAATAAAGGAAATACAATAAATGAACGACCATGCGGAAAACTGTCCGGCAATTTGACCGCTTTACACATCACATTGTTTATATCCCACGCTTGAATGCCAGATAGAGTTGAAACCTTGAATTCATAAATATCAGAAGATGGAACGGGATAATCGAAATGATTTTCTTGAACCATAAATTTCTGACCAATAACCACCGTCTGATTTCGACAAGTTTTGACAAAATTTTTAACTATAACAACAGACAGATCAGACAGAAAAATACAGTTATCTGGTTCTT
Organism: Ceriodaphnia dubia; assembly: GCA_022539655.2. Lineage (NCBI taxonomy): Eukaryota > Metazoa > Arthropoda > Branchiopoda > Diplostraca > Daphniidae > Ceriodaphnia > Ceriodaphnia dubia. Next base: position 722,599 of record JAKUCG020000179.1, read on the forward strand.
CCAAAGTAATTTTCCACATACCAATTCTTTCTGCTGTTTTAAACTGAGCCTCTATACTTTCAGCACGAGCTGTAGGAACGAGAGGGCCGTTCTCATGAATATTAGTCAAATGGATCGAACCTTTTTCTAAAGGGATGTCGTTGGGGGGTATAAAATTGCGTCTTTTTTCATCCAACCGTTGACTAATTGCTGTAGCGGTTTGTCATTTTTTGGAAGTGTTGTGATTGCTAACAGTAGACAATATTCAGTGTTTACTGTGTGTATTGAAGTCGACTCGAGCCGTACGTGGCTGGTCAATGACTGCCGCTTGAGAGTAACAATTCTACTCTCTATGGGCCGTCAAGCACCGTAGGCCTTGCCGTATCATATTACAAGAAGAGGGAGAATTCTCACTCTCCACATCTCCCCACTAAGTTTCCAATTCATTGGAAACTAAACTACATTTATGCAACATTGTTTACGAAATTCAATGTTGCAATCTTGATCAATCTCTAGAGGGTTAGCCTCGATGGGGTGCGCCTCTTGCGTGAGCTTCGTCTATGGATCTCGGCCGCGTTCTCCTGTGTGTCGCTCTCCCGATCAGGCTGTCCACCTGTCCCGCCGTCTGATCCGAGTCCGGCATCTTTTTTAGTCGCCGACTTAGCTGCGGGTGATGAGTGATCTGTAGGATAATTACATCTCACAAAACGGCGGTTTCTCCAATAAACGCGACCGTTTGAGAGTCTGATTTTGTAATCCCTATTGCTCCCCGCTGAAATAATAACCCCTTCCTTGTCCCATCGTTTGGAGGTGGGGTTTTGAATTCTGACGGGTGTCCCTATGGCGAAGGGCTTTATAGTGCGACTACGCGCATCGTATGCTATCTTCGCTTTCTTTCTCCCCTCATTTCTGCTATTGATATACGTTTCCCCCATTTCCCATTTCTGAGACAATGAAGAGTGGTGGGCTGGGATGATTGACCTGAGGCAATGGCCAAAGACAATTTCTGAGGGGGACGGTCCGTGGGCCTTGGGTGTGTTTCGCCATTCCAATAGGCCTTGACGAAATGCGTCGTCGTCCAGTCGTCCCGTCGGGGTAGTTTTTAAGACGAGCGCTTTCATGGCCTTGACTGCAGATTCTGCTAGTCCGTTTGATTGTGCGTAATGGGGACTGGAGAGAGTGTGACAAACCCCCCATTTCTCCATGAATGTTGAAAATTCTGACGATTTAAATTGTGGCCCTCCGTCCGATCGAAGCCTGACTGGTATTCCCAGATCTGCAAAGTTCTTGCTTAATACGCGAGTAACGTCTTTCGTGCACGGATCTTTACCTATCCAGACGTCAATTGTAGGCCAGCCCGATAGACGATCAACGTAAACTAGGTAATGATTGTTTGAATGGGAGAATAGGTCTATCGCGACTTCTTCAAACACCCGACTCGGCAAATGCTCAAGTACCATGGGTTCTCGAGCAATACTTTGCTGATTTTCTTGGCATTGAGTACACGATCGTACCGTGTTTGTTATGTCGCTCGTCATTCCAGGCCAGAAAACAGCCCGTCTCGCTCTTTGCTTTGTGCGCTCTATTCCCTGATGTGATGCGTGAAGTTTCAATAATATTTCTTTCCTTTTCGCCTCTGGCACTACTATTCGAGACCCGTATAAGACAATGCCATCTTCGGTGCAAATGTCGTTTTGAATTTTCCAGAAAAATCTCTGGTTTGGACTCAATTCTTCGGGAGATTTTGGGAATCCTTCTTCGCATAATCTGACTAATTCTCTGTATGTTGGGTCTGTTTTTGCCGTTGACCTCAAGTTTTCGATAACCATGTCCTTGTAGCTCAGTGATTTGAATTCCATTTCAGATGACGGAGTAATCCGTGTCACTGCTTGAATTGTAATTGCCTGAACGTATTTTGTCAAATCGTTTCCTTCTTCAAGGTCATCGGCTGTTGGGTCGTCTATTGGGGCCCGTGACAAAGCGTCAGGTATGGAATGGTCTTTTCCCCTTTTCCAGACAGTCTTAAATGTATAAGGGGTGAGCTTCTCTTTCATGCGCTGAAGGCGGGGGTTTTCGACAGCATCTAGTGTATATTTATCTAGTATGGTTACTAGCGGCTGATGGTCCACCACCAATGTAAACATCTGTAAGCCCTTTAAATATAGGCGGCATTTTTTTGTTGCGTGGACAACCGCTTGTAATTCCAGTTCGATCATAGCATATCGACTCTCTGTGTCAGAAACGAAGCGGGATCCGCACTGGATAAGCTTCCATTGACACTTTTGTTTTTGAAGGAGGGCGTATCCTAGGCCGTTTTTCCTTGAGGCGTCAGTCTGGAGCATGGTCTCAGCTGTGTGGTCGAAGGGGGCCAAAATAGGAGGGGATGTCAACGCCCGTTTTGCTAATGAAAATGCTTCTTCATGGTCACTATTCCAGATGAATGGGTGACCTGCTCTCATTAGAGGACGAAGAGCGTTCGTCGTCGTGGCGATATCGATAGAAAAATCAGTCAATTGGTTAACTAGCCCCATAAATGATCGCAACTGTGTGATATTTGTTGGTCTTGGGAATTTAGCTATAGCTGATACTTTCTCTGGATCTACTGATATTCCGTCTTTTGAAATAATATACCCGGCAAATTCAGCGCGGTTTACCGCAAAATTGAATTTTTGTATGCCCAGTGTGATATTATTCATCCGACAGACGGAGAGGATTTGTCTGACGTCCTCTATATGAATCTTAAGGTTTTCTGCGTGAGAAAGCATATCGTCTACAACTCTTACTAGCCTTGGTAAGTGTCCAATGGCCGCGTCTGTTCGTCTGCAAAATTCATCCCCAGTGGATATGAGGCCCATTGGTCCGCGTAAAAATTTGTACCGACCCCATGGGGTAATGAATGTTGTTAGCAATTGGCTCTCTTTTTCCAACGGAATTTGCCAATATCCATTGACGGCATCAAAGGTTGTAAAAAACTGAGATCCGCAGGCGATATTGCTGATAGCGTCCTTTGGGGAAACGAGAGGGTGAATGGGGCGTTTGACGAACTTGTTTAATTTTGTAAGGTCTACGCAAAGCCTCAGCTTTCCATTGGGTTTTGTCACTACTACCAGAGGGTGGGTCCAATCTGTTGGTTCAATGACCGGCAAGATTATTCCCTGCTTCTCCATATCATCAAGCATTCCCTTTACCGTGTCGCGTTGAGCAAACGGGATGGGCCTTGCGCCGTTCACGCAAAATGGAATTGATTCCGCCTGTAGCTCGATTCTCATTGGGGGTCCAGACATTTCGTTTAGAGGCCCTCCTGAGTCGAATACATCGGCGTATTCGATAAGCAAGTCTGCTCTGATCTTTTTTATGGTAGCAACCTGTTCTGGGTTATCACTGGCTTGAACGCCCTGTGACATAAGAACTTCATTGACTTTCGGGCAAGTTTTACTGGTGCCCGTGTTGTCAACCAAATCAGTGACTCTATGGTCTAAAGATTTGGGCGCCCAAGGCGTCTTTTCGTTGACTTTCGAGCCCATTTTGTTGGCGCCCATATTGTCAACCGAATCAGTGGCTCTGTGGCCTACAGATTCGGGCGCCCAATGCGTCTTTTTCTTGACTTGCGGGCCCATTTGACTGGCGCCCATATTGTCAACCGAATAAGTGACTCTGTGGCCCACAGATTCGGGCGCCCAATGCGTCTTTTTCTTGACTTGCGGGCCCATTTGACTGGCGCCCATATTGTCAACCGAATAAGTGACTCTACGGCCTACAGATTCGGGCACCCAAGGCGTCTTTTCGTTGACTTTCGAGCCCATTTTGTTGGCGCCCATATTGTCAACCGAATCAGTGGCTCTGTGGCTTAAAGATTCGGGCGCCCATGGCGTCTTTTCGTTGACTTTAGAGCCCGTTTTGTTGGCGCCCATATTGTCAACCGAATCAGTGGCTCTACGGCCTAAAGATTCGGGCGCCCAAGGCGTCTTTTGAATGGCATCGTTCGTGTCGATAATTCCATTAGCGACGGCGTTTGTGACAGCTTTACCCGTCAAAACATTTACGTTTGTTTCTCTGGGTTCTGGGTAGTGCGCCGGTAAAATGCCAAGTGCCACAGACACGAACCAGGACAACAACATTCCGTCGTGCTGAGGGCACACCAATACAACAATGTTGGATTCCCTCCCACAGTATTGAATTTTTAAATTCAACCGACCAGCCGATCTCAGCTTTGAGCCGTTTGCAGCGATCAGGTTGTCTGCACCTGGATCACGAAGGTTCTCTTCATCCTCTCCCAACAGGTGGAGTATGTGAAGTCCAATGACAGAACCTTCGGCCCCGCTGTCGGGCACTGCTATAACGTCAATCTGTCTTCCGCCGGGTTTGCCAATCGACACTTTTACTGTGGGAACCTTCCGAGCAGTAAGAGAAAGATGTGCTAGCTTAATGGATTGAAATTGGACTAGTTTTTCTCCTTGACTGGGCTTGTTTCTCTTGGGTGCTCTACAAGCAGCAGCGAAGTGGTTTGCTTTCCCACAGTTGTCACATATCTTCCCCATAGCCGGGCAAATGTCCCCTTGCTTGTGTTTGGGTGTACGGTTGCATCTGAAGCATCTATCGCCAGTCTGCTGGTCTTTCTCTGTTTCTCCGTTTCTTTTACGACTGTTGCTTTTTGGGTCTTTGTTCGACTTTGAGAAGTGATAGATTTCAGTTTGCCCCGAGCGACCCAATATGGGCTCGTTTTTGGTGGCAGATTCTTCACTTCGACATAAATCAACAGCCTCTTGCAACGTGGGAAACGGAGTTTTAGTCAAGAGCTTTTTTCTAGCCTCTTGGTCGCGGATGCCCGATATAATGCGTGTCGACAAGCGGGAATCCCAACAGGTCGTACACAGTTCTGCACATTCGGCAATCCGTCGCAATTTAATATAAAAATCGTCAAATGGTTCATTTACCTCCTGTCGGCATTCCTCGAATTCCATTCGATCCAATGCAACGCTGCGCTGTTTGCGGATGTGTTGTTGAATCTTGTCGAGAATATCCGATGGAGACAACAGTGATGTTTGATTTATGCCGAGAACCAATTCGACCGTTTGTAGCATTGCGCTAGACAGTGTCATACGAAATGCGGATAGTTGCTCTCGTATAGGGAAGCTGTCAATTCGCTCTAGGTAGCAAAAGTCGTTCCACTGATTTTTCCAAGACGCAAAATCTCGCAGTGAAATGTCTCCGGACATCTTTTCGATGCCTGCTACGTTGATACGTCTGCGGTTGAGGTTTCGGCTCTCTTCATCACGTCGACGATTGTCAGCCTCTCTTTCGGCCAAGAGACGGAGAAAATCGGGAGGGATCGGCGGGGGTGACGGTTCCCGGGGTCGATTTCCGCAATTTTGATCGGCTGGTGGTCCGTCGCCTTCTCCACCGGAGGCTTGGCCTCGTGCCCCGCTTCTTGTCCTCGGCATTTATTTCACGTGATTGGTGAACTTTGCGAAAAATATATGGATGTTTCGTAGCACGTCACTCGATTCACTTGTGAATATTCCGCACTATCGTTTGAGTGGATGTTTCGTTAAAATACCAACTGCGCCATGTTGTGATTGCTAACAGTAGACAATATTCAGTGTTTACTGTGTGTATTGAAGTCGACTCGAGCCGTACGTGGCTGGTCAATGACTGCCGCTTGAGAGTAACAATTCTACTCTCTATGGGCCGTCAAGCACCGTAGGCCTTGCCGTATCATATTACAAGAAGAGGGAGAATTCTCACTCTCCACAGGAAGGTATTTTTTCATGAGACCGTAATGGTTCTCAAATCTGTAGGCACTATAAGAATAAAGGGGTCCAAATCTAGTCACATCATCAGCCACATGAAGCAGGGCATGAGTACTATAACAAAGGAAATTCTTTGAATATAGTCTTTCTGACTGACGGACAAAACCAGTTAGAAGATAATTTGCTTGTTGATTATCATTCCTACACCACTCTTCAAATGAGAGCAATTTTACGGCTACATGCAAGCAAAGGAAGTGGTCATAAAAGGCTTTTGGGAGATACGGCTTCAGAACAACTACTCCAATGTAGTGTAAGAAAAGCCGCAATTCTGAAGCCTTCCAACGACATAATTGTTTAATTGACTTCTGCTGACGGGCAAAATCCATTCTCGAAATGAATTTTCGAAGAGAAATAAGAAAAGCATCTATTCTATCCTGTGTAATCTTAGGCAGAGTAACCCCACGTATATTTCTACCCTTCTTGGTTCCAAAAAGAAAGCTAATCAATCTCCGCATAATCCCGATATCAAAAAGATGCATCGGATCGAGCGGTATATCCTTAATCATATCAAAATAAGGGAGGTCTTCTACAATAGACCTTTGATGATGATGGGCTTCACATTCTTTGTTTCGAAAACTTCGATTAGTTCTGAGTGTGCCCACGTTAACACCCGAACCTGTACATTTAGTACACGAATGTAAATCGGAAGAATGGCCCTTTGTACACGTCACCGTTGCTCTTGCTGGGGCATCACAAATGAGAGCGGATATCTTAACCTTTACGTTCTCCCCGTTATAATCAAATCCAAAGTTATACAAGCGTAGGGCCTCCGTTATGAAATTAGCTAAGAGCACGTTGGAGTTATCTGCTTTAGAGTGAGCATGAAATACACCAATTTCAAAAGGAGGAGACTCTTGCAATGAAGGAATGAACCCAACGATTGCCGTAAACTGACTGGTCGAACTGTTATGAAGCTTAAGGTCGTCAATACCGACAAAAATAGACAAGGGACTAGTGATAGCCATCCGGCCAACACCCAACAGTTTAAAAGCTTCTAACAATCCCTTTTCTATGCCAAAATGTTTATAGCGACCAGGCGGGACCTCCAGGAGCTGAACTTTGTTTTGGTCCGATTGTACCAGTATTCGTGTACTTTTTGGCAGTTCGGGGTGAAACCTTTTCAGGATGCGAAGCAACTTGTCACACTGAATGTGAGGGATGTGGTTCTCTACTTGCCAAGAAGCTAGTTGCCCCCTCAAGGATCGATCTGGAGCCTCGTCGTTGTTGTCTGGCTCATTTGAAGCGTCAGAATGATTCGCTTCTTCATCACACGAACTTATCATGCTTGACACCGAAGATGAAGTATCACATGACTCATCAAGCCCATCACTTTCGCTGAAAGGAGACAACACGGGGGAGTCTGTCTGGAATTTGAAAAATATTGTCAATGAGAGTTGCCACTGAAATAAGAAGACATTAAATATTCACATCAATGTCACATGGAGTCGATGGACCATCACAACATTCATCTTGGGTTGAAATGTCATGAGACACTGCACTGAAAGACCACATTGTAGAATCGGTCTGAAATTTCAAATATAATTGTTAATAAGTGTCTGAAGAAATGAAAAAATGATAGTTATGTTTACCTCATTGTCGTGTGGAGTTGATGGCTCATCACTGTCATCTTGCGTGGAAATGTTTTGGGCTAGTCTTTTTACAAAGCCACTTGAGATTTCGCCGTTTTCTGATGAGCTTGTGCTTTCAAGCTCGTTTGCGAAGTTCAAATATGACACGTGATTTTGACTCATCCTCCTGCGGTTTCTTCTTGAAGCCATACTTAAGAAAGCAACAATTGTGGTCCCTTTAGCAAAATATTATCAGTGGCCATTATAAAATACTTAATTTGGTTATCACATACCTGAAACGCTGTGGTGTAGAATTTATTAATGATACGAATTCAATTCACGTAAAAAACAAACTAGCTTAGTAAGCACGCTCCAGACTTAAAACTTTTCGGCTGCTAGAAATTTCACGCCCTTGCCACATAACTCACGCCTACCACATAATCAATATTTAATTAAAGAAAACTTTCATTAAAAACTAATTCATGATAACGAAAAATTCATATTTTGTGTAATATTATTCCAAAGCTATCCAATTCGCTTAATCTAAACGCTTATATATTTGAAATAGGTATCTATGTTCACAGTAACCTGGTTTTATCGCCCGACTAGGAAAAGTATAGGGAATGGTAAGAAAAGACAAAACTTAGAGTGTGGGATACAAATGTAACAAATTTGAATTAGTAGAAAATAGGTTCACACGCGGTGCACACGTGCTCTCTTTTAGAGTGAATACTGTTTTAGAATTCCTTTTGTCACAAAAGCTCAATTTGCAGTTTGGAAAATGTTTTTTTTGGTGGCGAGATTTATAGACGTTGGTCTCAATGAAGTGGTTCCGGCTTGCTGGACAACAAACGATGGTAAGTGTTATTGGCCACCGAAGGATCCTCAAGAAAATGTACGAAGAGGAGAACTGTTGAGGACTTGCTGGGCTCAGTACGCGATAAAAAAAATATCCGCACATCGTAAGATTTTACCGTTTACGTTCTAGTAGTCATATTTTTTTCAACATTCATTTTTTTAATAGTCACTTATGAAGAGGCAATGAAGCGATGTGAATTGCAAGAGTCTTCCGAATCGGAGAGTGTGCAAAAATCTACATTAGGAGACGGGGAATTTGGTAAGGATTCTAGAAAACGACGTGCTACTCAAGCTTCACGCGGCAACATCTTACCACGCGAGGACGTCGAACTTGACTCGGATGATGAGACATCATCTTTGATGCAGACTTTGCCACCGGCAACAAAGCTCTCTCGTTTGGCTCCAAAAACGTGTGCAACCGTTTCAATGGACCACATAATAAGCGACGAAATTGCGGAAATCGAACCTCAGAATGATGGCGAAGGTCCAGCATCGAAGAAAAAAAAGGTATATTTGACAAACTGTTGCTTTAATACGCATCTTCCTTATTACCGATAATCGTTTCGTTAGGCCCGGAGAAAAAACAAACAAACAAAGGAAAACAACTGAAAGCCGCCAAGAGTACTGACTTTGGTAACGTTGATCGGGAATCGTTCTTAGATTCATCTGTGCCCAAGGATACAGAGCAGCTGTCAACACCTATCGCTGGTTCTTCGTCAAGTTTACAGAACAAGTCTGTTACTGTATTTACTCCTGGGGAGAAAGTGATTATAAATTACTTGAAAGGTGATTTTGTCCGCTAGATTTATATTGTCACTGTTATCCAAAAAATATATGTTGTTTATTTACCTTTAGGTATTCGACGCTATGTCCGTACTACGGCAGGGTATGTCGAAGATGTCAAACTGGAACAGCGAGAACAAAAAAAAACTCTTGCGAGTCTCAAGGATCGGGAACGGCTTTCTATTTCATCTAGCGATTCAAACGAGGCTGGACCTAGCGGCGAAAAGCGACACCCTGTGTTCAAAAAGGACTTGACTATGCCCCTTCGTAAAGTGGAAGACTACAAACTTTTTGAGAAGCAGCTTGAGCAACCTGAAATAAGGAACAATCTGGTAAGGAAGAACTCTTTCAATTTTATGGTTTCATAGTACCCAGATAACACAGTGACTTGATTTAGACGTATTTTTTAATACTTTTGGGGACAACTGGGACTTGAAAAGTACATCCCGTTTTTGTGGATAACAACTTATGGACGAATATAGTGTGATGCCGATGTCCGGCCTAACGGGTTCTCAAAACTTAAACAAAAGACGTCCCATAATCGAAAATAGGACATGTATAAGACATCTAAAATTATTACCAATATAATATTGCAACAAATTGTCACCGTAGTGGGCTGTCAAATAAAAAGTCCTTCACCGTAGTGGGCTGTCTCTCCCTCCGCCCGTAGCTCAATCTTCTGCGCAAGTTACAAGTATTGCTTCCATCGGGAATCGAACCCGAGACATTCGCAGTCTGAGGCGGGTGCTATACAACTTGGATACCAGAATATCTAAAAGATTCATCGAGCAACTAGTGATTGCATCTCACATTCTAACAGTGTATGATATCAATATACATGTGATGGCATGTAATTATATCTGTAATTATGTCTGTGTAATAAAATTTATTGTAATTTAATTATATTTTTGCTTTTATTGTCTATTTTCATTCAGACTTTTAATTCGACCCCGACTCCTCCACCCCCCAGGAATGCAGAAGCTTGTCCTACATCTCATGTCAACAATAACCTTCCAGGCCCAGAGAAGCCATCATAAAATTATTTTCTTGATTGCTCAACTAGGAACAATCATGAAATTTGAAATACTTTCAAGAATATATCGATCTTTCTTTTAGTGGAAATCATATCAAAATCACGATTGTATCACGCGACAGATGAAAGCACGATTATTTGCAAATAATAACTTTAGATAAACGAGTAATAGTCGCCAAAAGACAAAGAATGAAAATAAGTTATATGTTCATCTCTCAGATAGACCCCTACGGGACAGATTAATGGTATAAATTGTAAAATAATTTGTTTTCAAGCCTAAAAACAGGAGCAAAACGTGGATAAACAAGGCTACAACATTTCAAATATTAAAAACCCAGTATTTAAGAATAATAGAATCTTATATTTAAAAATAATTTATCCAAGATAGCGTAGATGTTAGAGCACTTACATAGCACCGTGAATAACCCAGGTACGATTCCCACGACAGAAGAGTAATTTCAATTGAAATTTACTGATCACTATGTGTCTTAAACAAACATCTTTAACACTATAATTATGCATTTAGCTTGAGTGACTTCATTCGCCAATATGTCTCTATATATGCCACAATACAGATTGTCGGTTGCTAAATTTTTGTTTTTATTTGAACCGGAAGTTTTGGACTTCTTTTGGACGTCTTTTATGAGTCTCTATTAAAATTTCAAAATGTTAAAAGTGAAAAAAAGGACTTTATTTAGACGTATATTGTTTGTCCTGTCCTAGGCGTCCTACAATGACGGACTTTGGACCACAAAACAACTTGGATTCCTATCTGGGTAGAGCTTATCCCGTTACTTTACAGATAGCTGCAATCAGGGCATTTGGAGGTGACGACTTGGCCAAAGCCACAAGGAGAGCATGTAAGGAAACTATGGCAGATACCTTAATGGTCCAATTTCTCTGGGCTGGGCAACCAAAAGCAGGAAGCTCGAAGGAGCCGACTCTCTCTCTCTCGAAATCCAAACTGACTCAAACAATTTTCGGTAATTTAAAGTTTCTCATTTTCTTTCATAGAATTACATTTTAAATTCTATTTTGTTTTTGCAGAGGCTCTTAAACACGATGATTTTGAAGGCGTGAAAATTGATCAACTAGAAAGTATCAGCCAAGACTATGTAAGACGAGCAGGTGATCGAATCAAGGCAGCGTTGAAGAGTCAACAAAAGAAGGATGCTGCTAAGCAATTATTGGCTGACAACGACGCTACCTTGGACGAATAATTTACTTATGTGGCTATTTGTGTTTTCAATCCACACATGAGAAATTTTCAATATAAAAACCTGGAATTGAAATAGCGTTTGTTTTTTAAATTATAAATACAATAATTAGTATTTATAATTAGAATTGTTACGACGAATCTAGTCTGACAACTCGTCTGACAATAAATCTTATAATGAAGATTTGGTTCACCGTCATGACAACCAAAGGATATATTTAGGATATCATTTAGTGCACAATACGTTATCATATATTGGCCTTAAAAGGACTCTAAAAGGCAACATAAATCCATCTTTTGTCTGGTCAAAACTGTCTTATAATGGATATATTCAAGATTTAAAACAGTCTTCTTTAAGATTACCCAAAAAAGCTACGATGGACCCTAAAAAGACATCTTTTGGACATCATTTTGCTATGCGGGCAGATTACACAGACTGACGAATTATGCCCGCCACCTAATGGTCTCGTAATGACGTGGTCCGGGTATGCGGGTACAAGGTTGAACATTGCCTTGAATCCGTTCCAGATCAGCGCCCTGTTCGCATTTCATTCCAGTCGGGATTGTGTAGTTATTCAGGCGACAGGGAGTGGCAAGTAAGCCTGTTTTCAAATACCTGCCATGTTGTTAGAATCCGGACAATATGGAGTTGTATTAGTTCCAACCGTCGCTCTTGGAGAAGATCAGCTCAACGCTTTCAAAGCCTTAAAAGTCAATGCAAAATTTTTGACCTGCACTTCAAAAAAAGCTGATTTTCAAAACGCGTTTGGAAAATCTGTACCAGATGAGAAACGTCCGGTCGTCATTATCTTAACACCTGAAAGACTATTAGGAAACGACAACAGGCGATCCTTTTCTAGTAAATCAATGAGCCATTGATTTACTAGAAAAGGAATCAATGAGCCATTGATTTACTAGAAAAGTATCGACTGAAATTCATCGCCATAGACGAGGCTCATCTTATTTATGAATGGGCTGACTTTCGAGGAGCCTTTAAGAAGATTGAAACACTAAAATCCATGTTCGATTGTCCCATCATTGCTTTAACTGCACCATTAAAAACCATCCAGTCTACGCCAAATGGAATCAACAGTGTTGCGGAATCCAGTTATCATAAAAGGCTCAGATGATAGAAAAAACGTCGCCCTTCACATTTCACCCTATCAGATGGGTACTGAAAAGGATTGTCAAGAAAATCAGAATAACTGGTTCCCAGTTGCAAAGAAAATTACTGAAATCGTGGGTCCTGAAAAAGCCATCGTTTACTGTGCCTACGCTACTGACTTTGATAATCTAAGCATCAGCTTTTCACAACTGGGATTGAGATCAACATCTTATACAGGAAAACAAACTTCTGCCAAGGACAAAGTCGAAATTTACCGCAGCATGAAAGATGGAAACATCGACATTCTAGTTGCCACCAAAGCTTTCGGGATGGGTGTCAACCTGCCGGATGTAAGGCATATAATTCAGGTTGGGATTCCAGAAAATCTTTCATTGTGGGTCCAAGAACTTGGAAGAGCTGGTCCCCAGGCGGCACACTTATATCCATTGGATATCCATGGGATATCGGAAAAAATTTTGTGGATATTCAAAAATATATTTCCTGGTTTTCGGGTGGAGATCTTAATGTCGCTCCCAAACATACTTATTTTGGGATATTCTACGGATATGCTAAGATGGAAGACAAAAATTGTCTACTTTGAGGCTCGAACCGTTGACTTCTGATTTCACTCGCCGCCCCCTTAACCACTACACCAATCAATCATTACAATTCACGTAGCTATTGAATATCAAAACAAAATGAATTCCCCATTTTTGAACAAAAAAGTTAGAACAAAACCAAATATCCTACGTGCATAGCATTTTCAATTGTTTCTCTATCCATTAATAATAATTGATTAATAATAATAATTTTCATTGAAATGTATTTTAGTTATATTAAATCCTCAACACCCACCATATTATCCAAGTGTTAACCTAATAGATGATATAAACAAAATTCCATGATCATTTAAATGCTGGTAAAATTTATAATATCACTAAAATTATAGAATTCGTCTTATTGTATTTAAACTGCAAAGAAAAATATTGAAATTTCCAAAAGATTTTTTAAAATGATTTTGCTTAGGATAAAAACTTAGGATAAAACATTAAAACTTAGAATGTTGTATGTTATTGTTAGCTTTAATGAAATTTTGTTTTTCAAATGAGCTACTAATTTCATGGCAAATAACAGATTAGAAAAAAAAGATCTTGACATCATAATTTACTATATAACATCTTTCGGATCCCAACTTATCAAAGATTTAAGTATCACGGTGAAAATTTTCTGAGCTTCAACAGCGGAGATCAATCAAAGTCAAAATTATGAAACTCTGGAATGAACCGCTCCGAACTTTCCTCATCCTCGATCAATAAGCAAATCTACTCGTATTCTACTAGTTATTACCTATTTTAGAACAATAAAGATCCGTTTGATAAAAAATGAAAAGGAAATTGTTAACAGTACCTTGTGGAAGTGGTAAAGAATCGGTTCCGAAGTTTATCGCCATAGATGCACATAAAGGTACTAATTTTAACCACCACATTGAAAACGGAAGACGAAAAATGTGTATTTCTGTTTTCCAATAATAAGGTCTTTGTTCAATTATTTAGACTTAACAATCGTAAAGAAAATCATAACATTGTTTGATGTTCTTAATTAATAACCAATGGATATCCATGTTTTCTCTGCTCAAACTGTCTATTGGATATCAAAATATGGATGTCCAATCTATATCCACGACATATCCAAAAAGATATGGATATGAGATGGAGATATATTACATCCGTTAGATATACATTGGATATCAGGTGTCGCCTGGATCGCGATGGAAAGCAAGCCCATGCCACCATGTTAATCTGTGAATATCAAGATATCAAAAAACTCAATTTCTGGACCAAGTCGAACACGGAACGCGAACGTGAAGCTCGAAATGCAGATTTCCGCATTGTTTGTGAATACATCGCCACTTCATTTATCGGAGGATGCCTTCGAAAATTTCAGATGTAATATTTTGCTGACTCAACTCTTAATTCTCAGACTCCCAATCTTTGCTGCACAGGATGTGACGTCCAAAAGACCATTCCATTTGTCGACAAATCGAGAGAAATTCTCTCCGTGCTGAACTGTATCGACATTCTTAATAAAGAAGGAATTCAAAACGTTTACGAAGGGAAAATTGTTGATTGGCTAGCAGGATCTGAAAAAGAGCAATGGATTTGGCAATACTTAAATAAGCTGGATTTGCATGGAACAAGAGTCTTCTTTTGGATTATTTGATGAAATTGCGAAGTCAGACGTAGAGACATGCGTCAAAGGAATTCTGCGACAGTGCTTAGCTTTGTCATTCGTCTCGATCGATTTTAATAATCTTCCTGGAAATACCCACATTATTGTGAAAACTTGGTTTCTAACTGACAGTGGTCGAAGGTTAGTGGATCCCGAAGAATTGTCATCAAAGATTCCAACTGTTCCTGATCCAGTTACAGTGACACAACTCTTACTAAAGTAAAGTTGCTATTTATTTCACAAGTGAATGGTTTATAATGGTTATGATTGTCTAATTAGGTGCCAAGAAAAGGTTCTGGATCTGAAGACGCCTGAGAAGAAAACACGTTCCAAAAAAGAAATGGACGTTGCTCAGCAAGCGATAAACCTTCTCAAACAACAAAGTGAATGAATTCCTCTTCAAGACAGAAAACAATACGAAATGTTGGGGTTTTTCCACGACACATCAAAACTGTTGTTTGTTAAGGATTATACTCAGCTTAAATGTTGCCCCACAGTGAAGAAAACACCTGACTACTTATGGAAAGACATCCATTTAACGAAAAAATCCAGCCTTCCCAAGTTAGAGTTTGATTTAGGGAAAGATCACGAAGACAAGTCCATCTTTGTTCTTTATAGAAGCAAATGCGCCGGTGTTAAGGTATAAATCTAAAAACTAAAATGATTATTTAAAATGTTAAAAAAATCTGGATTTACAGGTTTGTTCGGGAGTTGAAAACGAGAAGCCGTGTACTTTCGCATTGTGTAATCGAAGACACGAAAATGTATGCATGAACCATGAAACGGCGGCCTTAGTTCCTTCAGGGCCATGTTCATCGTGCTATTTTATTTACATCACTCCAAAGGCAACTAACGATAACCGAAGATGGCTCGGTTTTTTATCAAATTCTGGGTCTCAACTTCCTGCAACTCATTTGCACCCAATGCCAGTGGCGTCGAAATTGGGAACCAAACTAAAAGAGGATATTGAAAAAGCGGTCCGCCTGGACCCAAGTAAAACTTGTGATGATATAAGCAAAGGATTTGGATTAGGCTACAGCCCCAGCAGTTTTACCATAGCAGCCGCAAACAAAGGAACCCTTTCTCATTTCGTCAATAAGTCCAGAATTGATTTGACGAGAAAGGTTAATCGAACCATTATTTCGAATTTCGATGGCCTAGTAAAGAATAAAGTAGACGAAATGGATACAAAAAACACAGAGAGCGATGATCTCAACAACAGAATTTTGAATTACTGCTCACCTTACCTCAGGTAGTTATGAAATTAGCTGTGTTAATCCACGATTGCTATTAAATGCTGATATTTGTTTTTAGATTTCATGACATAAAAGATGAGATGAGTACGGTTGTTTTGCCACTCCTCAAATGCTCGAGGTGCTGTCGGAATCCATTTTTGTAGAAGCAGATGTGACTTTCCCAGGAATAACGACCTTTCCATACCTTTTGAACATTGTGGCCTACAACCACCTCACAATTCAATTCCAAGTTGTAGCGCGCGTCCTCATGTCTAAATTGAGCGCAGAAGCTTACAAATTAGCCTTTGATAAGGTTTTTTCCATCACCACTAATCTTCACCCCGAATTTAACCACGGCGCGGAAGTTAAAGGATGGATCCTTGATTTTAGTTCTGCCCAGTACCAAGGATTAGCCCAAACCATTGGTGAAAAGGCTTCAGAAGTGATTCGGGGTTGCGAAGAAATCAAAAGAAATCACCCTTATAAAAAGTAAAGATAAAATGTGAACTGTACAACGATTTTATTAGCTTTAATGAATAGTTCATTTAACATGTAGCTATTGTTTTTAACGGGATATATTAGACATTTTTTAAACAACTGAAAGACACAAGTTACTTTAATACAAATTTAGATGAATAAACTCGATTTCAAAACACACAAACCAAGTATTAGATATTTTTAATGCTGAGAAATCTGGGAGTTAGCCTGTCAAAATTCTTGAATCGTTCCTCCACTTTGTTTAGGACACGTATTTAATTAAACTTTTACCTTTCCCCGATTCACTTCGAAGTTTATCGCCACGGTTGCTAATTAATGCTAATTATCTCAACCAAAACATTGCCAAGTAAATACTGCACAGGGATCTCCATTATTTTATACATATTTCGTGTTGCTCACAGCATTATTATTCTTTAATTGAGCGTAATTAAATTAAAATCTCGATTAATAAAAATACGATTAGTTTTATTGAGAGACATTTTGCCCAGATAGGTATGTACCAAAATGCTTATCAAGAGACATTTTGCCCAGATAGGTTATTACCAAAATGCTTATCACCTCTCACTTGTCTTTCACGAGAAAAATACCCTTGCCCTCCGAGATGCCAACGGCTAAACAAAACGTGCTAGATTCGTCTGTTAAATTTTCCATAATAGAAATTATTAGACTTTAAACTCGGATTTGTTTCAATCCTTTAACCTTACGGGTAAAGGCTGTAAACAACCTTGCATAAGTATGTTCAAATTAGTCGCTATCAGCATTTTTAGCCAAAAGATTTTTTAGGTATGTTATGAATGTTATGTTAGTAAAAAAAGATACGATGTTTAGAAAAGCGCCATTCATAATACGTAAATGTCTTTTAAATACAAGAAATTTAAACTGATTTGGTACTGGTTTGTAAAATGGATATCCAAAATGCATTAATAGAATTTTCTATTGTAATTTATCAATTGGCAATAATTTTGTATATTCCCTGGATATCCCAAAAGGTCGTCGTCTGGATTAGCATAGCCACGGGATAAGTGGCATATCCACGGGATATCCCATAAATATCCTGTGCTGCCTGGGTGTGAAGCTGTTATCAAGGAAAAACAAGCAAACGGCGATTATGTAGCATTTTACACCAAATGGCCCAAACACGCAACTACGATCCCAGACATCTACGATGAAGACGAAATCCGATTTGTTTCACTCTTTCCCGAGGGCCAATAATCATCGTCGATTCAGTATTGAAAGATAAGTGCGTTACAAACAAGTTCAATGTGCCAAAGTTCGTTGAGTTTTACTTCAACCGAGACTGTTTTTAACGTTTTATGCCCGTCCAGTTACTTTAACTCTGCTTTTTAAAGCTTTCAACTAAGTTATCTAGTTTAACCCAGCTTAAATGTCGTTTATGTCACGCTAACTTTTGTATTGCTTTCAACAAAGTGTAGCCTAATGTTTAATCAGCTAGGCTGTCGTTTGTATTACCAGTAATAAACAGGAACTCCATGTTAAATCAGTTATACCGCTTGTTATTCATTATTAAATAAATTGCTTTTACGTTGCAATGAATAGCACCTTGCTGGTTTAAGGTTAAGGATCTCGCTTAGCCATCCCATTCGTTAATACAAAAAGTAGTGCAAATGCTTTCGCTAATCGTCGCTTGTAGGCGCCACTTCAATGGCATTTGGACTTGTTTTTGCTACTTTTAGTCGGAAACGTTTGCCGATGCTTCGACTATATGCTTCTGTATTGGCGGATGCGGCAGCTAATATGACAAATGTTAGCCAACGCATTCGCTAATCGACTTCCTATTAGCGAAAGCGAAAGCTAATAACTAGATTTTAGCGAAAGCAATAGCTAATGAGGGACCTATATATAATAGGTCTATTAGCTAATGAAAGTGCGACATAATATGTCGCTTGATTTGCTAAAAAAGCTAAAGCTCGAGACCCGTTTGTGTGCCTCAAGGTACCAGTACCTTGTTAATTTAATTGGATACGGCAGAGCAGTGCCGTGTACCTTGTGTCAGTTAAGCTATATCAAACTTTACCACGCTAAACTATACCATAAGCCAGAGTAGTACCGCTGGGTTCTTTGGGTCGTCATCGGTTAAATTCTACTTTACTATACAATAATATACTATACTATACAATAATATACAATACTATACAATACTATACAAAGCGTTAGCAATTTAAAGAACCACGATCGTAAGCGCGCTCTGTTTTGAGCGCTTAGTTTTTTAAGTTAAGCGTACCTTTGATAAAAATGTTTGCAAACAATTTTCGAGACAAGTTCTGTATAAACTATCCAAGTCAATCACAAGTGCGCCAACGTCACGTCACGTCACGTTAGCGCTCAATTATGATGTTTAAGAGCGTGAGCTCGGCCCAGCCCTGATAAATATATCCGGGAGAGCAGTGTCATACTTTGGGTCAGTTTAAAGTTCTATACTATACAATAACATACTTTACTTTACTTTGTTTTACTTTACTTTACTATACTATACGGCGGAGCAGTAGCGAGAACCTTGTCAGTTAAACTATACTATACTATACTATATTGCAGTGCCGGCTAATTTAACTCAGATGAACTATACAATAATATATTACATGGCAGTGCCGGGTAACTTAATCATCGAGTATACCCTGAATCGTGTGTTCAAATCTGTTCAAAACTACACTTTGCTATACTATACTATATTATGCGGAATCACTCACTAGATGGCGCCATTAGGCTTCCTCTCAGTCACTTTGAAATGGTGACCCAAACGGCGCGTCATATAAGAAACTAGTTCACAAAACAAACATCATACATAAGAATGGAAATATGGACAATTGTCTATGGCCATTTAATAATTAGAAATACTCATCATTAACATCAAAACAAAACTGAAATGGAAAAGGGTCCAATATTACAACACAGAATGTGTTAAAAACCGCCGATAGAGGGCACTAAAAATAAAGACAAAAACTTAGCAAAGATGACATATCTTTTAACCAAAATGCAGAAAAAAGTCCAAACGGAAAGAACATACTAAATATATTGAGGAGATAAGTGAGTTAATAATTTAAAAACTTTCGGAAAAATTTTGTTTTCCCTAGAAAATTATGTAATAGTTATTTTTATTTTACAATTACTTTTGACCATATCTATAATGCTTACAAAACAGATTTTTTTCCAAATGACACGAAGGGTTGGCGCGCAAGCGTGATTTTCATTCCACAGGGAGAGCAATTGAAATGGGATATATAAATTCAAGTGTTGTTATGCTATCAACAAAACACTCGTGTTCTCTTAAGTAGGCTTCTAGTTCTTCTAGTCTTCGCTGCCTCACAAAGCTGTGTTGGATGCTTCTTGCACGAAGGCCAACGTTGGGAAATGCTAGCTTGTTGGAAGCAAACAGATGCATGTTGGACAGGAGTTAATAGTGTTTAATACAGTAGGCACGTCATTTATTCGAAAAAACTCCCCGCCCCATAAGGCGGAGAGAGAAAAGGGACTAGAGGGAAAAAATTCCCTACTTCGCAAAAATATAGTTAGAAAAATGAAAAAAAATACTGAGATAGATAACAAACAGTTGTATCATGCAAAAATTGCGAAGCACGTGCTCATTGTGCTACCCCCTTTAAATTAACGATCAACAATTATTAGAAATTGATCGCGGGCCTGGGGAAAAGGTGGGAATTTTGCAAAATTTAGCGAGTCCCCGTGGTTTTCCTGTACGAAATAGGGACTTGCTTTTTTCACCATACACGCACATACCGGTTTTCTATATTTTAAGCTAAGTACGATATTTTTCTGCGGTAAATTTAAAAGCTTAAATGTTTAAGTTTTCGGACAATTCGTGCTGCAGCTCGAGGGGTAGGCGAGTCGCAGACAAAACATCCCTCTGTCTTTCTCCCTCAGGCAGTCGCCACCCCACCGTTTTCGGACGCAAAAAAGGGGTGAGGGTCCCAACCCTTTCTTTTTCTTGTTGTCTCGAATGAATCGAGTGATTTTTCTCAAGCGCTCCATTTGCAATCGATACAATAAAAAATCTGATAGCCGCAGCTCGAAACAGAAAAATGAACTTTGTATTTTCTATCAAAACGAACGACTTGGCCACGATAAATTAAAAAAATATAGGGAGGAGGTAAGGCAGAGTTGAGAAAAGATTTTCGAGGCACTTAAAAATCAGCTTGGCTCTTATTTTCGTGGTGTGCAACACTCAATACTTTGTGTGTCCGCCTTTTGTCGCGATTACTGCCCTACAACGATCTGGCATCGAATCGATGTACTTTCGGATCTCTTCAGGTGTAATGGCATTCCAAGTCTCTTGCAATAATCGCCAAACTTCATCCTTGTTTGTTCGTTGATCGCGTGGAAGCTTCCTATCCAGCAGTTCCCATATGTGCTCTATTGGGTTCAAATCTGGACTTTGTGATGGCCAGTTCATCATCCGTAAGACTCCTGCTTTTTCCTTCGATTTTAAGTAGTTTCGACACAAATGAGAGGAATGCTTAGGATCATTATCCTCTTGAAATACAAAACCGTGACCAATTAACTTGATTCCGCTAGGCACGGCATGTCGAACTAAAATGTCATGATACCTAGTTTTAAAAAAAGCAGAAATAACATTAAAGAAAAAACAGACCTAGTAATAGATTCGACATACATTTTTTTATACATAATGCCAACAACAAGACGCAAAGGTCCTACTCCATAGGCGGAAATAGCGCCCCAAACCATCACGGAGCCTCCTCCATGTTTCATTGTCGGTACTAAACAATAAGATTTAAACTTCTCATTCGGCCTCTTCCTTACATAAATTCGGCGATTGTTCCCAAACAAGTCGAATTTACTTTCGTCTGTGTACAAAACTCGATACCAATCTTGCTTTGTCCACTTGACATGTTCTTTGGCAAAAGCCAAACGTTTTTTTAAATTAGCAGGACGTAGAAGAGGTTTACGAGTAGCAACTCGTCCAACAAGGCCAAATGATTTAAGAGCTTTTCGGACTGTAGTTTTTGATACTGGATGACGTCTTGATCTGTTTAGTTCTTCGGTTAAAATGGCAATAGTCTTTCTTCTATCTCGAATTGAAGACATTTTTAAATAAGACTCATCATTTGGGGTTAAAGAAGACTTTCTTCCGCGACCTTTGCTCGTAATAATTGAACCGTCTTTTTCATATTTTTTTAACGTGTAGCTTACAGTGCTGATTGTACAACCAATGGTAGCAGCAATTTC
Source organism: Ceriodaphnia dubia (assembly GCA_022539655.2). Lineage (NCBI taxonomy): Eukaryota > Metazoa > Arthropoda > Branchiopoda > Diplostraca > Daphniidae > Ceriodaphnia > Ceriodaphnia dubia. The sequence goes on from JAKUCG020000179.1 coordinate 744,130, forward strand.
AGATAATTTGTCTCCTCTCGCTCTAAGTCTTATAATTTCTACTCGTTCCATTGGGAGAAATTCTCTTTTTTTAACCATTTTAAAACAAATAGATCTACTCGTGGTAATGACTTGCAAAAGAGCGGCGCACGTCCACTGAGCTAGGCAATTATATAGACTGTTAATCAACCTTGACACGACATTTTAGTCTAGAAAAACTACACCAAGCTCAATCAGGAGTGAAATATCAAGGACATTTAGACCATGGAAGCCTTTGCTGGCAACAAGTTCTACATGAAATCCTATAAGGAGTAAAATATGAAGGGCTCATAGAGACTTTACTGGCTAAATATCCTATGTGAAACTCAATCAGGAGTAAAATATCAAGGACATTAGGCTAAAGAGACTGCAGTACTTGTACCCTACCCAATAGTCCTCTCAACCCCGTCTGAAACACAGGTGTTTCCCTACCCCTTTGGTATAGTTCAAGGTTTTGATGAGCATATAAAAGGACAGCCCTTTGGAAAAATGATCCTAAGCATTCCTCTCATTTGTGTCGAAACTACTTAAAATCGAAGGAAAAAGCAGGAGTCTTACGGATGATGAACTGGCCATCACAAAGTCCAGATTTGAACCCAATAGAGCACATATGGGAACTGCTGGATAGGAAGCTTCCACGCGATCAACGAACAAACAAGGATGAAGTTTGGCGATTATTGCAAGAGACTTGGAATGCCATTACACCTGAAGAGATCCGAAAGTACATCGATTCGATGCCAGATCGTTGTAGGGCAGTAATCGCGACAAAAGGCGGACACACAAAGTATTGAGTGTTGCACACCACGAAAATAAGAGCCAAGCTGATTTTTAAGTGCCTCGAAAATCTTTTCTCAACTCTGCCTTACCTCCTCCCTATATTTTTTTAATTTATCGTGGCCAAGTCGTTCGTTTTGATAGAAAATACAAAGTTCATTTTTCTGTTTCGAGCTGCGGCTATCAGATTTTTTATTGTATCGATTGCAAATGGAGCGCTTGAGAAAAATCACTCGATTCATTCGAGACAACAAGAAAAAGAAAGGGTTGGGACCCTCACCCCTTTTTTGCGTCCGAAAACGGTGGGGTGGCGACTGCCTGAGGGAGAAAGACAGAGGGATGTTTTGTCTGCGACTCGCCTACCCCTCGAGCTGCAGCACGAATTGTCCGAAAACTTAAACATTTAAGCTTTTAAATTTACCGCAGAAAAATATCGTACTTAGCTTAAAATATAGAAAACCGGTATGTGCGTGTATGGTGAAAAAAGCAAGTCCCTATTTCGTACAGGAAAACCACGGGGACTCGCTAAATTTTGCAAAATTCCCACCTTTTCCCCAGGCCCGCGATCAATTTCTAATAATTGTTGATCGTTAATTTAAAGGGGGTAGCACAATGAGCACGTGCTTCGCAATTTTTTTCATGATACAACTGTTTGTTATCTATCTTAGTATTTTTTTTCAACTTTCTAACTATATTTTTGCGAAGTAGGGAATTTTTTCCCTCTAGTCCCTTTTCTCTCTCCGCCTTATGGGGCGGGGAGTTTTTTCGAATAAATGACGTGCCTACTGTTTATTTGTCAAAAGCATCTTTGTCAGTTTTCTTCAGCGGTGCCTTGACACGTACATCCACTTCATGATAAGATTTCCCCTGCGTTATTTCCTAATAATAGTATTGGCTGTTGTGGACAGTGCACTTGACACCTACATGTCTACGATGCAAACAAGGATTGATTTTACAATTTATTTTACTGTACTGTAGTTTTGTATGAAAAAAACTTTCATCTTTCCATACTTAAAAGTTCCATATTGGGCAGTTGGCTGGCAAAAACAACAATTTTATTTGATTTTAAAGCTTTGATTGTTGTCTAGGGGTGCATTTCCGCAAAATATTTGAATTTCACTGCGCCCTTCGAGATTGGGGTCTCAAATTTTTCTTCTTACTTTCAAAGATGCATCGATTAGAATTTAAAACAATCAGACGTGATTTCTTTGTTGTTAACAGGGAAAATAACTGTTACCAGTTGCTATCATCTTCAAATTCGTCGATGCTGTGAAGCATTTCCCAACTTTGATTGAAAGAATCGCCTTTTATGCAAATGCTAAAAATCGTTAAGATTCATAGCGATTGTGGGGGGTCTAAATTTGATTAGATTTTGCCCATTTTTTGCTAAGTTGTAGATCTAGTAGTTTTTTACATTCTGTGTAACCGGCAAAAAAATTCTCATTCTATCCCCTCAAGCGGACCCAAAAATGACAAAAATTTAGGCTATTTTGCATAAAAAGGGGGCGTGGGGGGTCTAAATTTTATTTTAAAATTACAATAAAAAATCAGAGTCATATTAATGACCCAATACACCCCAATCTCATAGGGCGCAGTGAAATTCAAAAATTTTGCGGAAATGAAACACCCTATTGTTTTCGTATACCTTGGGCTAAGCAAAAAATTGACTTTCAAATCTTCTATTAGGCCAAAAACCCATGTAGCAAATGAAGTCTGCCTACTGACGTCATTTTGCACATTCGATGTCTGTTGAAACTAATCAGACATTAACCAGATGTAGGCAGACATCATTTGCTACATGGGAAATCATTCGTTTTTGAATAATCGCTCCTTGGCACATCGAATGCGTACCCGTTACAACGACTGTCAATCAAGCCGCACATGCCATGTGTTACGGCAGGCTTTAAAATCTAAAAATTTTGCTTTAAAATTAAGAAATGGTTTAGCTCTGTCGGGCCCGAATTGCCGTCGTAGTCGAAAACTCATAGGACTTCTCTATTATTTTTTTATCTAAGGCGGATAACGCATTCCTTTGCCAAAGCCGCAAAGTCTAATTGTATGATTCACGCAGAGATTCCAGATAAGCGTTGGAAATTATCAATTCATATTTTTTCGCTATTCAGAATGTATACAATACGTCTCCAGTGAAGTTCAGCGGAATCTCACCATCACGAGGTTGCTTATAGTCACCTACAAATTGCTCTCATGCTCTCCATGCTCACTTGAGCATGCGTCGGAGGGCGCATAGATTTTCCGTTTTTTCCTTGTTCGTCTTCAGACTTAATTGGGCAGTGAGAAACAATTTAAATTTACCTCAGAGCAGGACACAAATTGGGAAAAAGATGTTCTTCTTGCGACACTTCTATGTAGATATCTTTCTTGCTTCGCACAATATAAGTAACGGTCGGAGATTTTTGTAAAACTCGAAATACTGCGATAAAGTCTCCCTCATGTTGAATATTGTTACGAATCATTCGTGGCTACTCCTATAAGTTTCGTGGCTATCACTGTAAGTTTCGTGGCTACTCTTGTAAGAGTAAGGTCTATTCATAGAAAAGGGATTACCTTCATTAGTGGGGGACCTTGTGTCCTCCATGTATTGATTAGCTTGATCGATACAGGGAAGACAGTACATTTTGGACTCGACCTTACGATCTATAGCGTCCGTTTTCTCCAACTATATTAGAAACAATGCTGATATGATTGTTGTCTAGAAACTGTGGGACTCAGATTTAAAGGTACTGGGAGGTAATTCCCTGTTTTTGTGTAGTTTCTTAAATAAAAGTGTTAAAAGTTCTTTGTGTGTAACAATATGACAAAAAACGATGACTTTGAATAGATCCGCTAAATGGTTGGGACATTTTCTTGTTAATGCTAGATAAAATCGAAAAATCGCTAGATTGCAACTCAGCCCACTGATACATTTCCAGGAATGTTTAAACGTGGAATTTGCTGTTGAAGAGTATGGGGGTGTTGACTCAAGAGTATCCTAATAGCATTAATGACACAAACCAATGAGCCAGTCGGAAAAGAGCATCCTAATCTATTCTCGCGATATACGAAAATACGACGTTGAATTTTGAAATTATCCCATTTTATTCTGTAGTCTGCCAATTGTATACAATACAGTTCCTAAAGCCAAAATGGATGTAAGGTTTTAGATGGCTCCACCTAATTTTATTGAACAACATTTGCTGCTAAAAGAACCAGTGGATAATTAACTAGAAATTGAACTGTTAGAAATATTAAATGAACAGAGACCGTTAGCGCAGTCAAATAATCTGGGCAGCATAATTACAGCGCAAGGGTAAGAAAAATATGAGCTGGACATCCCTGAAACACCTACAACACAGAAGAACTAGCTTCTTCCGGGATTTCTACTAGAAGATTTAGAAAACCTTTATTGAATCATTCAAATCTCTTATAGTATACATATTTTTTTACATCTACAAATAGATTGATAAAATGACAGCAAAAAACAACAGCAGGGTAACGAGTTGGCACTCATCACATTTGCAAATTCATGAGGAAAGCAAAACGTGCCATGTAAGAATGCCTAGAAGAATTTAAAGAAGATGAACCGAACATACCAATTGTCAGAATTAACCGAGAACAAGCTTTAAATTACGCTACTAGAGCAGAAAAATATTTGGAAGACATCTGTAATGATCGAGAAAACGCCATTGAGGAAATGACAAAAATTACTAACAGATTTGGCACTGAATTACTATCCAAACTAGTTCTTCATTAATTTGATAACTGCATGAAAAATAAACTAAATCTGTTCTGCAACTAAATGGTAAGCTTCACTGGCGAACGGCGCAATACTGTTATTGCCAACCGTGCCCAGGGTTGGGCTACCACGGTAAAAATTGTACCGCGGCAGTGCGGTAGTACCGTTTACCGGTACCGCGGTATCGACTTTTGAAAACTACCGATACCGGTACCGCTGCCGCAAAAATGTGACTTGCGGTAGCGGTAGTTTCGGCCACCGTCAGCGCCATCTGTTGGTCGATTTCTTAACTATTTTGGTCGCTCAAAACGTGGTTTTTGCTTCAAAATTTCTCACTTTAGAACATTAGGTAGAAGTTAGTCACGATTCTGTGAGAGTGGTAAAAGTCAAATTGTCTTTTTAAAAGTGTCTGGGCCATGGACTTCACGATCCAGAATTAGTTTTGATTTAAGAAAATATAGAAATATCTAACCGGTACCGCGTTACTTTTCCAAAAAAAACTGGAATATCGCTACCGGGCCCAACCCTGACCGTGCCCAACGTGTTTGGCGGAAATAAGACGAGAGAGACGAATTTGAAGCAGCAAAAATGACGGGACGGCGTCAAACTTTATTACGACAAGTTAAATAGGAAAAATAGACAAGATAGGAAAGTTAGGTGAAAAAAGAGACTAAACACGGCCGCGAAGACGTGTCGTCGTCCCTGTCGGTTTTCACACACTGATTTTGTGTGCCATTATTACGTAATGGCCGCTTCGTACCCCCCCCCCTCCATCGTTCCCTTTCGGAAAATGGGGGGGGGTCGTCCGATTGTCTCCGTGGCTCGTCTCGCCGTAGGCCGAATAGACGTCAGACCCGATAGTTACGAATATGTTTGGTTTTCTAACAACTGTCGTAAAAAAAATTGTAATTCATTCAAGAACTTCAAAAAAACAAGATTGAAAATTTAGAATGCATTCAAAGAGCCCACTTGATCTTCATCTTGATTCGGGGAAATAGACTATCCCCCAAAGTTTCGGAACCTAATTTGAACTGTCACGTTCCGAGAACAGATATATAAACATGTCCAGTGAAATGATATACACTCGTAGCCCTTAGACACGACAGCTTTACTTCCAAGAGTTATACGTAAAGAAGATAGGAGTAAGAGTAAGATAAATAGGTTGAAAAATTGTTTACTCAAAATATTTCTATCACAGTCGACACTTTGAACTGAGACGTAGCGTGCACAGTAGGTACCGGAATTTTTTCCCTTCCGGGAACCCGAAGAAGAAGTGGAAAAGAGGGTCTGCAGACGACGTTTCTCTCGGCGAAATAGGCAAAGTTCGTCTGCTAGCACTTTTTGAACTTCTTCTTCAGGTTCCCGGAAGGAAAAAAAACCCTTCGATTACAAAAAAATTTTATAGATAGAACTTGCCAGGTTCGAAATTTAGAAAAAACTAGTGAGTTCTAGCTCTTTTCGTTTGGCTGCAAAAAATGCCAAAATCGCACTTTTTGTAAACAGAGGGATAGGCGTTCAAATAATTACTAATATACTTTCCTTACTTTCATTACTCCAATAATTACTGTATCTCCCCGAATTTGTTATGTTCGAGACCACTTCGACTATGAAGTACATCTGTACGAAGTGTAAAACAAATATACCACGTGACAATTCGCCTTGCAGTATGATGCGTGCGATCAGCTGCCACATCAGAAGTGCAATTCCGGTGTTTTGGGGATGCAATATTGGAAATCGAGGGCTTCGGGAATTTTTTTTTCTATTAGGTACAACCTTTGCATAGATACCGTACGCTACCATAGACAAGTGTAGATTGGGCACGTAATGGTAAACATTTTTAGCCAAGCCATCTGTTTGTCGCAGAATAGAATGCTACTACTGAAACGAAAGGATTTCGATTTACGAAATAAATCTCGTTTTTGTTTTTAAAAGAGTATGATTACTTTGAAGTGTATTACAGCGTTGCCCAAATAACTTTATTATGAATATTATTTGTAATATTGTTGGTATCGTATGTCTATGCAATAAGAAGAGGGCTAACTGTGTTTACTGTTCTGCAATTGTGAAGAATCCAGGCAACACCTCTAACTTCCTGTCCCATCTTAGAAATCATCGATATTCATGTTGCTGTCTTGCCCCGTTTGAGAATAAATACAGGAAAGCGGAGAAGAAACAGAAACTGCAGCATTCTCTTGAATGACATCAACTGTGACACATGCGAATCAATTAGTACAAGTAAAATAAGATTTAAATGATTGTACTTGTAAGCTGCTAATGGTATTTCTCTCAGATAGGCTCTGGTTCCGATGTTGTGGTTACTCAGGCTAATACAGCTGAAGCAGAATCAGACGAACAATGTAGATATATTTCTCCATACCCAACAAACGGCGAGAAAATGGTAGCTTTTATTCGTGCCATCATGCTGTTCATCGTTCGAGGATTACATACACTAGCAATCATAGAGAACATTCCCCAGCCACCAAGAATAATGGACCTTTATTGGGTCTTTATTGGACCAAGAAAATTTTCTTAGTAAATTATTGGACCAACCCCGTGAACCAAGAAGTCATGCTTGCTGGGTCACTTCCGGATGCTAGTTAAATGCCTCGATCCACGCCTTGTTCTTCGTTGCAGAGCTACTTTAACAAGATCTCTCATTCCACAGCTATACTAAGAAGCAAAAGCGAAACTCATGGGAGAGCTATTGGAATGTGCCCATGGTAGCACTGACTTCAGACGGTTGGACAAGCGCCGTTTGTATCAAGAGTGGCATTTAGATATCTTGAAGCCACCTCACAACAATGAGTTAGCCAGCCAGTGCAAGCTAGAATCCTGGCTACAAGATGTCTGGAAGCTATAGTGTTCTTTTAGGCATTTTTCAGCCTTAGTTATGGAATGTGCGTCCTCTTACAGGAGGAAGTATCTGTTTCGGACGTACAGAAAGTTGTAACACATTTTTATGAAATTTGTTGTCGATATGGAAAGGCATTACGCCCAACCAATAATAAGTGAACAACAAGATTTCAGCAACGGTCAGCTTGGAATTATAAAACCATGTATTGTATTTGGCACTTCTCGTTCCAGAACATGGTTTGGTCTTATACTTACTGTTACCCACCGGAACTCTGTTACTACTCTTCCATCTGAGCCCATCAGTTTTGCTTGGAGTTTCCTTTAATTCCATTTGGCCATCACAAATTAGACACCTCACGTGTTTGGTAATGACAAAGTCCGTTTCAATCAAAAGGCGAAAAAATTCATGAGGTTTCATAATGAGGGCTAAATGAGTAGTTTTAGTATTTGTCCAAGTAGCAAATGGATTTCTGCCATGAGAAAAACACTTAGTAGAATTCTCCAAACTTTCTGAATACTTATCGAGCACACTTGAATGAGCCATTATTAGATACGTTTACTAGCAGCTCAAGGTACCTAACTATGACAAAAATACATGCATAATCGATCATTAATTTGTTACGGCGCAGAATTGAATCTGCAGATCTACATAAATGAATACACTAACATCAATTGGCAGTGCATGGCCCAACGGATAGAAGCTTTGATTCACGTCCCGATAACTAAGGTTCGAATCCTAACCGTGAAAAGCAAATTATGGGACCGAAAACGGATCAATACACTCCACACCACTATGAATTGTTTAAGTAAATTGTATCCGGGTTTCTTATAAATATATAATATTCAATTTCATATTATATAAATTGAAATTTACAAAAAATTTATATAAAGAAATTAGGTAGTGTTCAGATGTTAGCAGAATAAGCTAGCAACTTAAGATCCGAGGTTCAAACCTCGAAAACACCGTCTTTTAAAACTTGAGAAATCACTTGAGAAACTGTGACATATGTCGCATGTCGCGACCATGGAACTGTAGTCGTGTCATATCAGATGTTAAAAACGAATAACATATGAAAGTAAAGTGATAGTAGCGACAGTACGCAACCCAGCACAGAATTGCCAGTGAATACGTGACAGTAAAATAGGTAGTAAAACCCAGTTCATACAGCAGCATAGCCAAGAATTCTTGGGACCGTTTCTTGTAGAAATTTTGCAGCTTGAAAAATATGGTCTAGAATTCAATGGAGTTCAGTACAATATTAAGCTCGAAACAATAATTTGTTATGCCCCTGCCAGACAATTTGTGAAGTCCATTAAAGGTCACACTGGTTATGGTGCTTGTGAACGATGTACTCAAAATGGCACTCACATCCTAGAGCATAGTTGTATGGTAATTGCAAAATTTGAAAATCTCGTTCTATTAACCGACACTTCATTTCGCAAAATGATTCACAAAAATCACCACGTTGGAACTAGCCCATTTCTACTATTAAATATTGATATGATTTCTGCCTTCCCGCTGGACTACATGCACCTCGTCTTGCTTGGTGTCTTTAAACGGCTTATTTTAATCTGGACTGGACTTTGGCACAAAAAGAAACTAAAACATAAGCTTGGTATTCGAGAAAGGACAAACATCGATAAAAGACTACGCAATATTAGAAAAACGTACCCCAAGGAATTTCACTGAATACCAACATCCATTGCACACATCAAGAAATGAAAAGCTGTGGAGCTAAGATCGTTTCTCCTCTATTCTGGTCCAGCATTTATGAAGGATAATTTGTCTCCTGTAAAATATGAGCACTTTCTGTACCTTAATTTTGCTATCCGAATCTTAGTATCACCAACTCTATGCAGCAAGTATGCAACTTTGGCTGGTGATCTTTTGAAGTACTTCGTCTTCAAATTCGGAAACATGTATGGTGTGAACCACCTAATTTACAATGTTCATTCAATCATACACTTGAGTGATGAATGCGTCAAACACGGTCCACTCGATCGATTCTTTGCGTTTCCGTCTGAAAACGGAAAATTAAAAAATCTCGGGAAGTTAAAAAAACCTCATAAGATCTCCAAAGAAACCGTTGGCACAGATAGTGAAAAGAATTTTCGAACTGGATCACATTTCTATATTCGATCAACAAGTTTCTCCTTCAATTTTAAGCACTCAAGAAAAAACTGCACTGGACATGAAAAACGTGAAAGCAAAAACCAGATCTGATACGTTTTATCTGTGCGAAAACGGATTAGTAATCAAAGTGTATGGTTTTAATGATACAAATATCACTGGAAAGGTTTTCATGGGACTGAAAAACTTTTACAAGAAGCCAATGGAATAAAAAAAGTCAATATTTACAAATCAGCAGGCCGGACAAATTACTTACATGTTTGGTCAGTTAGCGATTTACGGCTTCGTGCAAAATGCTGGGCAATGCCAATTGATAACGGTTGTTTCATTGTGCCGTTAGTGAACACAGATTTGTAGGTAAAATAAACTATTTCAAACTTCAACCTTACGGTTTTCTAATACAAGCTTTGAATTTCAGTCTAGGGAACTATGCACATCGAAACCTTGAATCTGGAAAAGCAGCATACACCATTATTATTTCAAATCAAAGAATATATATTATGATAACATATATTATTGGTGCCTTTCATTGGAAATAAAAACTTTACTTTTCCAATAAGCTTATCAAGGGATGTTTCATTGATATTTTAATTCTCTAGGCTACTTTTTTTACAATTTTGAATGTCACTTTCACGAAAAAGTAAAAGAGGAGGGCAATCGCTCCTTTGTTTGTGGGTCGTGCTTGTCTTACATCAAAATTTTCCATCTGGTGGTGGCGCTGTAATACATTATTTTACTCTCTTTTTTCATTCTTCGTGAATCAGTTTTCACGTCGTCTGCTTACTGCTCGACTGCTTTCCACGTGTGATTTGGATTTTGTGACTCTAAAGCAAACCACTTTTTCTTATGTGCTGGTAAGATAGTAATGTTTAAATATTATTTGGTTAATAGATTGTATTGTTTAATTGCTGTTTTCACAGATATTTGTATATTACACTGATTTTCATATCGTTTGATCGACCGAGGGGTTACCCACTACTTGTTGAATCCCCAAGCAAGGTGATTTTATAAGTCATTCACCGGTTTCATACTTAAAACCACTTTCTTTTGTTTGTGTTAGCAATAGACCTATCTGCAACTTTAAGCCCATTCATCCAGTCAGCTGTCCCAGGTTTGGCCATTTGGGGCTTCAATAGTCACGCAAAGATGATATGATAAGTTGATCATGTGAGTTCATGCTAAATTAATATTTGGTTTTTATTATGAGCAATAGGTCCGTGTACACAGTTAGGTGTTTTTGAACTCGTTGTAAGATTACCATTTTTGAGAATGGGTGCAGACAGTCAAGAAGAAATAGACGAAAGTGTAGCTCCAGCCGGACAATATACTCTACCGATCCATGGAAATGTTGTCCACACTATGCAGTTGCTGTCCAAGAGCCGGACAAGTAGACAGAAGAAGAAAATCAAACGCTTATGGATACCATCATCAGGTTCGGAATCGAATAAGAAAAAGAGCAAAAAAGCAGCAAAGGCATTTTTGACGTATATGAAAGCTCCGAAAACCCCAAAAGGTTCGTTTGATTCTTTAATAACTATTTACGTATTAAGCTAAAATATTGTTTTCCCCTTTTTTCCCAGCCTTGACAGGAGTTTCATCTCATAAGGGCAGCAACCGAAAAAAGGGGGGAAAAAAGAGGAAGAAAGTGAACGGGAATCGAGAACAACAGACCACGATAATTCTCGTTCTTCAGGTGCTAAAAGTTAAGTTTCATGTAAAACAACTAAAAGAGGAAAAACTAAGAAAAATCTCTTTGCTTTCAACAGTGCAAACTAGTGTCCCAAATCTTCCAGTCAAGTTTGGAATCGGAACATTTGGAGAATGTAGTTATCATGGTAGAGCAGGCAGAAACCCCCAGTAACATCGCACCTTCACAAGATGCCACAGTTCAACAGGGTGAGAAAAATATTTAACATAATATTATAAATAACGTATATTAAAATCTAGATTTTTTTCCTTTGTTTTTATCATTCTTACGAAGGGGTTGGATCAACAACCAAAGCTCTGTGCATTTACAATCAGCCTACCAATGTAGATACGCCGACCAGTGGAAACGACCTCCAACTCTATTTGAAATACGGAAACGAATACGTGCCCATCATTGACGTTTCTCCTGAAGTTGAGGCAGCTATGAATACTATAGGTAGGCCTTATAAAAATTAATATTTGTGTCCTATTTTTATCTTATTACTACTATTTTCTTTATCCAGTTGCCGTTAAGTATGATAAACAAGAATTACTTCTAGAAATGTTGATGCGTATCCTGACAACAGTTCACAACACAAAGCAAATCATTGATAAACAAGACAACATCGAGATACGTCTTGCCGCAGTAGAGAAAAGTTGCGGAAATTCTTTGGAACCCATCACCTCGGGCAGGCAAATCAAGCTGCCAATTGGTAACCTAGAGGAATTGGAAGAAGCTAAGAAAAATATCAAGGCTAATGCAACCGTGAGGGAACAGCTGGTAATGAACAGTCTATAGAATTCCTTGTTGTTAAACTAATTTATTCAATTTCCTTATATTAGGTCTTATCGATGTCGCTTTTGGGAGGCAGAAATTTGACGGACGTTATTGCAAGGATTTTACGAGCTCTCATGAGTAAAAGGGCTTCGTTTAAAATTTAACGCACAACTCGCCCAAAATGCAAAGCTCGCATTTAAGTCATCCGGGTTATTTCAAGTTCTTGTAGATGCCGTCAACAAGCGGCCATCTAAAACAGACGTGACTGTAACCGAAATACTCCATGTGACTGGACCTCTCTTAAGTAGAGCAGGTGATAAAAAAGGAGGCCGAGAACAACGCCGGGAAGCTGCCGACCTTAGGAAAGCTGCATTGGAAGCCTACCGCAAAACAAAGAAAAATTCGAGAATACTCAAAAAAAGAACGACGATGATAATGATGATGATGGTAATGATGAAGATACAAGCTCATCTTTGTAATTTTTTCGCTGAAGTCTCAAATACAGTGTCTTCTTTGACCAAATACTCGTTTCAAATAATAGTACTTTACAACAGATATGGTATTCAGAGTATGGGTTACATCTAATTTCTCGAACCCACTCGTACCCCTTGGCCGAAAAGCAGCAGGAGCTTATTCACATCACAGCAGGTGAGACACCTAGTTACATGAAACATAACTTTCGCCATCTATTGAGCACCAAAAAAGCTTAAAAAACAATTGATAGTTACCCCACCTCAAGACTCCCATCTATTGAGCAGTGCATGAACGAATTTTAACCTGGAATATTAAGCATTTGGAGCCCCCCTTTCGACAATAGCCTTTGCGAAAATGAGCAAGAAAAACGACAAATGGTCCTTATACAGAAACTTTTGATATTCTGGACTATTTGTGTTATTTCATCATAAATCCTTTTATGAAATTCTAGTTTAATTTTGCTGGGAACACTTATTTTCCCCTTTTCAGAATCATCTATTACAACCCACAATTTGGTGGACGCATTCAGATAATTAATTCGGGTTTATGTGTTCAGAAGAAAAGTGTTAGAAATTCAGAACTGTTATGACCCGGCTTTTCTCCCCCTACTTCTTTTCCCCTTCCGCTAGATGGCGTTCGCCACCCTTCATCCCTTTTCGTCTTCTCGTGACTCTTGCCTCGGATCTTTGGGCTGGCTAGACCTCGTGAGAGGAGGCTGGCCACTTTTTCGTGAAATACAAGAGTTTTCACCCTCGCTATTTGCATTTGCTTTTACTTAATTTGGATTCAACAGCTTCGAACTGTAACAAAACCAAGACGTTTGGTGTCTCCACTTCTGGCCTAGATGTTTGTTGCCTTTCTATCCCGGCAAAGGCAAATTATGCTGCCTTGTCGCACATTTCAGTCCCGCCATCTATTTTTAGTGCCGGCGAATATCACTCATCACTCACCATCTGTTATACGGGAGACTAACCTGTCAAATTTTTGCAAATTAACTAAGGATCAGGCTGATAAAAGTGATTTGAACTGTTTAGTGGATCAGTAAAAGAAAATTACTTTCTTCGCACATTCTTGTTAATTATATAATAAAGAATCTTCCTATTAGACAATATCTAGATGTGTTTGTTTTACACTTTATGTGCATATTGCGTATTGTATTTGGCGTTGTTTTATATTAGACCTTCTGTCCCATAAAAACCCGTCACCTTTTTTTCTTTTTCGACTCAGAAGGAAAATGTCTGCGGATTAACCTTAAACAATAAGAATTCTTTTACGGATTTCTTGCATATTTTAATTGATTAGCAACACAGGGACTCCCGGCCAGCGGCAAAAAAATTGTATTTGCCGGAAAAAAACATTAAAATTAGGCCTTGTAGTATTTAGGACGTCCTGCGTCATTCCATTTTTTGTTAACCATGTTAATTGAGACTGTATCTTTTGAACATTTGCATCAAGTTGCTTGCATACCGTCCGGCACCCAGCTCGGTGTACCAAAATTCACTGCTTCGACACAATTGAAGCCTCGGTTAAAGCCGGCGTGATAACTCCGGCTGAAAATTATCATGAACTCGCCGGCTCTTTGGATGACGCGATTAAACGGGATGGCATTATTCAGTAAAACTGATGGCGATATTATTACTCTTTTGTGCCTAGAAGAAATTTTCACTAGATGTTTTCACTAGTTTTTTACCTCTTAAAATCTTGGCATTCACTTTCAAAGTGCTCATTTGCCAGAGTCTCAAAACGACCATTGCACGATGGAGGGACATTATACCAATGTTTTGGTTCACCAAACTGCAGATAATTTATGGAGTGCAGATTGAAATCTTCGTTATGCCAGGCAAAAGAGGATTTCCACGTTCCAAAATAGAGGTAAGGTGTATGTATTCCTCGTATTTTGGGTACGTAATCCAATATTGTGCCTAGCTTTCGCATGTTCCTATTTCGAAAAAAGTTAAAATTTTACCAATTAAAAATAGTGATTACATACTACCAATATTACCATTCGGTCACAGATGGGTGTGTGAGGGAATTATCCACATCAGCTCCGTAAATTCGATTCGAATCATTCAAATTCTGCCAATATGATGTCTCATACGCTTCATCATCTTCGAGAATTGGCATGGCGAACTTTTTCGTTTCTGACAGTTGTTTGAATTGAAAAACTTTCATACCTTCAGTGACCATCCAACGGGTTTTCAAATGTTGAACCAGTGGGTGACTGCCGGTTGTAATTACTAATCAAGTCAAAACAAAACAAACAAAAAATAAATTAAAAAAAAATAAATTTGGAGCCTTCGACTACAAAACAAGTAAAAATAAATTAAAATAAAACATTACATTACATCAAATTTTCCATTCCACAAGAATAAGAATGATAAAGACACTATTGCAGCGTCCGTAAAATAAAAAAAATATTTTTTGAATTCATTAATTTAGACAACTACAAGGAGAGCGAAGCATTTGCGTTTGACTAGCATGGATCGATCCACACCAGACGAAACTCATGACTGATTCATTTGGCCAGAACATCTCTCATAGTCGGCACATTCCACAAAATTCTCGAATTTATCGCAAAGGAGGAGAAAGAATCACAACCTGGCTATAGGAAAGGATCAAGAGATTGCATGTTCTTAGCCTGAAGACCAACTACTGCAGCATTTAGGAATTGAAGATAAATTTTAACTTTTACAAAAATATTTTCCCATATATCTTGGAATTCTTCGGCTAGCTGGCTGGATTCCTTCAGCGTTCCACAAAACGAACCAATTCAGAGTTTTTCCTCCTTACTGACTTCATTTTTTAAACAAGTCCAGGCAGTTTACTAGTAAAAATTGGCCTTCCTTGTTCAAAAAATTGATCTAAATATTTTAAAAAATTGGAATTAATTACATTTTTAAATTAAACTTAATCAGGACACTGTCTCAATTTCAGAAATTCTACACTTAAGAAAAGTTCATGTCCGTTTCGTCTGATTTTGAAGTTCATGAATTTCTTTTTTTCTTTACAATTAAACAGCAACTTACAGCTATTACATGGCATGAATACTATAAGGTGCTGGCCAGCGTTATGCTCTTTCCCGGGTTCATTCTATTTTTTTGCAATAAATAAGAAATGACTATCTCTTTAGCTAAGACTATTTGATTCGTTTTTTTTCAAACAAAGTAAAATAACAGTCAGAAAATGAATAAACAACCAACCCAGTCATTATTGAAGTTAAACCGAAAAGAAATAAAATTTAGGTTCTTCATTGAGTTGAGTTTTTTTGAATTGCCTCTCTCTCTGCTTTGTGCGGAGCAGGAGGTTTTTTGGGTCGACTCGACGACCTTTGTGCATTCCTAAACGTAGGAATGGGGAGAAAAGAAGCGTATATATGGGAATAATTCCCCATGGATGTGATTGAACAGACGGTTGGTCTGCTAATAACTAAAACAAATACCAAAGACTGGCATTCAGGTTTTGCATTCAGTTTCTTTTTCATACCAACTTTTGATGGTCGTTTTAAATATTATTTTGATTCGGACATTTACTGATCGTATTTTTCTAATTCTATTAAAATTGACACCATTAAAACTAAAATTTAAGACTAAATCTTTCATTTTTTCAGCCAAAATGAACAATATTGTCAATCAAAGGTCCATTCTGAGGAGTTTTCTTAATTGTACGGGTCCCTTCAAGGGTATCGTTTACCAGCAATAATCTAAAATATAATTACGATCGGAGCAGCTATACAACTATCACAAGTCTCCGAACCTTTCTAATATTTAAATAATATTGAATCTCAATACAAATTTATTACATATTCTCATTGCGTTTCAACATAGTTTTTTCAGTCCTTTACTTAAAATAGTTGGAATCCTATCAATTTTTCCAATTCCAGAAGAGGATTGTCGCAATCTGTCTTGTCTAAAGTACAGACATGTTTTGTTACGTAGCCATAAAATGACATTTAGTGAACTGCTCATGTTTCTTTCAAATAGCAAGAGTGCAAGACCAACCCCTTCACTCCAATGTGGAATGTAGATAATCTATTATTAGAATAGGAACAGTTTTTAACTTATTTATCTTCAATCATCCAAAAAAATCGTATTACTACTATTTTTTGGTTATAGATTATGCTTTAAAATTCTTCAACCTCTTTGTCAGATTTATCACAAGGTCTCTAAACAATGAAACTTGTATTCTATATAAAGTTAGAGACACGAATTTGATCAAAACCTTACATTTACAGTAGGCACACGAAGTATTTGGACACCCGAGAGAACCTTATGTAAAATCGTCGTTTTTGCGTAGCACCCACGGTTCTTCGGAGTTTTTGCCGTAACTCGACGGTTTTTATCTGGGGTGCCCTAGGGTAGTGGGAATTCGCCGATTTTTTTAGGAATTTTTCAATCACAGGGCAGGGTACTTAAAGTCCCCGTCATAATTATTTGGACAGCCGAGAGGGCCATATCTAATTGGGACTACTTTGGCCTTTGTCCGTGTCCAAACGGGAAGAGCTACAGAGACGCGACAAGTCGTGAAAACAGCCGTTTTCCCCTTTCTTGCATGGCCTTCATGCCCGCACCTAGTCGCGGGGCTAGAAAAGGGGGGAAACGGCTGTTTTCACGAGTTTCATTTTGAAGGTGGGTTTCAAATTACTTTAAAAAATCGGAAAAAATTGATTTTTTTGGAAATTATAGAGCTTACACGAACAGATTTTTCAAGACTTGTCGCGTCTCTGTAGCTCTTCCTTTCTTAGGAACTCATTACTAGGTTAGGGCCACGGGGAGGGCAAGACATCGTACTTTTGATAAGTATTTCAAATTTTATTTTAAATCAAATGAATATAAGACTAATAATTATATCGCATTCTTTCATATTCCTCTGATATTTTCTATATTGTGCTGATCGGTATACTTAGAATTCAATATTCCAATTTCTTTTGCCCAATTTGACAGTTTTATGCTATGCTTTCAAAAGAAAAGCGGAGAAGAAAATTAAATTGAAGTACTTTACGTACTGGGAATACTCAATTGCGACGCGGGTGTGGAATCTAGTTCATTTCCAGACTCCTCAGTTAATGGAAAACGCCAGAAATTTTAAATAACATTAATTCCATTTGGCAATTAGATCTTTTCGTCTCTTCCTGGAATTCACAACTCCCTTGCAAATTGTATTTTGTATCTTGAACCCCGCAACCTTAAGCTTTTGCCAATAATTCCTTTTTGTTTGACTGGGGCACTTTTAACGGGGTACTCGGTCCTTCCCTTTCTTCTTACTTATTCCTAAATGACAACAAAGTGAAAAGATAACAGGTTGATCTCATGTTGATTTATCCTTTATGGACTGGACAAATTTTGAATCCACAATTGCTGGCTCTTTCTTGCGAGACCCCATAAAGTATTCGGCTTTACAGCAAAATTTTATCTACGATAACTCAAAATCCAATCTACGATAAATCTAAAATCCACCAATCGACAGTTCAGCTCCCCTTCTATCCGTTTAAAGGATGTCAGGGCAAGTCTCAGCGAGCCATTCCGGAAAAGGGTTTCTCTTTTGCTGGCCGGAAATCACAAATACAAGGAATCTGCTTACCAAACAGCATGGAACAGTTGGCGAGGAAATAGGTTCCTTGTGCGGAAATCAGATCCCTTTTCTAGTGAACTGACGATACCACTGATTTTTTCTACTTCCATTCGTCTGGCAAGTCGTACAGCACCCTTGATTAAATAGCACTTGTGCGCCAAACCTTCGTGTCATTTGGAACAAAATTTGTTTTGTAAGCTTTATAGTTATGGCCTACAGTGATTGTAAAATACGTATGACAATTACACAATTTTCAGGGGAAAACAAAATTTTTCCGAAATGTTATCATCTCACTTATCTTCTAAATATATTTAATATCATCTTTCCGTTTTGACTTTTTCGTTATTTTCGTAAAAAAGATACGTCATCTTTGCTTTGGTTTTCTTGTTTTGATTTTTAGAGCCCACTAACGGCAGTTTTTAACACTACGTAGTAGTTCTTTGTTGTAATATTGGACCCTTTTTCATTTAAGTTTTTTATATGATGTTAATAATACGAATATTTTTAATTATTAAATGGCCATAGACAATTGTCCATATTTTCTATGTATTATGTTTTTTTTGTGAATTAGTCTCTTATTTTCCTGATTTTTCTACCGCCCACTCGAATTTTTCCAGTCATCTGCTGGAGGTAAAATGAACTAAAAAATAAAATGATTCAAAGTCGTACTTGGGGGATGTCACTTCCTTTTTGTCGGTCCGATAAATCGGTAGAAGCCATCGGGGATAAAAATTGAAATTCTAATAAATTTGTCCTTTTAATTTGTTATGTTAAATACGTAAGGGTACAGATGGCGTTAAGAAGAAAAATTTTAAATAGTAAGCATCAAAATTCAAACAACAAATTTTTCCGATAAAACTTTTTCTCTAAATACGTTGAACTGAATGAATCTGTTGAAAATTTATGTTTTAATACTTTGAATTAACTGGTGGCGTCTTCATTTTCTCTGCTTAGCTAAGGCAGATTTTGATTTCCAATTCTCCACATTTGTCTTGCTTTTTCCTCCATCATAAACACATTTTGGTATACGAGAGTCAAGCTAAAAACTTGCAAAAAAATTTTACATGTAAATTGGTTAGGATTTTTTGCCCACATAACCCCTTAAGACACTTTGAAACTCACAGCGACACTTAATATATTGGGCCACACCAACACCAAATACCTTTCAACAGTTGCTTTGGCTAGATATATTTTCAGCCTCAAGGACTTCAGATACACTTCTTCCCCGATTCTTTCCTTTTCTTAGTCAGGTTCTCTTGCATCTTCCCAAGTTTATACGACAAAATTCTCTTTTCTTCCAATTTTTTTCATTCCATTTCTCTCATCTTAATTTCTACCCCCTCTATCTCTTCTTTTCCTTTTTTTCTTTTTCTGTTTCTTCTACTTTTATTTCTTCTAGAAAAATGACTGAATCATCAAGAACTAGCTAAAATATTTGTCAAATATTAAATGGCGCATCATGGTCCATGTAGCTTAACGGATCTTCATTTTTGAAATAACGAATAACAGAACCCATGATAAAATAAATAATAAGAAACGATAAGTGTTGGAACTGAGAGAGAAATGTGTTGGGTAGTAGTAGCGACGAGCACTCAGAATTAAAAACAAACAAAACAAACAAGTTGGCGGATATGATGGTTTACGCTACCTGCTGCAACAATAAACGCTTCCCCCTGCTAAAATTACGGGCATACAGGAATACGGGTGTACGGCACTGTCTTCCACCATTACACCTTATTCCTGTATGCCTGTTATTTTCCTGCAAAAAAGTGTCCGTCTGAAAAGTGATTTACTTGGCTAAAAAAAAACAATAATATAACTCAGATCACCGTCACGTAAGCTGCTCCTGGACGCACATTTGGAGTTTCCTTAATTACAGGACTCACTGGCTCATCCATTTATGTCAATTTAAAAAAAGAGATAAATTTGTATTCTACTTGGCTTAAAATATAAAAAATAAAAAATGCCCTACCTCGGCGTGCTCTGAAATGTCAGCCATACATTCCTTCATAAGAAGTAATTGGTACTCGTTGTCATTCTCCTTCGTTTCATAAATGACGTTTTGGTAGATTTCGTATGGATATAACCTGGCCATGAACCCATGGGCTATCAAGTTGATGGCCATTTGGTTGGAGGATTGGCCACGATAAAATAAATCCAATTCTCTCCGATATATAAATAGAATAAATCCAAATCTCAACGAGGCGGAAAAAGTCTCCGAACTGGAGGACAAGAAATTGTCCATTTTCCCCTTTGGTGATGTTTACCGAGACGTACACGTTATCCATCGGGATAAGTGCGTCGTTCAGCTCATTTCGAAGCTCAAACTAAAAAATAAAATAAATTCTTAAAATTTTTCTAAAAAATGTTGTATAGCCCTGAGCTTTCCCGCGCTTTTTTCTGGATAGAGCGTACTTCTGTAGCCATACAATGTCTGGTAATAAAACGAGGGAGAACTCGTGGCTATACACAATTTTTTAGAGTGAGACAGGAAAAGAAGTCCTTAATTTAAATCTACGAAACGTACAAGCCTATCAGGGTAGCAGGGCAGCGACAACAGCGATGATATGAGGAACATGACCATCGAATCCGGATGGAACTGATCCGAAGCTATCACAGACACAAGCATGTCGCATGTGAGTTGGTTTCTTTTCTTCGCTTCCGTCACTGGCTTAGTCATTGAGCTTAGTGGGGACAACCCAAATCCATTCTCTACAATGACTTAACGGAACCGGATCGGAAGTTTACTTCTTGGGCCTTTCCTCTCAATAGTTACAAACATATATTTATTATAACAGCAGACAGGAAAAGAAACAGTGTCGAGTACTTAAGTTTTGGGGTAAAATGTGCCGATGTTGGACATCAATGTATCGACATTGTGTTGCTGCAGTTCAGCACCATCAAACATCCTGCCCAAGATGTAAACTAGAAGTATAGGCTCCATGTGGCCTGCTGGGGCAATATCGGGCACAAAAAAATCCTCAGATGGAGTCTCTTGGTTGAAATATTACCCGAACAGGAAGCAGACCTTCGCAGGGTAAGGTGGCCTGTACTCTGAAAATAAAAATATTATTATGAACTGTATGATAGAAAGGAAAATAGGACAAAAACTACTGTTTGATATTGCGTAAGCCCGAGAATATTGAGATTTCCTGCGGAATACGACACCATAGCAAGCCACACACAGCAGAGGCTTGTATTTACCAAAATCCGATTTGATGTTCCGGTTAATTTTAAAATCAGAACGTTTCAGCCATTCCTTTACCTGAGATTAATCATCTGATTCAACTTCTAAGTCTTCTAATCGAATAGTTTTTGCAAACTTCCTCATCTCCCTCTCACTTTCGACAAATTACTTCGACCGTTTCATTACGCTGAGACATTCTACCGTGTTCAGTTCGTGAAAAAGATTTCAATATCCACTGGAATGTCACGGTGCACAAGCAAAAACAATCAAGGTTGAAATGGTTGTCAAATCAAACACCACACACGTCTCAATGTCACAAACTGAGTCTGGCGTTGATCAAAATGGCCGTCCAAGATGGTGGTCTGCTCCTGCAAAACGCCAGCAAAAAAACTTGACAGTCGCTGTTTGAGAACTTGATGGCGGCTTTGAAGAGAGCTTTGTCGGCTGTAAATTTATATTCAAAAGATTCACTGTGTCCCGTTGTAGGGCTATTCTTTAATTTCGAGTTTCTTGTGCAACAAAACAATTTGGTCTGTTGTTCCAAAGTTTAGACTGTGTTTAGCAGACGCATTCAACTACCTTACTCCAAGTTCAACTTGAGGGACTGCAGATTATTAGCGTTAAGAAGACCTTGGCTCACTCAACGAGTTTATCTTGACAGATCATTTTCGACATCGACTTTGGTAATGTTGGAAGTTGGCATGGGAAAATCAAAACATGGACTGAATATCGAAATGAAAAATAAGAAGAAATTTCATTATTAATTAACAAGCAGTCCGCGAGTCAAGGAGATTTCTTAGGTGTCCTTAAAAAGGGAAATTTTGGACAAATAGATACATATTATTGTTCGTCAGGATAATTCAAGTCGTTTAAAAGAAACCTCAATGTTTCATCCCTTAGTTCAGGAGATAATTGTGATTTTGATGAGACGGTTTTCCAAAAACTCAAATTTGAAGTGAAATTTTTTTTGGGTGGGTTAAAAATTAAATTAAAATAAGCGTCAGATAGCCCAAAATCTCATCTTTCATATGCCTAACTTACGATATTTTACGACCAACGGTTACAGAGCTAAAAAAAAAAAATAGGAATTCCCTATATTTTGCGGACATCACTACCCATCATCGAGTCGCCCCTAGCCCGCCGGCTCAAAAGCCTGCAGGGGGGAAAACGACTCGCTTTTGACTCGGCAATGGCCAGAAAAGTCGGCAAAATATAGGGACTTACTAATTATTTTTTAGCTCCGTAACAGTAAGTCGTTAAGTATTGTAAGTCAGGCAAATGAAGGTTAAAATCCTGGGCTATCTAATGCTAATTTTAATTTAATTTTTAACCCTCCCAAAAAATTTTTTTACTTGTGTCGAAAATGCCACAATATTTGAAAATTTTCAAAAATGATTTTACAAAATCGCAATTATCTCTCAAACTACAAAGAATAAAAAATCGCGGTTTGTCCTAATCAAATTTTCTTGTCTTTGCGAACAAAATGAACTATCTAATCATAGTTTTCGATACTTTATACTAACATTGTAAAAAGTCACACCCCACCAACTCGGACTGCTTGACTCGCGGACTGCTTGTTAAATTGTTATCATAGGCATGAATCTAACCGGTCCGGCGGTAGTCATAGCCAATTTTGGTTTGGCTGGAATGCTACATTAGGCAACCACAAATCAAGCAAATGGAGGTCCAGTAGAGTACATAATCCTTCACAAGGTATCATCAGTCGATAGCTGGCGGAGATGCCTACTAAAGGAGCGGAATCCATCAGTTATTTACTGAAAAAAAAGAAAAACAATTTTTAATACACTCGGTGGGAGACACTCGCGGATTACAATTTACTAAAAGGAAGTACTGGTTATATTATTAAATTACCGAGATCGTTAAGCTCCTTCTCGACGTCTTTTTGTGCTCTCAAAACAGTCTCCTATTATATTTCATAATAGGAAGTGGATGAATTTCACCCCCTTGAGAATCAGAAGTAACTTGCGAATCGAAGGGTCTCTTTTCTCTCGGATAGTTTATGCCATCAATAACTCATTGGGCCGTAATAATACGAATGCTGGCGTTAATATGTTTAAATTGGTTAAGCATAGATCCCTTCAAAATGAAATTCACTTGTGAACTTGATACAGAATAACATGATATTGATGCACGAAAAAAACTTTCGCACAACAGACTGCTAAAAAGCCAAGCCATAAAAAGCTTTGCTGGCTTTCCTTGAAGTTGATGAAGAATGACAAACATCCACTATTTGGAACGTCAATGAAAAATGGTGACATTTGAGTATTGGGTGATCGTCAACGTCACGCAGTTAAGCGTACGTCAAATGTCATACAAAATCGTCAACTAATCGTGGAATTTTAAAACCGTAAAATTTGACGGAGAACGTCATCGATACGTAAAAAATGCGTCAAATATTTTTCCCCCATTTTTTTATTTTACCTCTTGGACCAATCCACGCGAATTCAAAAAATCGGTCTCGCCGCGAAATGGCAGATTTTTGTAAAATTTGGATGATGAATCAAGTGGGGTTTCATGATTCTACTTGCCAAATTTTATATTTTTGGATGATTAGTTTCCCAGATATCGATTTTTAAAAAATAAAAATTTTGATTTTGCCGTGGCACTTTTTTGCGCGTCGTTTCCCTTTTTTGCAATCTTAAAATCTATAATCGAACTTTAAAAATATTTATACCGTTGTGTAAAGCTAGTCGATTACTACAAAAAATATTCATCCGAAAAGTGTTCATATCGCCTTTCGCCCCTTCTTCACTAGCGACAAGAGGGGAGGTAGGGTGAGGAAAGGCGAGAGGGGAGAAAAAAAGGGGGAAAACGGGTAATTTCCTTCGAACTGTTACGATTTAATTTCAATTATTGTGTCGTTATCAAAACGTACATAACCGTCGCAAATATACGTATTATAGTCCTTTTTTCCCTTTCGATCGGTTGTAATCAATAGTTCGAGGTAATGAGCAAAATTCGTTTGCCGATTTTTTATTAAAGGGTAGACAAGGAAATATCAATCTAGATAACATTATGATAGTTCGTTTGTTTTTGTGTTTGTATGATTTTTGACGTTACCACCGAAGGAAGCTGTATCCTCAACTTACGTCTTCGGATTTTGGGCAGGCGAATGCTAGCCCTTTGCGCAACGTGGGTACACACACATGGGAACAATGCGCATGCAGGATCACAGGTATACACAGAGGCGAACCAAAGACTTTGACCGGGTTGTGAATAAAACCTGGAATTCCAATTGAAATTTGTGATTGTAAAACCTGGAATTTGTTGGGTAAAATCTGGAAATGGAAGCCAAAATTTTCCTGGAAAATTTTGGAAATCACTAGAAATGGTGAGCAAAATCTGGAATTTGAAATGTATAACCTGGAATTAGAATTGTAAAACCTGTTCCTGGAATCGTAAAATCTGGAATTGGAATTGTAAAATATGAAATTTTAATTATTAATAATAAATTCCGACACTCTTGAATCAAGAGAACAAACCCAGCCAGCAAGAAAAAGGACCATTATATGGAAAATCTTGGACCAAGAAAATATTCTTGATAAATTAATGGACCAACAGAGGTCTAAAGAATCATGTTTGCTGGGAACTTATGAAATTTTTTATACCTGAGGGATTTAGTAATCTAAATCACCGAAGGTTAAGGGGCTCTTAAGGCAAGCAAAAATTGCAATAGGCCCCGCCCCCTGCAGAGGCCCAAAAAAGACTTATTGGAACCCGTTTCCACCAATAGGAATCGAGAGCGTGTGAAACTATTTTTTCCAGCTTCCCCAAAACATATTGAATGAAAGTAAACAATGACAAAGCTTGTAATTGACTTGATACATTGTGGTCGTTCATAAAATGCCAAACCTTGTAAAGTTTTAACCATTTTTGAAGCATTTAAAGTGAGATGAGCCGCCAAGGTTAAGGGGCTCTTAAGGCAAGCAAAAATTGCAATAGGCCCCGCCCCCTGCAGAGGCCCAAAAAAGACTTATTGGAACCCGTTTCCACCAATAGGAATCGAGAGCGTGTGAAACTATTTTTTCCAGCTTCCTCAAAACATATTGAATGAAAGTAAACAATGACAAAGCTTGTAATTGGCTTGATACATTGTGGTCGTTCATAAAATGCCAAACCTTGTAAAGTTTTAACCATTTTTGAAGCATTTAAAGTGAGATGAGCCGCCATTTTGAAAATGCATTAAGTCCAAATATTGGAAACTAGGTGGCGCTAGTTGTTTGTAAATATTGCATGTTTATTATCGAAATTGCTTAAAATTAGCTTTGGCAAAGTAAGAAAATAATGGTTCACAATTTTTTAGTACTTAAAATGTTAAAATTCATGGTGTTTTAGACATGTTTACGTTATTTTCAAAAAACTTTGAAACGTCGTTAGTTCTAAATTGTAAGACTAGATGGCATTACCTGTCTCAAAACAAATACATTTTTCTGTTATTTCTTTGAGAAATGTTTTTTTCAAGTTAAAATATGGTAATTAGACCAGATACACTTTAACTTTACCGCTTTACCCATTCATAAAGTTCTAAAAAATGTTCATCGAGCTATTGACAGAAAGTCAAATTTAGAAATCAGGTTTGGATAAAAAATCATTGCTGCGAAGAAATTTGTTCTGCCAAACTTACTTATAAGCCCTGTTTTGATAACGCCAAGTGAATTTTCTAAATGTGGTCCACTAATTCATTTAATTTTACATATTCTTTAAGGGTTGAACCAAACAGCAAATCAATGCTGCGAACAAATTGTTCCTGCCAAATTTACTTATGAAACTGTTTTGATTACGTTAACTGCAAAAGGTTGAACAAAACAAAAATCAATGCTGCGAACAAATCTTTCCTGCCTAATTTACTTATGAAGCTGTTTTCATAATGTTAACTGTATTGCACAAACATAGTCAAGTAATTTAACTTAATTATTTATTTTAATAGGTTAACCAAATTGGACAGCTGCGTTCCATCATGTACAATAGGTCAAATAGTATTGCCAGCAAGTCTGTCATAAGTACGTTAAACAGCCATACTTTATCACACTTGACCCAAACAACCAAAGAAATTCAAATATAGGAATAGTTAACTTCACAATTACAATGCTACTATTGATTAATATAATAATTTAACTAGTTTTATTAAAAGACCTTTTGGAAAATTAAAGTATAATTTTTCCCAAGTACGACTTACTGATGTATGGTTCCAACAGCCAACCAAGAAAATTTGTAAACAAAAATGTACTGAATACCAAAAAAAAATCTGAATGAATCTTTTATGAAAACCATTGTCGATCCAAAATCATTTAATTCTTTAAGAACTTTATATCCATAAATTGAAATATTATTTCAGTTGAAGCAATAAACCAATTGATAAGGATTTCAAACACAATTTTTGGAGCTAAGTCTACCAAACACAAATTAAGAATATACAAAAAACCGAGACGATGAATCAAATAATAAATTTAAAAGAGTATCGACATGCTTAAAAAAAAGGCTTGGGAAATGCGTTCGACGCGGAGGAAAACCTCATTATAACAAATACATATCTTAATTGAAAACAAATCAATTAATTAAAGTCCTGAGAAATAAAATTTTAAAAAATGAATATGAAGTCAGATAAACTCTAAAGTAAAAAAATATATAAGAAAACGATATAAAGAACTGGAGAACATCTAACAAATCAAACAAAAAACACAAAAGTTATTTACAAAATGTATACAATTTAATAATAAAAAAGACTAATCTTTAACTTGGCCCAAATCCCGAAGGCGCCCGAGGGGCTTTATTTTTTTGCGTTGTACAAAGAATCCGTAAATGTCATCGAACATTCAATTCAATTTCACATAGCATACTGCATACACTACCACTGGCATTATGGGTTTCCAAAAGAATTAAAAAGTTCGTCAGGGATATATTCATTGCAAAATTTACGGTGTTTCAACCACTTAGACTGTTCTTTCTCAGCAGAAAATGTTTTACACCTAACACCTATCGAAATTTAATATTTTAAAAAGAAAACAAAACCAACCAGTCTCAGAATCACCTAGCAGTCAAGCGCGCCGCCAATAGTGATAGCATGGATATAAAACCGATTCGATTTTTCCGTCCCTAGCTTAGGTTTTTAGGCATAATTTACTGATAAGACGAATTGTTCATTTACTTTCATTTTCAAAACAGTTTTTGTCGTATGGCGTTCCAACAAAAAAGAAAATATTATACAATTCCAAATTCCAAAATAATTCCATGTTTTACCACAATAATATAAGTGGGTAAACTCTGGAATCTCTTATTCAAAATTCCAGGTTTTACAACTCCAAATTCCATTTGGAATTCCAGGTTTTATTTATAGCAAGTTTTCACTGTGCGCCCTTCGCGCAACGTTTTCGCGTTGTATGCGGAATGGTGTCACGTGACTGAGTCCGTTGGTTACATGTAGCCTTATGGGACTCGACTGATCTTTGACTTTTGGAACCTCTTAATTAAAATTTTTTCGTGATTTTTTTTCATGGCTCTATTCCGATATTTTCTTAATATTAATAAATTAGAAAAAATGTATTTTCTAATTTTATGATTTTAAAATATCCGGATCATTGTCACAGTTGAGCCCTAAAAAATTTCACGAAAAAATTGTAATGAAAAGGTTCAAAATGTCAAAAATCAGTTCAGTCCTCCCCCCTCAGTTCAGGACACACAACAGCCACCAACCGTTAATCAGGTAACGACTATGACTTCAGGCCGACCCCAAACACAGGGTCAAACGGCCGTCAGGCGCGCGCCACAGCTAACCGTCCCCAGTGACGGAAGAGCTACGCCATTACCACCACCAAAAGGCGAGAGGCCGACGCCAACCCGAGTCAAAGCCGAACAGCCGCCGAACGGACGTAACCGACAGCCACAATCACCGATGCCAGTGTCAACCGACGCCCAGTCGCCACTCGAATATCAAGAGCCAATATTATGATTGGTATCAGTTAAGGGAGGCGAGATATATTTAATGTAAGGGGAGACTCACTTTTTTAGCATACGAGGCCAATCTTTGTATTTGAAAACTAGGTTCAAAATGACATACACATAAAAAAGACAGTAATTTACAGTGGTTCATGATAAGTTAATTGAGACTGTTGAAAAGAGAAAGAAAAGAAAAAAGGAATGGTCTTAACGAGACCTGACAAATGGTTAGTTCCCTGCCTAGAGTTGCCAGCCAATTCCATTTGGACGCTAGCATATAGTCGGCCAGACTGAAGACCCGGGATAAGTTTCCGGACGCCTGGGTCAGAGATCCACCCAGGAGCGCGGTAAACTAAATGATCATTCGGTAACCAATGGATGGGGAAAACAAACCCGTGTACAGTTGCCAATGGACGTACAGGAACGTTAAGACGTCGTCAAATAATAATTCATAACATCCATTCAAGTAATGCAGATATAACAGCTCAAATGCAGCATTGCTGCAGGGACGAGAACCACGGATGGTATGAAGTCAACAATATGTACAGTATTAGTACCCAATAAGCTTTCTGAAAAAAAGGAGTAGATTACGTAACCCATTTTCCTAGGGATAAAGTACTTACGACTTCCGCAACATCCCGCTCGGGAAATTCAATGTTTATTAGAGTTTGAATCAGACCCGTCAACTGCGAGACGTGAAATGAACTATTATAGAATCAACGCCAGATCATACGACTATACAAGGGAAGCCATGGCGACTTAGAGACGTTGGTCGCTGCGTTCCAACAAACCATCATCAAGCCAACGATCATCACGCTAAAACGACCAACGATTTTTTATGCGTGAAAATTAAATCAAGCAACCAAATTGCGTTCCCTGATTAAGCTTTGTATTGGAAAGACATTCAGTTGTAAAATCACGTCCCATTGTATATCAATACAATGTAATGGAAAAGAAAAGAAAAAAGACGAAGGAAAAAAGAGGAAAAAGATCAAACGAAAAAAATGGCGAGGAGGCAAGAGACGCGCGATACGTCGTTCTTTTTTCACGATATATGCACGGCAATTTTCTACGTACAAAGGCGTCGCTCGATTGTTTTCTCGTTGCCTGACATTCAAATACAATGTAATAAAAAAGAAATGAAAAAAGAAAACGAACAATCAACACAATTATTTTCCGCGACTGCCGGCCCTCATCTCCTCGAGCCACTCCGATTTGGACACGGGATTGTTGACCGGGCAATTCCGGGCACCTCGGTATTGAGTATGACCATCTACAGACATTGGTCTGTTGCATTTCTTACAACAATACTCTTTTCTCTTTTTTGGAATCTCCGTTTGTTTACCAATATGCCCATCGACTACCTGCCCGTCGACTATTTGAGATTTTGCTGACGATTCCGCTTTTCTTTTGCGCCACGCCGTTGTTCTCGACACAGGGGACGGTCTTTCGATTTGTTTAATCTCTTTCTCGCGATGTTGATCTGCGACCTCCTGCGCGACCCCGTCAACAACAGTCATGATTTGGCTTAGAGCCTGGACATCCTCTTGTGAGAGCGGAGTAGTTGTGTAAATTGATTTGTTTTTGATCCGGGCCTGACCCGTGAAATCCTCCGGCTCAGCAAACACATGGGGGTTGACTGCGACAAGGTAAGTCGTTGTCTTTGCAACTGGAGGAAGGAGCGATGAGGCCGAACAAAGCGGTGGGGAGGAAAAGTCCACTCCTTGAAGGAGGATTTTTATCTCATTTAGTCTTGTTTGGTTCTTAAACCTGTCATCTAAAAATTAAGTTAAAAGAATGATTGGAAAACAAAATGAAATATTACCACAGTGTCACTTTTGTCTCATTGATTTGGTAGAGGGCCATCTTGGTTTTCTCGGTTACCGTACTCTTAATGATTGCCGTTCGAATTTCGTTGTAACGCCGAATGATGAGCGCGAAACGAGACACGTACGGATTTTTCTGAGCTGAAGTTATAGAATTACACAAACGCAAACGGATGGCCTCTATAAGGCGACTTTTTGACGGCGACAGAAAGGGAGATCCGGCCGTAAGGAAGCATCTTTTCATGGCTTCATCACCGACATGGCCAGTCGAGTTTTTGGACCGCGCGAAACGGCCATGGCTTTGGTTTAAATGTCTTGAATATTCAAGAGGTTTCTTGTCGAAACTTGCAAGTCCTCCGTAGAGTTCAACAATCGTATCGACTTCAATCGTTGATAGTGAAATTCCTTTAATATTGACGAGTGCAGATGCAAGTCGATCGACTTTGTCCCAACCACCGATGGACATGCAGTCAAATGACTTGGCTTGGCTCATCAAGTGAAGAACTCTCATTGATGGTTGCGGTTAAGAAGCTGCAGGCTAAATCCAGCTCAGGATCAGCCTCTGGCGTTCCGGAAAAACCACTATCGGCAATAAGTAACGCGCCCTCTTCTTCATTAATTCCCTCGTCGATTTTGCTCTCGACGTCTTCAAATGATGCGACTGTCCCCTTTTCGCCGTAAAGGTATTCAACGCCGAAAAGTTCCCCCGTATAGGCACATGGCGGTGTGTACCGAGGATTGATGGGTGCACCAAGGACGGATTCGGACAGCCGATACAACTTGTCTTCCAACCTCAAGTCAAATGAACAACATTTTGAAGGCGTAGTTTCGACGGTTGATGAAGCCCTTCCGATGTTCCACCTCGCGATACCGTCCAACAAAAACGCCTGGAAATGGACGTCATTGGCAGCATTTCCTAAATAGAAGAAAAATAAAGGTTTACAGCTGAAGTTCTTTCTAGTAAAAAGTTGGTATTACCTGGAATAAGGTTTTTGATGTGACTGTGGAAACTTGCCAATGATGTTGTACCGCGAGCGTATCGAAATAAGGGAAGCGTTACGCCTCCTTTAGAAATATCCCCAGTCTTAGTGTACAATGAAAATCCTTCAGGATCTTGTAAGCAGCTCACGTGTTTCTTCTCCAGTTAGAAAATGTCGCTAGCGCCTTTTTTCAAAAGCGGTACTCCCAGACTATCGGTAGCTTCGAGGAACGATGAGAGTAGTCGATCCAACAAGGATATTGTAGTGGCCACATTTCTTGTCTTTCTTCTGCAGTGGCGAGCCAATTCAGTTTTGTTGATCTCCTTCTCAACTGTTTCGGACGACGGGCTAGGCATGCCGGCCAATTTCAGTTCCGCCCGCTTGTCATCTCTTAGAAGACTGACGTCTTCCGGATCCCACTCGAAGATGGCGGCCGATATCCCATTCATGAAGATGCCGTACAGTGGGTTTGACTCATTGTTGCATGCAGTTGAAAGTCTGCGAAAAAATGCCAAGTATCAAACGGGACGATCAGATTCGGCCACTTGTCGAACAGTAGCTGAAACTTGGACTTCCTTAAATTGCAGCAGTCTCTGTCGGTGTAGATATCCATTGGGGGCTCCTGCTGACTCTGGTCGAAGCGTGCCATCAACCCTTTTGTCATGTTTCCAAGTTTGTCGAAACTTTCAGATGTAATCAGGAGCGACAAAAGGATCTCTCTATTCTTGGTGCCGACGTTTGTACACCACGATACGGAGTTGGCTGCAGTTCCTTACAGTTTCTTGGTTATTTTCTTTGTAGAATCTATTTTCAGAATTTTGCCTTAGACGGAAGTAATTCTTGATTTCAAGTATGGCAAACGGGACCCCAGCTAAAAATGTACGATTGTGTACGATTGTACTACCAATGTTTTACATAGTGAATCAATAGTAAAGCCGCAGCAAAAACCACCAATTTACAATTGTTTTACTATGTAAACCAATGTAAAACCAGCATACACAATCGTACATTTTTGGCTGGGACCAAACGTCTCGAATGTAAGAGGTGAAAAAACATTTTTGCATGGGGAGATTTTTGTGCCATGGTGGACTGCCATACGTGATCGGCTGACATTTCATCCTTTCTAGACTTCGCTTATGACGTTCACAGTCACTTAGATAGCACACTGTTCGCCCCATCTATTCTTTTGATGCAGCTCGTGGAT
This sequence comes from Ceriodaphnia dubia, assembly GCA_022539655.2. Taxonomy (NCBI): domain Eukaryota; kingdom Metazoa; phylum Arthropoda; class Branchiopoda; order Diplostraca; family Daphniidae; genus Ceriodaphnia; species Ceriodaphnia dubia. The sequence continues at coordinate 776,296 of JAKUCG020000179.1, forward strand.
GTCGTTACATACGGCAGTCGGGCAATTTCCGAGAATTCTTGCGCGCATTAGAGAGACGACAGTTTTGTCGCACGCAAAAATCAATTGCGCAAATCTTCCGAAAGCTGGTCCAGCAGTCTGTTATCGTAAGATATATAAGTCTTAATGCACACGGTACTCGAGATATTCTGCCGCAAGATAGTAGTGGTCCCTGATATCTATGACACTCCGGACGCGGTTGTAGACTCCTTTTGATGTCAAAAACGAGTGTTTTCCGTACAATGGGTTCGTGCATATGAAGTCAAACGCCCACATTCGTCGCGGCATCCATAGAACAAGTCGACGCATTAAGTAGGAATCGACGAATGGCAGTCTTCACATCAGGACCAGGCAATGGCGGTGGATACCACCAGGTCTTCAGATGGACGACCAGTACGCCTTTTCCGGAAAAAATCTGTTTTCTTTATCCAATGGATGTCGTTGTTTCCAAGATTGTCTTCCAGCCTTCAGGTAGTCGATGCGAAAAGTGGAATTTGCTTTTGGATTTAGTTGATAATCGTTCGATGGCGATGCAACTCCAAGATTTTTCAAAGAAGATTCATCTTAAGAAAAATTCGGAATATTGTAGTAAATAATATTTGTGAAGGGGGAAAAAATAAATGTGTGTAGTATATGCAGTGTATGTGGGTCATTACCCTTCAGACTGCCACCGGCTGGCTCTGTCAAAAGTTTTGGAGAGACTAACAGCGGCGTGTCCATGTTGAAATAAGCTACCTCTCCGTCGGTCCCTACATCTTTATTCACGGCAGCAATCTGGCTAACTGATGCTGCAGGAGACGAACGCGAAAATTCAGGAGCTCAAACTGTAATAGAAGGAGCTGGTACTGAATCGGCAGGAGCCATGACTGATGTGGCAAGAGCTGAGTTTGAAGTGGTAGCCTCACGTGCGTCGCTCTATACAGTAATTGCATTTTACAATACTCGTCATGACGTCATCACAAATAAAGGTGTCGAAAATCAATTACCTTATGATAAGTACAGGTGCAGGTCACAGATCTTCCAAACAGATGTTTGTTTCTCGTATTTCGAAAAGGGGGCATTTCTTAACCAATTCGAGATGTTTGGTCCACTTTGAATTTGGTGGAGGCTTGTTGCCCTTTCCGAATTTATTATCACCCACAGCGTACTTTCTAATCCGCATCTTCCAATCTTTTTCCGGCAGAGAGACTGACAGGAGGGGAAAAAGGGCTTCAGCAACAGTATCGGTTTTGGCAACCGTTACGAGTGCTTGAGTTGTAGAATAAAATTCAACACGTCCCTCAAGTCAAGCACCAAAACATTCTGAAGCACAATAATCATCCCTCAAATGCTTTATTCTGTAAGTTCACAAATATTCAGTTCCTTTCGGAGCTTCTCAAATCTTGGAACGGCGAGCGGCTTAGTGAAGATGTCAGCCAGTTGATGTTCAGTTTCAATATATGACACGTTGATCCGACCTTCTTGTTGAGCGTCCCGTATAAAGAAGAAGCGCACATCCATGTGCTTTGTGCGCTGATGAAACACGGGGTCGTGAATCAGTGCAATTGCGCCTTGATTATCACATCGTAGAGGTGTCGCTGATTCAGTAGCTCCTAGTTCCAGATGGAGGCGCTTTAACCAGATACCTTCTTTTGTACCTTCCGCTGCTGAAATAAATTCCGCCTCAGTTGTGGACAGAGCTACGCATGTCTGGCGACGACTGAACCATGACACGGCACCATTGTGTAAGGTAAATACGGCTCCTGACGTAGAGCGTCTGCTCTCCAGATCTCCAGCGTAATCCGAATCACAATAACCGCATATTTCGCTGCTTCCACCGCCAAAGAGGAGACCAAAGTTGATTGTTTTCTTGAGATAGGCCAGAATGCGTTTCAGAGCCTTCCAATGCTCCTTTCCAGGATTTTGGGAATATCTGGATACTTGTCCAACTGCATATGCGATGTCTGGCCGCGTTAGATGTGTGAGATGCATTACTGATCCGATGCATTCCATGAAGGGGACTTTGGTCATCTCCTGTTTTTCCTCTTCGGTTTGTGGACTCATTTGCGGTGACAGTTTGACACAGGGATCGGCTGGAACCGCGAGAGGATTGCAGTTGCTCATGTTGAATCGTTCTAAAACTCTTTGAACGTATTCCGGTTGTGAGAGATGAATGGTTCCTAGATGTCGGTTGCGATTGATGTCGACACCTATGAAACGATCTGCGGGAAGAGATCGGACTTCGAATTCTTTGCCAAGGAATTCCACCATGTCTGTGAGAACTGACTTGATGTTACTCAGGATGAGGCCGTCATCGACGTATAGGATGAAGATGGTTAGTTCTTCATCAGCCTCCCCCGGACGGAGGTGGCGGTAATAGATGCAGGGGTCCGCACGACTTCTTATCAGGCCAAACTTAATGATGAAGTCATTGAACTTGATGTTCCACACTCTCGAGGCTTGTTTTAAGCCGTAGATGCTTTTAACAAGGCGGCACACTTCTTGTTCTTTTCCAGGGATGACGAAACCTTCGGGCTGTTGCATGTATATTTCTTCGTCCAGCTTCCCATACAAGAAGGCTGTTTTTACGTCGAGCTGGATCATCTCGAGATTCTTCGCAGCAGCGATCGCCAAGATGAGACGGAGAGAGTAATTCTTAGCTACAGGTGCGTAGGTTTCGGTGTAGTCCAATCCGAACACTTGCGAATATCCTTTAATCACAAAACGGGCTTTGTATCTTGCGGGTGTTGACTTAAAACCGGGCTTGAATTTCATCACCCATTTGCCTTGGATCGCCTTCCGGTTTGGCGGAAGTGGACAGAGTGTCCAGGTGCCATTTTGTATGAGTGAGTCATACTCTTCAAAGATGGCGGGTATCCAAAATTTAGAGTCAGCACAAGATATGGCTTCCAGATAACTCGAGGGTTCCAGTGGAGGTGAGGGAATGTCGACTTCTTGGATTTCGGCTGATAGAGTTGCTTGTTTGGCCAAAGATTGTTGCCACTCAAGGAATCTCTCGCTATACTTCGGTGCACGAGTTGATTGGCGTACTCGCTGTGGAGGAGTATCCTCATCTATCTGACAAGTTTTGGTGGTGGAGGGAGTCTCGTCCTCGTGAACCATCTCTTCAGTGAGAATTTCCTCCTCGTTGATAATCGGGTTGTCATCGAGAGGCATGTCTTCGTCAACATTCGCGTTGAGATTCGCAGCAAACGGGGTTGAAGTTTCGTCTGATGGAGGATGAGTGAATGGTTCAGCTCTGTCGGCATCAGTATCCATTTGTTCCTCTTCGGTGTCGAGGATTCTCAATTCATGCTGTATAAACAACGGATAAAGAAATGAGTAATAGTTAAAACAAAGAAAAATTTTTTGTTGTTACCGTTAAAGGTGGTAGATTCTTCGTATCTCGATAGAGGACTTCTTCGTCAACCTTAACATCTTTGCTGACTACAATTTTGTGGGCTTCAGGGATGAAGATCCTTGATGCCTTTTGGGTGTTGCATCGCCCGACAAAGATGCCTTCTTGGCTTCTGGCGCCTAGTTTAGTTGTATCGGGAATTCGAACGAAGGCCCTTGCACCAAAAATACGTATGTCAGATACGTTCGGTTTTCGTCCGTTCCAGTGTTCGAAGGGAGTAATGTTGGATGTCCGAGAGAGAACTCTGTTGCGAACATATGTGGTGTAGGAGACAGCCTCAGCCCATAGAGTTGGTGGAAGGCCGCTTGAGATGATCATGCAGCGAACGGAATTCAGCAATGTTCGATTGGTTCGTTCGGCTACACCGTTTTGTTCGGGAGTATAGGGGGCACTCGTCTCGTGACGGATTCCACATTTTTCGAACCAGGCTAAAAGAGAGAAAGAATGGAGAGTATGAGCTCATTGTTCTTTTTCACATGATTAATCTCGTTTGACTAACCTTTGTTTTCATTGTTGATGTATTCAGCTCTACCATTGTCTGATCGAAGAGTGAGGATGTAGTTTCCAGTTTCATTCAGCAGCATTGCTGCATAGAGGCGAAGAAAGGCAGGAACTTCGGACTTCTTTTTCATGAAGTAGACAGTCAAGTATCCACTGAAGTCGTCCTTAAATGTTACATAGTAACGCGCTCCCCCGAGGCTTGGTGTTGCGATTGGACCCCAGACGTCCGAGTGGATGAGTTCTCCGATTCTATTTGCTCTATTTCTCCCAATTTTCAATGGGGATTTGGTGAATTTCCCGAATTCACATCCTGAGCAAAGCGTCGTTGGGATGTCAAGATTTCCAGAGACATTCAGGCCAATCACCAGGTCTTGTTGGATCATTTTCTTCAGTGTATGATAACCAATGTGGCCTAAGCGTTGGTGCCAGATGGTGATGGAGGATCGAAGATCGGCATTCAATGCTACATCGAAAGATATGTGAGCAAGTTCAATTGGAGTCTTCTGGATCTCGGGCTTGAGATTAAGTTGGTATAGGGTGTTCTCCTTTCGTTCGCCAGTGAGAACTAACTCTCCATCTCTGGTGAATAGAACCTTGACAATGTTAAATAAGGTTGAGATCAATAAGAGTTCTATTAATGATTGTGTAAAAAAAAAAATATTTACTTTGTCATCCTTAAATTCCACTGTCAACCCACTGGAAGTTGAGGCTCCAATGGAGAAGAGATTTACTCCAAGGCCAGGTACGTAGAGTACATCCGGTAGTGTTTTCATGGTTACGTTTTGATTTACATCAACTGAAATGGTGATGCTGCCGGTACCAAGTACATCAAGCTTCGTGTCCCCAATGCCTGAATGACAATGATGATAAATTAACATGGAGATAAAAGAGGAAGTGTGTCTAGTATTTTTACCTGAGACCGTCCAGCTTCCGGGTTCAATAGGTGAGAAAGTGATGAAGAAACTTCTTTGATCACACATATGCCTTGTAGCACCAGAATCAGCAAAAATGCTAATACGCTTCGAGGATCGAAGGTAGATGATGAGATGAGTGCTTGATTCGGTGGATTGTCTCCTTTCTTGCCAGGGTAGCCATGCAGTTTATAGCAGTCTTTCATTTCATGCCCGGGGATTTTGCAATTCTCACATCGTGGACGTAGATCGGTGTTACTTCCGTATTGACCCTTGGATTTTTTGTCAACGTAGCCACCACGAGTTCCGTGAAAGCTTCCTCTTCCACGACCTCTAGATCCACCTCTTCCACTATTTCCGGCAGCGAATGCTTCTTCAGTTGGAGTCGCTGACTTTTGGTAGGATTTTACTACGCTTTCTTCGCATAGGAGACGTTGGAGTAGATGATCAAGTGTTCGGTCTGCAGCTGGTACGGCAGCCCATACTGATCTTACTATGCGGAAAGCCTCTGGTAATGTGGCCAAGGCTTTGGAGACCAACTGAATATCGTTGAGAGGTTGACCACGCTCCCTCAGTTTGTCGGCAATGTTAGACAGCTTTTGAATGTGGGTGCGCATGTCGTCACCTTTAAAAAAAAATTGGCTTTTAATGCTTGTCACTTGTCTGCACATAAATGTGTATGCATGTACCTTTAGTGTAAGTGAAGTCGTAGTAATTTTGCCACAAGAGATGGAGATTCTCCTCTGTTTGTAGTTGGTAATGTAGATTCAGTTTCGCCCACATTTGGGCTGCGTTCAAGCCAGGAGTGTAAAGATTCTGTTTCATCTCCTTTGTGATGGTCGCCATGATGCAATTGCGAGCCAATACATCTTTTCTCTTCCACTGTCTTATTTCAGCATCGTTGATGAGATTTTGTTCATCATCATATTCCTATCGAAGGAAAGAGAGAGAAAATAAAATATTTTTGAATATGACATGGACTACACCAAACTATATGTCGCTGCATAATTGATAGTTATGACATTGCACATGTATGAACATGAGTAAAAAGAAATACTCAAAAAAAGAATTGCATAGGCAATACAGAGAGATTAATGACTTTAAACCCTTTCTTTCTTTTTTTTTGATGATTGCGTGAGCAATGTGAGCAATGAATTCTTTCATCATTCCAATTAGGAATCTCTTTGGATTGCATGAGCAATTACACAAAAAAAAAGAGAAAAAAGGTTGCGTGGGCAATGAGTTGTAGGTAATTCACATTTCGAGTTTCATGTGTGGGGGTGGCCCACCACATGGGTTCAGAGAACATTAAACCTTAAGTAAATTCCTTGTCGATGAGCAACTATGTGCTCTTAAAATAAAATGACAGGTTTACGTAAGATAAAAAAAAAGGTTTCAATGAAGATAACTACAATGAATTGTGAACGATGAGCAGCATGTGCTCTAGAGTGACATAGGTCTGTAAAAGGGTGAAAAGAAATTCACGTGATTGGTTTACCTCAGTTGGACATAGTTCTTGTCCCAATACAACTCCAGCAATCTCCAGATTCTGGAAACACAGGTCAATTTCATAATTCCATTCGCGGTGGTTGCTCCCATCAAACTTGGGTATGTGGGATACCGCCCTCATGGAATTGTCAGGTGCAACGTGTTCAGCCATTTGATTAAATTCAAGTGCAGCACGATGTACCTGGGCCCATAACCTGTTGTGTTTAGTGAATAAATAAGAGTAAAGTAAATGGCACACACATGAAGATAAGTCAATCAACAGTTTAATTCTTCTCACAATCATACCTTCACAATTAACTGTTTCAATAAGTAATACTTAGATACTGAGTAGTACACGGCGTGGTGTCAGCAGAAAGATAGAACGAGAGTAGAGAACAGCAGACGACAAGAAGAGAAGAGACTGACAGGAGGGGAAAAAGGGCTTCAGCAACAGTATCGGTTTTGGCAACCGTTACGAGTGCTTGAGTTGTAGAATAAAATTCAACATTTGCTAGTCTCAGCTGTAGCAGGAGGTGGACCTAAGTCAGGTGGGAAACGAGCAAAGTTGTGTGAAAACTTAGGGTCGCCTACAGGTTGACCGCTCTAATACCTGAAAATGCAGACAAAGGCACTGACGAACTGAAACAGTAGAGTTGTTCGCTGTATGAATTACCAGTATATTTGAGTTTGGTCTCAAAATGTCGCATCGCCAAAGGAGGCAAGTCATCCAAGTGAGGAACGTACGAACAAGTTGTCTGAGCACGAAGGTCCCTCAACAGCAGGTGGACAACTACAAATAATTATGGGGAAACCAAAAGAGGGATTTGATGGACTGAAACAGTTGAGTGGCTCACTATATCACTTACGTGATGATACGAGTTGCTGAGCCAACAAATGCAGCTCGTGCCCAGAAAAGCTAATCAGCCAAGTGGGGACAGGAAAGTTGCCCGAGACCCACACAGCACAATGTCTCCGTAGAACATCCTTAATTCTTCCGACGCTCCGAGACACATTTCGGTTGTTTTGGGGATGCTCTACGGATAGTACAAAAAACTACAGACACTTTATTGTGGCGTTAAAAATGTCATGTTTCCATAGGTTATCCCTAGGAATGTTACGATTTAGGATTTGTTTATACCAACTCCACCTTTTTATTGTACCTTCCTAGAAATTTCCCGAAAGCTTTTAAGTGCTTATTGTAAAATAGTGAAGCACTTTTCAACGTAAACGTACTGCCGGTTATTGGGGGATTTCTCTGAGGAACAGTTGTCTTTGTATGCCTATAATTTCATTGTAGGGTAAAGCGTGAACAAAACCATAAGATGAAATATCCGTAAGTACCACACATTTGTCAGTGGCCAGACTAAAAATGTCCTTATTGGATTTCACAATTTACTGAGTTCTAAATGTTTTAATTTTAATGTATGAACATTTTAAGGTGTATAAAGTTCATTTTATTAATTATTAAAATGTTGTTAAATGCATACGTTACGTTTATGTTGTATTTTTTCAATAGAATTTGAGACTTTTCACCGTTACATATATATTGTTAGTTTTGCATTCCGTGGTGACAAAAGCATGCTCGTGGTAGTATAGTTTTACTATTATTTTATTAAAACAATAAAGAAGATGTTAGTCAAGAAACAGTTTATTGTTATTTGTATGAAATAAAATTGATAAAAACAAATGGAAAAATGTTACAGTTCAACTAATGGGAACCATATAGGAACATACGAAACAGCCAGTAGTTGGTCGAACTTCACTATCAAACCCACTGTGGTAGCTCAGTTGGTTAAGTGTGCAACTCTTACAACTAAAATCTCGGGTTCGATCCCCAAAACAGACAAAATCAACTTCTGCACAGAAATCACTCGCTGCGATTAGAAGAAGCCCATAACAGTTGCAAAACATTCTATTTAATTAATTAACAATTTATTTCAAAAATTCTAAAACGCGGTTCCTCCTACGGAGTGTTTTGGGTGTGACAAAATGACGGTTTATGGAGATTCCGTAAAGGTTCCCGATCCTCCTATTTGGATCTCCCAGGGACCTCCCTAGAACCGTTGTGTGCCGTGTGGGGAACCAATAGTCTCCGTCTCCCACGAAATAGGTGGACAGCTTCACTGTCTGAAAAGTGAAAACACAGAGGGATTTGATTGCCTGCACCATTTAAGTGACTCGCTGTATCAATTACATGAAAATACCACTTGCTTTGTCTATAAGTAAAGCAGGGGGCAGGTAAGCCTTTATGGAAACAAGCAGAGCTGAGTGACAACTTGGGTGACAACTTGCCCACAGGCTGACCGCTATAAAACCTGAAAAATAAACAAAGGCACTGATGAACTGAACTGACATAGTGGAGTTGCTTACTGCATCAATTACCTGTAGATTGGAGTTTGCTGAGTCTCAAAAGGTAGCAGGGGGCAGGTGAGCCAAGTGAGGAACGAGCAATTTGTCTGAGCACAAAAGGTCCCTTAGTGACAGTTGGCCACTTCCAATTCCTGAAATACATAAACAAAAGAGAAATGTGATGGAGTGTAAGAGTTGAATGATTCACTGGTTCAATTTCCTGATGAAACAAGTTTGCTTAGTCAACAAATGCAGCAGGAGGCAACTAAGCCTATGTGGGAACGAACAAAGTAAAGGGACAACCAAGGCCACCCTCAGGTTGACCACTTTCAATTCCTGAGAACTGTAGATTGAAGTTTGCTTAGTCTCTGAAGTTAGCAGGGACCCAGGGGGCAACTAAGCCATGTGAGGAACGAGCAACTTGTCTGAGCACAAAAGGTCCTTTGGTGACAGGTGGCCGCTCCAATTCCTGAAAACACAAAAGATAGAATTGATGCATAGGTAGAGTAGAGTGGAGTGGCTTAGAATTTTATTTACCTATAGATATAAATTTGCTTAGTCTTGAAATTCAGTTGGGGGGCCACTAAGCTGGGAACGACCACAGCTGGTGCTCGACAAAGAGCAGAGCCATTACAGGTGGACCAATCCAATTATTCCTGGCAATTAAAAAAGAAGATTAATGAACTGAAACGATTGAGTGGCCTAATGTGACATGACCTTTAAGAATTGGAGAAAGAGTCGAGCGAGAGATGAAAAAGAGTCCGACTGCTGATATCTGGATTATTGAAATCCTGAAGAAAACAATACACATATATGATTCGCTGCAAAACTAAACGAAACTCATTATCATATTTACCGAGGAAATAAGGTGAACGAATAGACACTCTGAGATAGATGTAAGAATTCAAATGTCCAAACGCACAGCACACAGGAAGCGTAGACGATACAGGTTTTGGAAAAATGCAAATGGCGATGACGTTCGTCTCGGTCTCTGAGGCACTCGGGATCAGCTGACTAATCCAATCTTCTCGTCGAGTTGTAATCAGTGAAAAATACATCAATTTTGGAGTGATTGATACCAAAAAAATGCGTTATTTTAAAACAAAATTTTTGGATGACGGAACATTTATGTTTAGATTTCGGGAAAGAAGAGTAAATAGCAAAAAAACAGTTTCTCACTTGGCCATCTGACGGAGGGTGTTTGAGTTCGTTTCAAATTTTTTTCAAACGTTTCAAATTTGTTTCAAATGTTTCAAATGTTTCAAATTCTCTGTCGTTCAAAATTGGCAGAGAACTTTGGAAGCCGCGAAGCGCAAGGATGACACGCAAAATCGTGAAGCGTTCCACATTTTTTGTCAATTTTGATTTCTAGAAACCAGTTTACAGTGAAGCCACACTGTAAGTAAATGCAAATGGCTTTGTTGTCCTTGGGGTAATTATTATAGTCTCCTCTTCATCCAAGAAGTACTGTCAGAATGGCCGAGCAGTCTAAGGCGCCAGACTCAAGTCTAATACTTGCCGTATTACGCCCGGCTGATAGTATTCTGGTCTTCAATAGAGGGCGTGGATTAAAATCCCACTTCTGACAGCTGTTTTCTCAGTTGAAGAATGATTTCCTCTTCTGTTAATGCAAAATGTTTACGTTTTCCGTTTTTGCTTAACCCTTTCACTGCCAAGCCCAAAAAGTCGACTTTTGTCCATACTGCCAACTCTATTGGCAAATCAAATATAACAAAACTATAGTTTATTAAGGAGCTAGTAATCGACTTAACCACGATTCAGTCGAAAAAATAAAAAAAAACGACGAATCACCGGTGATACACGTGGCACACTGATAATCAAGCGTCCCCCAGTTGCCAAATGTATCGCCGGTGATACGCAATTTCATGGGAAAATGTATCACCCGTGATACATTTGGCACCTGGGGAACGTCATTTTATTATAAGAAAATTGTTTTAATTCAAATTATTCTGTTAAATCATGAAACTCAGTCCACCATTTACTGAAAATAATTTCCAGGAATGCTATTATCTTAAAAATATAGCCATGAGAGTCATAAATTGAAGGGTCAAATATCGACTATTAGGAAAAATAGCAAAACATGATAAAAGTGCTTAAATTCTGACCAACACACAAGTAGAGATCTTATTCTAGCAAATAAAGTTGGTTGAGATTAGGGAAATACAAAACTACAAGAGTTATGGGCTTCGGCGGGAAATTCGTTGATGTATCGCCGGTGATACAATTGGCAGTCAACGGTTGGGAGGCCGTGTATCACCGGTGATGCACTTGGCAGTGAAAGGTTTAATTACGTAAGAAAACGTCGGTGATTTCCCCAATACTTATAATATATTTATTTATATGGAGTAGCGGAGGATTGAACTCCGGGCTTCTCACATGCGAAGCGAGCACTCTACCTCTGAGTTACTACCCCATTACTATTGAACGTAACCCCAACGCCGAAACGACTTATACGTTGTTTAGAGTAATCAAAGATTTCTATGCTATTTTAGCCGACTCCAAGGAATTTTATTTACCTCTCTTTTTGCGCCATACTTCATCCTGTCGGTTAAAGCATACATACGTAGCTATAACGTCAAAACCCGTTACACATTGATCTGAGCCAAACAGACATTTTCTGTAAGATATGTGTTATTTCAGAGAAATAAAAGATACAGAATAATAGAAAATAAAAATCGGTCCAAAGACGCGTTCGTAACTTCAACGTCAGAACAGGTTGTTCATGTAATCTTACATTTTCTAGCAATTTCCTTGACTTCCAAGGAAATTCGTGAATCATCACTTCGGCACCATACTTTGCCTTGTTTCAGAGATTCCCACGGGAGTCAACGCCCATACGTTACCCAAACGTCGAAACGGGTTGCGAGTTCTTTTCACGACACCAAATTTTCTAGCGACTTCTTCTAATTCTAAAGAATCTCATTCATCTCCATTTTGACACAATATATTTCGCCCTGTCAGTTTTGTGGGCATGCAAACGAAGCTAAAACGACTTGGTTTCAACATTCCATTCATACAAGAAAGTACGTTCTAGCGATTCCTCTCCATTCCAGAGAATTCTACTTTCTTCCTCCTGTCGATTTAAACATGCTTATGTAGCTCAAACGTTGAAACGAGTTAAACGATACTTTCATCTTCATCAATTGACTGTCAAGCCCGGTTAGCTCAGTCGGTAGAGCGCGGGACTTTTAATCCTGAGGTCAAGGGTTCAAGTCCCTTATCGGGCGAATCTGGTGTAATTAGCGATCTGATGTAACATTTTAGCGCATCTTTGTAATGTAGAAGAAACGTTGCGTCCAAACTGGTTTACTGTATTGCAAGTCTCATTTTAGGCATGTGGCTTGTTTCCATAGTGTAGTGGTTATCACGTCGGACTAACACGCTGAAGGTCCTCAGTTCGATCCTGGGTGGAAACAACATTAATGCAGTGAACAGAATTATTTTGAAAAGAAATGTTCAAGCAGGCAAACTTCATTTTCAACTAGTCTTTACTGTGTTTAGCCAAGTTTAGATGAAACATAGCACAACCTCTGACATCGACCAAAGTGAGCTTTTTAACAGCAATACTATTCAAATTAGATCAGGAAAAATCTATGGGGAAAAATGACATCCACATTGTTGATGTGGTGAGAGCGCTGGAAGGCGGAATGAACCAATTCCAGATTCCAGAAGTTATTATGTTGGACAACGAGGTAAATATTTTCCTGTAGATAGGCCAATTTCAGAAATTTAAAGTTAGCCAAATTTTCGTGTTTAGTAAATAATCTAATTGAAAGTTATGCCAATATTCAAGTTTAGATATTAATCTTACTTTTTTTAATGTAAAGATATTTGTAGATTCATAATTTGACGCGACGTATTGGTACCAATCATCGTAACAGGGGGCGAGCCCACGAAATCTGTCAATTGATGAGGGAAACGAAAATCTTGCTCGACGACTGCATCAAAGAAGCTAACGTCACCCATTGGCAGCCAAATGTGATGACAATAAGGGGCATCAGAAAACGAGCCGCAGACAAGGCCAAAGCAGCAAAAGATTTACTCGAAGAACTTATGAGCGACCACTGGAGATCAGTCGACAGTCTGAATAGACTCATGGAAAGATTTGTTTATGGGCCCATGTCAAATGTGGTCGACAATACGTATTGCTATTTGATGATCACAGTCAATAGGGCAAAAAGATTTAGTCTCGAAGCCCATAGAAATGCTTAAGAAATACGGCGCAGAGAGGTGACGTTATATATTTTGCCATAAGGCGACGTTTGAGTAGCTTATCTTAGCATAAACAATATTTTTAGAATTCCTTTGGGGGTTAAATAACAAAATCCGTTACTATGATAAATCCAGTAATTCCAGTGTTGATGTCTTGAACTTTCAGTTGTTTAATTCGGAATACATATTTTTTCACAAAATCATTTCTGAGTTGCGAGTCATTTCTATTATTGTCAATCGAGGTACGCAAATACTTTGGCTGAAACTGTGTGCTCGTTGCTATAAAATCAACCCCTCATCACTAGCACGAAATCAAGTTCGTAATCTGACCTGAAGCTGTAGGACTACCAGGTGTAGGCTACAATGTTTTCTTAGACCACAGTAACCTATTAGTAAAGCGAGAGGAGATCTCGGTCTTCTGCAGTCTACAGCTGGCCTAAGAACGTTCAAGTCATTGTTTCTTCAATTAAAATCCGATTACACGAAAAAACTTCCCTGAAGATATGGGGCCTGATGTGTTTCTAGGGTGTTAATTATTCGAATCTGAAGGGTTTATCTATTTATTTCAAGGTTCGGACGTCCGGTGTGACGTAAACGGCGAGTAAGATTTCCTTGTATTGAATTTTGCAATAAAGGCAGGGTCCCAATACTTAAAAACCAACTGGATCTTTGTTTCATGTATAACCGAACAAACAATAAAATTTACGTTCTTCCATCTCCTGTTTTAGTTTTAATTGCAGCTCTCTTTTCGTTGAGCCAGTCCTCTTTAAACACCAGATTTCCAATTGGACAATATCGGCTGCCGTGGAACTGTGTGTGTCCGGCAGTGGTCATCGGTTGTTGACATTTAGAACACGTGTACTCTTTCCGAGCCTTAGGATACGGCCCTTTATGGGTTGGCAAACTTTTCGACATTGCTGGTCTTCTATTTTTTTAGTCACAGGGACTGTAATGTCACCTAAACATTAAGGGAGCTTCATGAAATTCATTTCATATACACAGCAGTGAAAAGCTACTTAATATGGGCGACTTCAGTAGGTTGAACATACTGATTCAGGTCAGTAGGGTTCATAAGATTCTTAATTTAGTAAATTCCTAGTTAAATAATTCAAACAGTACTAAATTGGGTTTAATTTTGGGGACGATCATACTTAACTACTGACATGGTACTTAATTTACTTAGCCTACTGAAAATATCAGTAGGTTGAAGTACATTTGTTTCTGTTGGAAAGCCGCGTCAGTGTATGCCCAACACAGAGGGTTTTCACAGCGCGTTGTGCGAACGCCGTGCGGCTTTCCAACACACCAGAGGGGCGCCACCAGTAGCCATTTTCTTTTTGCTTCACGGCCGGGCATGGGGGAAAAATCGAGCGGTACTTTATTTCACGCCATAACTAAATCGCTATTGCTAACATTGCAATGAAAATAGAACTACAAAATAGAAAAAATTTTCCTACATCTCACTGTCACGGTTGGGCTACCGCGGTAAAAATTGTACCGCGGTAGTACCGTTTACCGGTACCGCGGTATCGACTTTTGAAAACTACCAGTACCGGTACTGCTAGCCCAAAAATGTGACTCGTGGTAGCGATAGTTTTGTCCACCGTCAGCACCATCTGTTGGTCGATTTATTAACTATTTGGTCGCTCAAAACGTGGTTTTTGCCTCAAAATTTCTCACTTTAGAACATTCTAAGTTAGTCACGATTCCGTGAGAGTGGCAAAGGTAAAATTAAGTTTTGTAAATTTGATTGAAGTGTCTGGGCAATAAACTTCATTATCCAGAATTTGTTTTTATTTTAACATAAAAGAAATATCTTACCGCTACCGCTACCGGACCGGTAGTTTGAAAAAAACTACCGGTACCGGTACCGGTACCGCGTTACTTTTCCAAAAAGTTGGAATATCGCTACCGTGGTAGCGGTAGCCTTGAAGGCTACCGGGCCCAACCCTGCTCACTGTGGTATTCAAATTTTGTTAAAACACTGCCGCAAAACCGATTTTAGCAGAAAATAAATAAGTCCTATCATTATAACATGGGGGGTGGCGCCTACTAGAGCGGTTGTGGTCACTTGACGCGCACGACCAATCACGAAAGACCAGACTTTGAACCCTCAAAACATGGTCTAATTTGCATTTCAGGGATATAATCCTCCTAATCAAAATGATCAGCTCGCCGAGATCTACAAAATGTATATCTCAGAAAAAAAACTATTTTTCGCCATTATTCTTCCCCATTGTATTAATAATATTTGGTTGTTAATATCTACAGATGATTAAAAATGGATTTCACTTCAGGAAAAGTTCCTTATTGATTTACTTAATTCATGCCCGACCCCTCCATCATTGGTTTCAAAGGATTTGGTTTATATTAATGATCCAGAAATTCCTCGGGCAGATGTGAATTTTTATATTACTAGTTATATGTATTGTTTTCACTTGCAGCTGTCACCAGACATTGCACTATCTGAAGGTCTCATCTTGGCCACGGAAAGACAGGCAAAGTTTAATGACCCAATTGAAAATGAAGTAGATCAAAATTTTACTGTTATGTAGACCCTTGCGTCTAATTTTGATTTGGGAACGCAGGAAATAATAAAAAATGTTGTAGTAGAAGTAAAAATATTTAACCTTATTTAACCTTATTTAAACTTAACAATTAAAGATTCATGATATGATTTTACAGTTAACTGGGAACCGGTTAACTGGACTCAAAAAAATTTGCTTAAGTTACTCGAAATGCACAAAAAAGCCAGGAAGTCATTCAATGAAGATTCTACTTCCTCGGATGTATAATATTACATATTTAATAGAAAACAAATCTAATTGTTTAATTTTAGGATGATTTTGTTAAGTCGATCAAAAGTAAAAAAACCTTAAATGGACCGACAAGAAAATAAGTAACCTAAACATGGGGTAATATGTTTTGTTTCAATGTGCTTAATGTATTGATTATAGTAATACATGATCAGGAGATACAATTTAATGTCATGGAAGAGATATTGGAACAACTAAAAACTGCTGTAGATGTTAATTGGGCCTTAAGGGACACCAGTGCTGCGAATCCGTTTCACAAAGATTACTTGGATGCCCCTTAACACGTTAAGACGTTTATGGAAAACCTGGACATGTTTAAGTTCATGAACTCTTTAATTAAGCATTCAGTTAACAACATAGAGCTTTTACAATAATACAAGTCTACTAATACCCAGGCTAAAACAGGAAACAGAGACAAAATTTCGTTGCCAAGCAATGAATACCAAAAACTATTAGGTAAATAACTGTAAATATAGAATATAGATGTAAGGAGTTACAATGTAAGCTTACGATAATTCTTATGTAAACCATACAGATGCCACGATGAAAGCTTGGGCTGTCACTTTTTCGGGTAATCCAAAGGCTAAAGCGGAGACACATGAGAAAGTTGTGAAAGCCATATTATAGATGAGGAGACTCAGTAATACTAGAAGGCCACACGATGCCAGTAAATTATCAGATTGATTTTTATATATAATTTTTCTAATTTATATCTCTAATTAAAATAATCCACGAGTGTCTCCCCCCCCCATACTAGAAGGCCACACGATGCCAGTAAATTATCAGATTGATTTTTATATATTATTTTTTCTAATTTATATCTCTAATTAAAATAATCCACGAGTGTCTCCCATCCTTAGGTGGGAACCGAGGGCTTCTACCGATTTATCGGACCGACAGGCAAGAAGTGACTTTCCTCCATGTGCGACTTTGAAACATTTAGTTTTTTAGTTAACTTTTTTACCAACAGATGGCTATGGCAAAATTCGATGGGGTGGTAGAAAATCAAGAAAATAAGAAACTAATTCACAAAACAAACATCATACATAGGAAATATTGACAATTGTCTATGGCCATTTAATAATTAGAAATACTCGTATCATTAACATCAAAACAAAAACTTAAATGGAAACCCAGCTAGCATAGTATATTTGTCATATATTGGGGAAATAAAATTTACCGACAAAAAATTTATTGGAAGTTAAAGTGCTCCGTCAATCGCGTTTGATATCGCGCATAAGTTTTGATCCTCAAATTGCAATTGCTTTATAAAACCAAATCATAAGGATATTCAAATATTGAAAAATTGAAAAAAAAACTGTATGCTTATAGTGGAATGCGTGTTCCACATTATTCTGATGTCCAGATTTCTTAGATTCAAGTCCCATGAATAACATAAAAATATTTGGAGGATAATTAAATGCGTACTACACGATCTACGTGGATGGGTGGATGGATCACGATGCATCGACAAAAATATATAATTGTCCAATATTGGAAAATATTTATTATTATGATAGACATCAAAAGTGGGTAACAAATTGGGGAAACATTACGACAAACATGATCGGAAGATTGGGCGTATCAAATAAACTTGAGCTTGAGGATTTTGGCCAAAATTATGGGTCCAGTTTTACTCCAATAAGTTGATTGTTGGCTCAATAATATTCTTGGGGGGGAACATTTTCCCAATAAAGCCATGCTAGCTGGGAAGGGATCCAATATTACAGCACAGAACTACTACGTAGTGTTAAAAACCGCCACTATAGGGCTCTAAAAATCAAAACAAAAACTAAGCAAAGATGAGGTATCTCCTTACGAAAATGCCGAAAGAAGTCAAAACAGAAAGAACATTCTAAATATATTAATGAGATAAGTAAGATAATAGTAAAAAAGTTTCGGAAAAATTTTGTTTCACCTGAAAATGTTGTAATAGTCATAGAGTTTTACAATAACTGTAGGCCAAAACTATAAATCTTCCAAAACATATTTTGTTCCAAATGACACGAAGGGCTGGCGCGTAAGCGCGTTTTCATATGAATTCATGTTTTTTGTTAAATTTAATTTATAAAATAGAAGCTTAGTTAAGTTCGTAAGAATGTGTTATACTACGTGGCACCTATGTTGCATCAATGTCGTATAAATGAATAAAAGTTCAAATTGTAAGGTTAACATGAGTTTATTTTTTTATTACTTTGGAAGATATATTATTTATAGTTTTGTTCATTGAACATAATTCTCTTCGACAAAATCACTCGGATTCAGGCATTCAAAATCGTCATTACCACAATATAACTCAGCAGCTGTTTGCATGAACATTTCGAAACTATCAGTTTGGTTCTTCCATTTCTTTTGCAATTGCAACATAAAGGTTGCCAAGTACCCAAGGAAATTATGTTTGGCTCGATTCTGTTCTGGACAAGATCCTTTCGCATGATACCAAAGGCCTTCTATGGTGTTGGTATGAGCTCCAATTTCTGGGTCCTTGAAGGTGATTGAATGATTGACAGTGAGATGCTGGTAATCATTATGTCGCCTATATGTTAATATTTTTAAGGGCAATTACAACAATTCATGATAATATCAATTATTCAATGTTGTTGTATGCCTTCCAACAATCAGATATGATAATTGAACAAGGCAAAATCCAATTTTTAATCAATGTTAGCAGAACAATTTCGCTTCGGGCTTCAACAGTTTCAAAAAAACATTTCCCTGTATCCCACTCTACACCTCCGAATACCCATTGTCCGTCTACGCGTTTTCCCCTGTAATATTTTCCTATCTAATAGATTTATAATTAATATCTGAGTTTAGAAATTTAACGAAACACTACTTACTTTTTCCAAATTTTGATTCATCTATCTCAACAATGACGCCCCGACCACCAATTTTTTCTGAGTGTTTAAATATTGCGTCAATAGCTACCTCCCGACAAAAACTAGCCCAATGATCCAGTGTTTTTTAACAATACTAGAATTCAGACTTAATTTTTGCCCACCAAAAATATGTAAACAATAGAACCTCTGACAAAAGGAACTTGGATTTGTAAAACCAAGAATTAAATCTGACTGTCCTACTACTGTTACATTTTTTTGCATAAGCTTTAGGGCCAATTTTATTATTGAAGGACCAAACTACCCCATCAGGCTTCTCCTTATTTAGTCGATGAACCATTTTTTGTTTACACTGGTTACAAGTTACATAATCTGTAACGATGAATTTATTTTCCACCATTAGCCAATAAAAATCTGCTTTGTCCATAATCATGGATAGAAAGCTGATTTTTGTAGAGTTCCATTTCTTAAATATGTTTCTACTATGTAAGAAAATGAATCAAGAGCTTTTTTTATTTGCTCGGTGTACTTGTCAAGATCGGATATGTGGTGTCTGAGCTATTGGTTGTATCCATTTTGTAGAGTTGATAGACAACTTAATGGTTCTTCAGAAAAAAATACTAATTGCGCCTCAGATGTGTATTGTGTTGCTGACGTTGCAGGAAAAAATCAATTATTACAAACTCTCCTAATATTCCCACAACGTAAATTCAATGTGAGAATCAAATTTGAAATACAAATAATTAAAGGAAATCTTTTAGAAGTAATGTTTAAAAGGAAAAGATTTACTGTAAGTTGAAATACATTATTTAAAGAATGGTTTGTAATTAGTAGTAGGAGTAGGGGAGAGTATTTAGTAAAAAAATATTTGGTTAATTAATTAGTATAGGTTACGTTTGGTTTTTATTGTAATATTATCTTATTATCAATATTTGAAGTCTGTTATCATTGCCTGAGTTAAATGTTATCGCCGCCAAGTGCTTTGTATTTTCCGCTTTGAACTAATGTACATTTTTAACAAACTCGGCAACAATGTAGAATGTTTATCTGCTACTCATAAGAGTTATGACTGATGAAAGTTGAATTTGTGCTGGCTGCCGAGTGGACTTTGGTTTTTGTTTGGATAATTTCTCCCCATTTTGGTAAGTTAATAGCTTAAAGTATTTGCTTATTCCCGTTGTTGTATTCTTATTTACATATTGAAGTAATTGAAGTAATAAAACTATTTGAATTTGTGAAGCTCCCTTTTTAAAAAAGTTTTTTTACGTACTACAATTGTGTTTCTGAATAGTCAGTTATCATAGTCAGTTTCCTTACATAGTCATTTATTGTTTTGTATGTAAAATATTCATGTCCTACACGAGTCTTATAAACACAATTTTTTTTTAGATCTTGGTTGCGGTCTACAAGCCAAAATACTACCTCTAAGTAGTATTACGTCCCTCATAAATAGTATTATCCTAATAGTAATTTTAGTAGTAATCTCCCCACCCAAAACCCCTATTTCCATCCCTTTCCCGTTAGTGAGTTAGTCCGTAAGTAGTATACTACTCAAGTATACTACTAAAGGAAAGTAGTAAAAACCGAAGTCTCATAGTAAAGTGAGTTAGTCCGTAGTGGTGAGTTAGTCCATAAGTAGTATACTACTCAAGTATACTACTAACGGCAAGTAGTAAAAACGGAAGTCTCATAGTAAATTTTTACCGAAAATCTTACCGGGGATGAAGCTTTTTAAATGGCTATGGAAAATTTTCAGTGAGGTCGGCCCACGAGGCACACCTGAAAACGGGAATCTGAATGCCACCTTTGGACAGTATTCCGGTTTTTGTGTACAGTTGGACATCCTTTGGGTCCTGCAGACACGCTACGTGATTTTTCTCAGTTTGTCAAATATCCATGGCCTCCGCTTGCAGTAGCGGGACGCCAAAACTGTCAGTTGTGTTTAAAAGAGAGAGAAAAAGACTCTTGATCAAGACTATAGTGGCGTCAGTTCCTTGTGTCTTTCTTTTACAGTGACGGGCTAACTCAATCCTGGTGACCGCCTTGGTTACAGTATTCGACAACGGAATCTTCACACCGGCGAAGAGCAGTTCATTACGTTTTGCCTTGCGCAGAAGCTCGACATCGAGATGATCCCACTCAAAGATTGCCGCAGAGATTTTGGACATTAATGTCCCGTACAACGAGTGAGACTCATTCGTGCATGCCTTCGATAGACGTCTCATAAAGTGCCACGAATCAAGTCGAGCGACTAGGCCACTCCACTGGTGAAAGAGGCGTTGGTATTTGGATTTGTGTCCCGATTTACAGCATTCGCGGTCAGTGTACAAAACAACCGGATTGATTTCTTTTGCCGACGAGTAGCGCTTCATCAGTCCATCAGCCATCTTCTCAAGGTTGCTTAGGCTTTCCGATGTCGTCAACAAAGAAATCAGTATTTCCCCTCGCTCGTTACCGACATTTTTGCACCAGGCAGCGGAGTTTGCGGCTTTGCCCTGAAGTTTTTTCGTAATTTTTTTCGTCGAGTCGATCTTGAGAATTGAGCCGTACATGTAGTTTTAGCTTTGAGAATCGGAAGGCGGTTCCAAACATCGCGAACATATGTGGTCAGAAACCACTTTGGGGACGGTGGAGATTTGAATTCTGGGGGATTCGCGTAAGCGACCGTTAACAGTTTCATTGATTCCCGGCTTTTTTTGTGTCGCTGACAATCACTGGTAGATGACGACGGTATTTCTCATCCACTCCTCCGAATGTAGCTCGCGGACGTCGTTGCAGCAAACAGTTGGGCTGTTGCCCAGAGTTCTGGATCTCATCATCGCTACGACAGAACGGTCGCAAGCACACTTTCGTGTCAAGGTGATCGGAAATCGGTTTTTGAGGTCATCTGTCAGCTGAGAATGAAGTCTTGCGTCGTACGAAATGTACGTATATTTACATCTTGGGCATTCCAAGTACTCGGCGGCCAAGAAGAATTGGTTTTTTACAACGATGACTGTTCGGACCTGGTTGTAAAGCCTTTCGACGTGAGAGATGTCGTTGGGTGCAATTCGGGCACTTGAAATCATAAGCCCACATTTTCCGTGGCATCCAAAGGAATAGACGCTTGTTAAATTATGATTCAAACGCCGGAATATTCTTAGAATCCGGTCCAGGTACGGGCGGAGGGTACCACCAAGTCGTTAGCGTGTTTACGAGCACGCCCTTCTTTGCAAACAATTGCTGCCCAATCCAGTTTAAATTCTGCTCCAGGACGGTTTCCTGCCAGCCAGCAGGTAGGCGAAGCCGGTAATCTTGCTTCCGACTTGAAGTTGGTTCCTACAGTGTTCAATCCCTTCATATAATTAATCTGAAAGAAAAAAAGTATCCTTATATTTCTAACCTCCATTGGTCGGTCGCTCGCATCTGGGCCAGGAGCATGATGAAGATCTACACCCTGCTCTCCCGTCGATCCTGGTGCAGGGTGAATCGCACGGCTAGTACCTGTTGAAGGTGCTGAGTTTGAATTGTCGGACTTTTCATCACTCTTGTCGGTGGAAAGTGCTCTCAGCTGATCGACAGCCTGAACCCAGAGATAAAAAAAGGTGTATGAATATTTAACTCTTAGCGGCAGCCGAAAAAAAACAGCTAGACTTACATGATATCCACAAGCACATTTGACAGCCTTCCCAAAAAGGCTCTTGCCAACTGGATTTGCCTGAATCGGGCATTTGTTTATGAGATCGAGGTCATTCGTCCATTGTGATTTCGGCGGCGGTTTCTCCTTTTTCCAAACTTAGAATTACCGGTTGCATAGTGCCGCAACCGTATCTTCCACTCAGCGTTCGTTAGACCTGTTTTAGGCATGACATCACCAGCTGAAGCTTCATGAAAAAAAAAAGTTTATTTAATTTATTTGGTTGAAGCCAAAAATTCAAAGCAACAAAGGTAACCCACCAACACAACAGCGTCATAAGGCTTTACAAAGAATGGTAAATCATAACAAAGCCCCTAGGCCGGCTTTCAATGCAGTTGAGCGATGCGGCAGATGTTTCAGTTAGGTTCTTAACATGAGCTGGCAAAGTAAATTGGAGTTTGTAGGTTGATGTTAAGTTGCTTAGCACTCCATACCTACATTAAAGGTGAAACAAGAAAATAGTGTTAAAAAATGAATACTCTACACTAGATTATGTGAGACTTACATAGATGCAGCTGGTTCCCTCATGCACAGCATGTGAATAGTCAAAAGGAATGGGTCCGTTCCAATCCTTGAGTGTCTGTAGAGTGATGTTGGTTGCTGAGCCCTCCGCAGCACCTACATTATTAAGGGTGGAAAAAAGAAAGAGTATAAAAGACGAATAAAAATCTAGCTTGTCCCACACATACTCAAACCTGATTTCTTCGGGCACCTGTTTTAAAACGCTTTCAGGTAAACGAGAAATGAATTAGACGATTATACCGTACCGTATTAGACGAGCTGATGAATCCACTGCAAAGAGACATGGGCCATATATAAACAAGAAAAACAAAGAGGAACCAATGAATGGTATTGTTGAATTATTTGACTTTACCTGTAATTAGTGAAGGAAAAACAGAAAACTTACGGGAACGTAACGAACCCCCCCCCCCAAAAAAAAAAGATACTTGGATTCGGTGTGCTCTTGTTTTGAAACTGGAGTCTACTGTCGTCTTCTAATAGGCTAAAGCGTAAGGCCGGCGGCAAAACATGGGTTTTGATTGCTTTCCTGGGCTACAACTCGATAAAATGAAGAGATATGTACATGAAACGATAGCAAATCTGATTTTGATGAGTTCTGATGACGGAACTATAGACTTTAAATCACTATTTATGCCTCAAAACTGTTGGAAATTGATATTTTTACTTTGTCTTCCACTGTAGTGGGCTTCTTCTTTAGCAGGGTAAATTCATCTTCCACTGTTGTGGGCTTCTGCTATAGAAGGAACTTTCTGAGTAACTGCAAGTTTTGTCGTCATCTGGGCTTGAACAATGGGACTCCGCGGAACAAGGCGCCAGACTTAAGTTAAATACTTGCCGTATTACACCTGGATGATAGCATTCTGGTCTATAATAGAGGGCGTGGGTTCAAATCCCACCTCTGACCGCTATAAAAATTATTTGCCGAATTAGTACAATACGCAGACCTATGAAGATACGAAAGTAAACGAAATGTCACCTATAGTTTCAGCATAATCTTTTTCGTAGAATCAATTTTCAAAATGGTTCCGTACACAGACGTTGCGGTAGCCTTTAGCCACGACAAACGCGCCCAGACGTCGCGAATATACGTCGCAAGAAACCATTTCGGAGTTGGCGGCGACTTGAAATCAGGTGGCTCGTCATATGAAAAATTATTTCACCGAATCAGATGTACTGTAAATACCAGACATTTGTGAAGATAGCGATGTCTGGTTTTGTTTTCGCAATTTAATTATTTATACTGAATTGAGTTCCAAATGTTTTAGTTGCAAAACTATAGTTTCAGATGCACAAAGTTCATTTCGCTTAAGTAAATGGCGAATCAATTTTCAAAATGGACATCTCTTCTTAGGGTGATGTTTTTCCGAGATTTCTTGTGGTGCTCTTAATCTGTTAGGTAAGCGATTGCTCTTCGCACCCAGTCTTCGCTCTGGATCTCATGCACGTCGTCGCACACGGCGGTAGGGCTGTTTCCCAATGTTCTTGTACGCATATGGTTCACTACGGCCAGATCACAAGCGAACTTCTGAGTCAGCACAACCGGAAAACGGACTTGATGGGCGTCTGTGAGCTGAGCCATCAAACGAGAGTCGTAAGAGATGAAAGTGCCACCAGAAGAACGGCAATCTAGGTACTCGGCGCCAATGTCATCACGGCTGGCTAGATCGATAACGTTGCGTACTCTGTTGTTCAACCCTTTTGACGTCAAAGATGGGTGGTCACTGCATGCTGGGCATTTAAAGTAGAAGCTCCATATTTTCCTCGGAAGCCAGAGAAAAAGACGTCGGCGGTAATTCGTAGTGGTGTTCAGCAACAGGCTTTGACTTGAAATCAGGCCGGGGGATTTGAGGAGGATGCCACCACATCATCAAATTAGACAGTACTAGATTGCCTTTGCTGGCAAAAAGATGTTGGTCGATCCATTGTTGATGTTGGTCGATTTTGTCCAACATCCGGGCAGCGATGTAAAGAGCTATTTAGAGAAACATCATAAAGAAATAAAAGAAATCGTTATATGCCTTAAATAAGTTTGTCTATTACCATTTCCTGTCCAGTCGGCACTGGCGGTGGATATTCAGTAGCTGGATGTTCAGTAGCTGGATGTACAATATCTAGACGCTTGACTGATGGATGGTGCTCGGTAGGTGGACGTTGAACAGCTGCTCGCTTAACAGATGGATGATGCTCAGTAGTTTGACGCTTAGCCGGAGGCTTCAAATCTTGATGCTCAGTAACTGGGTGTTTAGAAGCGGAAGGCTTCAAATCTTGATGCTCAATAGCTGAATGTTTAGACACCTTGGGCGTAGTAGATGGAGAGACGTGGTGGCCGCAGGTGCACGTCACAACAACTCCAAATAGGTTCTTGGTGCTTACAATTGCTGGGCACTTGTCGATGACGCCAATTTCCGTGGCCCATCTAGAGGTTCTCGGTGGTTTCTGACCTTGTCCGAATTTGAATTTTCCAGCTGCATAATCCCTCAGCCTTGCCTTCCATTCGGCGTCAGATTTTACGTGCTTAGGCATGTTGCAAAGGCACACCTTTCTAAAAGTAGATGATAACAAAATCTTACAATCTCTCATTAAAACAGAATGCATATATGATGTTGCAGCAAACCAGACAAACGGTAAGGAAAAACTGTGCTGTACTAGCCACCACACAGAGATATTTACACCTTAAAAGTTTTGTAGCTTGTCGGCTGTCACTATTTGCTTCAAAGGGTAGGTTCTAAACAGGTCATCAACGTTGACCTACACCAAACACCTAAGAATAAGAATAAAAATTTGATCAGGGTGCTCCATAAAGCAGCTCAAATGAGACACAATTGAACAAAAAGAAAAGGCAGAATCTAAATATTGTTAGGGAATGAAGACATTGATGGTTTTGACAGCAACCTTTCAAACGCTCAGTAGTTGGTCAGCCCCAAACGGACAGTTGATAATTCTAAAATGCTGCTTCAGTCGCTTACCTCTCAGATCACAAATCCTTTTCTCGATGAGGGGGAACAAGTAACTGGAACATTGAGTGAATTTAGCTTATTGAGTGAACTTGACTCTTCTCCATCAATAAACATCTTACCTTTTAAACTAGAGTGAAGATGTGTATGTTTCTGTCACACAATTAGTTAAGAAACCTAAACAGGAAATAGGCATTATGAGACTAGCAAACCTATTTGCATGGAGACCTGGGAAACGAGAGTTTCACGATGGAATCAAATACAACTTAACAATCTTTTAATACTTGATTTTACCTGAATGCTTGTAGAAATAGTAGTAAAAAATCAATCGAACGAACGATAAGGTGACTGCTAGTTTGAGCTTTGGGCAGACAGCTTTGAAACACGACATTCACGAGCTGTGTCTAGTTTGCAGTATTCTTTAGAATCAAATTTGATTGTAATCAAATATGATTAAAATCACAAATCATTGATTGCAATCAATGATTTTCAATCATTCTCTCGAAAACGATTTTTGATTATTGATTTTCGCCAATCAAATTGAACATGTTGCAATCACGGTTTTAATCATTTAATTGGAAAAGTGGCAATGCTGGGACAACTGATTCCTCAACTCAGCTGTCACAGTCTGTTGGTTTGAAAATGTCGAAATCTAACGTAACCTGGTACGAGAAACATATTTTCGCGTATTACCCGTTCCCGTCGTCAGTAACCTTAATTGATCCAGAAGCAAAAAGTAAAATTACAGGAAGATGCAAAACCTGTGGCAAGCAGCAATCTGGTTGGATTAATGTGTACTCGAATTTTAGACGACATACTGTAAGTCTTATCACTATACATTGCTTTGGTGTAATATTTAATTGTAATGCAAGCTTTGTCTCTAGCGTGATCAGCATCCTTCTATAGTTGGAAAGATTTCCTTGAAAAACAAGAGTCAGCAACACCAAAGGCAGGATCAAAAAGGAAACTTGATGAGAATAATAGTGCCAATGGAGAAAAAGATGCATCTTCTAGCGATCAGCCTGAACCAAATCCAAAAAAACCGTGTGTGCTGTCACTCGCACTCTCTAAGGCTGAAAAAGATCGTATCAATAATGTAGTGTTAAACTATATTGTCGCTGAGGCTAGACCCCTGATTACGGTTAACAAACCATCCTTCCGAAAACTCGTTCACTAGTTGAACCCTCGAGCATTTGTGATGGGACAGTACAAAATCAGATCTTTGATATCAGCTTGCTTTGTGGACTTCAAAGCTGAACTTATTTCAGCTTGACAGAATTTGACCTAACGGTTAAGGTGAAAACCATTGTCACAGACAACGGTTCAAACTTCGTCAAAGCTTTTAAAGAATTCAGTAAAGAACAAGATGCCCCAGATGACAACATAGAAAACGTCTACTCATACTCGGAAAAAGTAGACAAAATTGAAGATGTTATTGAAGTTTCTGCAGGGGATGTCCTTGATAAGCCGACATCTGACCAAAATGAAGCTAGAGATGAAAATTTTTCGTTTATTTTACCAAGGCACATCAGATGTGCTTCGCACACCATGAATTTGCTTGCTACTACTGATCTAGAAAAGGCTATCAAGGAAGCCCCAAAAAATTATGGTAAAAACCACCGACAGATATTTGGAAAAGTAACGCAATTGTGGAACAAAATTTCGCGTAGTACTTTAGCCAGTGACATCATCGAATCTGAATTAGGTATTTGCATATGGCAGTTGACAACCGAACATTTTGCTTATTGTAGTATTGTAACCTAGGTCGGAAACTTCCTACCCCTGGTGCGACTCGGTGGAATGCCACTTATGACTGTCTGGAAGTCTTGTTAGAACAAGATTAAGGGAAACTTGGTAAATTTATGGCAGTTGACAACCGAACATTTTACTTATTGTAGTATTGTAACCTAGGTCGGAAACTTCCTACCCCTGGTGCGACTCGGTGGAATGCCACTTATGACTGTCTGAAAGTCTTGTTAGAACAAGATTAAGGGAAACTTGGTAAATTTATAGTACAGGAGCCGTAATAGCATTAGGTTTGCGTGATCAGATTAAGTTTTTTCTTGTAACCTAAATGATAAAAAGCATAAAGCAGAGTCTAAAAAGTCGAGTCTTGGCGGTGGATGTTGGGGCGTTTGATAGGGGGAGGGGATCAAAATTCACGAAAAAGTCAGAAAACGACACAATATTGCGTCATATCGACGCAAGGTTCGAGTGTTCGAGTGTTTCTAAAACCTCGATTTTTTACTCTGCCGCCAGGTGTACAACAAAAAAGTGTTGAAATTGTTGTTGAAACTTATCATTAGATGGCGCGCTTTTATGGTTAAAAGTACCGCTACCGCAAGCCACTTTTTGAAGGCTGCGGTACTGCGGTACGGTACTTCAAACTAAAAATACTGCGGTACGGTATTGCGGTAGTACCGCAGTACCGCGGTACTACACCCTGATGTTGAGTTGGTATCAAAGTCAAATGAAACGACAAAAGCTGGTGTTTCAAAAACGAAAGCGCAAGACGAAATCAAGAAGCAAATCAATACTACTAACAGCGATTTGGCTTGGCTTTTTAATCGAAAATCTACGGGTATTTTAACTGAGAAGCAAGAATCTGAGTTGAGAGAAAAGAAAAACAGAAACAAGATTTGGAACTAGATTTGAAGAAGAAGAAAGATAGTCAAGAGAGACAGAAAAAGTTTAGAGTGGAAAGGAAAAGAAAATTAGAAGAAGAATGTGAAAAAAATCCTGAACTGAAAGCTAAGTTGAACTTTCGCAAACAATCTGGCAGACCTCGGATCGAAGAAGACCAGCCTTTGCTGTTTAAATCTATTATTGACATCGCTCTTTATGGGTCAGCTGCTCACGAAAAGAGACAATCTGAACTGTATAGAAGCATCAAGACACTCGATGAGTTGACCACACAGATAAGTTCATGATATTTTTCTAGGGAAATTCTAGCAACAAGTTATAAATGTGACTTACCAGTGAGTGAGATGCGTCGGAACGGATGTCAACTTCACGTCGAGATTCCGCTTTGTATATACATCCTGTAATTCGGTGTATAGCCTTCATCAATAGACAAGCTGCTGCCGCCAAGCTGTTTACATTTAGTAGAGAAATGTAACTGTGACAATATCTAGTGTGTCTCTAACAAGACTCACGCTTGCTTGAATCAATAATTCTTCCATATGTCGCTTTCAAAAACTTGCTGAATTGCAGGACTCAGTTCATCGAGTCTAAAAACTCCTTTATTGCTCTAATAGTTGTATCAATGTATCATGACCTTTGAGTACTTTAGTTTAGATAACTAAACGGTTCAATGTTTCGAATCACTTGTGTAACGGATCGCTGTCTGATACGCTCGTCTATTTAACACCTGCAACCTACTTTCACTTTCACCTCAGTTTTTCACATCCCTCTAATTCCAATATATCACATAGCGCCTCTACCGTTCTTGATCCCGATTAAGTTCGTGACCCGTTGAACGGTCGAGAACCTAACACTCTTCCACTGATAAGATTTGCGTTGTTTGACCGGCTCATTACAAGAAAAAGTACTCGTAATGTGGTGTAAGTTCAAAATTACGGAGGTATACTATAATACGTCTTGCGTAAATAACCTTCATTATACTTTAAGCTGAATAATCATTATTACTGGTTTTTTTGGTTTTTTTTTAATTTAATGCCAATTAGGAAGCGCTAACCGCAAACAATTTTATTACAAAATGTTCGGACCTCGTTATCACCACCTACCTATTTCAGGATCGTCGTCAGACATTGCTGCGGAAACGAACGAAAAAAAGTTAAGTTAAAGCAATGTTTCTTAGTTTAAAAACAAAGGAGGCACCTTCACAGGATTCACAGGTTATCTCCTTGTCCCGTAGGGGAATGATCAAATATCGGCACTAGAGGAGAAGGTGATCTTGGAATGTTTCGGCACGGTGACGGCAACTTGTCTTCGCGCGGACGCTTCCGTTAAAGAGGCCCAGTGCTTCCTCTAACGTCACCTCCTTGTACCACAGGGGGATGATCAAATATCGGCACTAGAAGAGGAGGTGACGTTGCAATGTTTCGGCACGGTGACGTCATCTTTTGAGCAGGAAACAAAATCTTCTTGATGGTAAGCTTGCTCCAAAAACGTAGCAACACTCACGAGGGGAAAAGAAATGTTGTCACTGTTCCTGTCAAGCTGATTAGATAAAAAATTATCACCACGTTAAAAATCCCGACGGAAAGTTTTGCACTGCCACAACCTGAAGACTAGAAGAATTAGCTT
Source organism: Ceriodaphnia dubia (assembly GCA_022539655.2). Lineage (NCBI taxonomy): Eukaryota > Metazoa > Arthropoda > Branchiopoda > Diplostraca > Daphniidae > Ceriodaphnia > Ceriodaphnia dubia. Next base: position 806,267 of record JAKUCG020000179.1, read on the forward strand.
ATATTTTGGGTCCCGACGAAACCTGCTATCGTAATCGGGCGTGACGGCCTTGGAAAACCGGAAGTAGTAGGCTATTCTGGCCCTACCTACATAGCCATTCGATCAGGAAAACATTCTTCTTCAACCGCTCTGGCTCATGGATTGGATTTGAAACGACTTCTGGATCTGCCTCAGTTTGACTCAATCACAAAAACTGGATCAGAAAAATCGGTGAAGCCAGTTATGATTTTTACCGTTGATGGGGGCCGGATGAGAATCCAAGGTATCAAAAGGTCATTGCAGTAGCCATTCGTCATTTTTTGACGAACAATTTGGACGCTTTTTTGTCGCTACAAACGCCCCGTGACGGAGCGCATATTATCGAGTCGAACGCAAAATGGCCCCACTAAGTAGATGTCTGTCTGGTTTAATTCTACCGCATGATCATTTTGGATTACATCTGGACCCTGTCGGAAAAACTATTGACGAAGAATTGGAAAAAAAAAATTTTGGATTCGCCATGCAAGTTCTGTCTGAAATCTGGTCTGCAATGGAAATTGATTGCTTCCCTACTGTGGCGGAGTATATTAATCCCGCTAATTCTGAACTCGATATGCAGCATTTGAAATCCAAAGATCAAAAGTGGTTCGCAGACCATGTCCGTACGTCACAATATTTGACACAAATTGTGAAATGTCAAGACTTGACTTGTTGCTCGGCTAGTAGAAGCTCTTTTTTCATTATTTCCCGTCTTGATTCTTGCCCCCTCCAATTCCATTGTCTCAAACGAACGACGGATTGAAGGCTCCAAAGAGAGCAGATTTTGATAGTCACAAATTTCCATCCTTATTTGTATTGCCTCAAAACTAAATCAAGATATACTGCCTAGATCTACTAAAGGACTTAAAGTTTTGCCGTATGACTTGTACTGTTCATCAGTTCAATCCCAGCTTCTTGATCGAATCTGCAAAGAGTGCTCTCTTTATTTTGCATCTAAAGTCATGTTTAAGAGCCACAAGGCCGTTCATAAAGTTGTTCCTGCCGTCAACATAAGGATCCAACCTATTCGTGTGGCCGCCCGACGCCAAAGAGAAATGATAGCTATCATCGCCTTAAATGAAAATGGTCCCGAACAAGCCGATTGGATTGACGAGGACGATCTTGATATACAGGAATTAACGTCCCACTTGAAGTTTCTGCTGTCGTAGACACTATTCTGCCCATTTGTTCCATCGTGGAACATCTCAACTCGCCGTGGGGAGAATAAAACCTACCTCTAAACTAAAATTTAAAAAAATTCTTGTCCGCGCGTCAGCTTTTGCGTCATTTTGCCCCAAAATACAGAAATTCGATACTGATATTAGTTTTTAAAACTTATTAGTAAAGTAGGGGGGAGTATTGGATTCTGTTACGTATTGAATTACGGGGGGGGGGGGGTTTATGACTTTTATGACAGTTTTTTACAATGAGGGGAGGGAGTGAAAAAACGCCAAAGTCGCGTTACATAATATATGAACGACCGTAAAAGTAAAAGTAATAGTAAAAGACATAGTAAAACTCCCGGTCTCGTGTAATACTTTAGCCACCGATCCACAAAATAGTTTATTGCTAATTCCATTGAGGACATGAGTTTTTTCGTTTTTAACATATTATTTAGGGATAAATTACCCGTCTTATAGTTCTTCTATAGTCTTATTATGTAATTGGTAGGAAATTCCCGCATTTTTCGTTTTTTTTTATTTTGTAGAAGTTAAAAAGTGAGTAGAAGTACCCGTCAAAAGTGACGGAACTTTTTGAAAACGCCGTATGCGCGCAGAAAGAGACGGGCGAGAGCGAAAAATTCCCACGAGAATAATACTAGAGATAGAACTTTTTACTAATTTCTATGGGTAGAAATTATGAAATGCTAGTTATTAAAAAATCGTCGAATTTGAACTAGCAAGTTAATTCAGTTTAGGATAATTAGATTAACCAAATTAAATTACAGACCCTTTTGTTCCCATACAGATGAAGATCTATTTTGCATGGTGATGTTGACGGTTTCTGTCAATTAATAAATTATTTTGGATTTTCAACTACTAATAGAGCTGTTACTGTCCTTACCCACTTTAAAAATGGTTTGATTTTCGGGGCTTGCCTATTTTATTCAGGTAACCCGTAACTGTTTATTTATAATTCAAAAATTGAAAAAATTCTCAGATTAATTTACAATATTTCAATTCATTACAAACTTTCTGATCTGAAAATGGTACAGAAAATTTTTCTTAGTGCTATTTCATGATACGTCCCCGTGGTGACGGGAATCAGATGGATTCATAAAAAGAAGATCCCTTCACAACCAAAGAATTGAGCGTCTTGGAGAGACGTAATCCAAATCTGCATTTGAAGATTTTACAACAAGTTTTAGTAATATTTATTTTCCTTATTCGTTTTGTGTCTGTAAAGAAAAACTAGGTTTTCGTCTACTTATCAGATGTATGAATGAATTTGGATTCAATAATGGTACACTCAGAATTCCTTGTTATGCTACTTGATTTTATAGAAAGAAGCGTATATCGAACAAATATTCATATGTCGATAATGACGACAAGACGATAATGAATACTCAGCAAGGAAAAACTTAAGAGTTCGTTTTTTTGCTTTTGGTGTATTCTGTGGTGTATATCTATTTCTTATTCTCAATTATTTAAACCGTATTCAATTCGGTACTTTTTGTTGGTGAACAAAATGCAGTTTTGCAAGAAAAATTTAGTTGTTAAAACATGGGGTTATGAAGCTATCTTACTTTGATGGTCCCGTTATTCCATAGGGAATGAACATAATGGGGATTTCTACAGTAATAAATAGTATAAGATTCCAGTTCTGGTAAGCGTCTTGATTTCAGCTTATCATCAACGACCGGAACGTACCACAACTATTTAAGAACGTTTGACGCTTGAGTTGGCCTTGCCAACGCTTGTCGAGATCTCCAGTTTTTCCAGACGCTTGTTTAGGAGGCTGTGTCTCAAAATTCTTAAATAAATTAGCTTCCCCTTCTTTTTAAAGTTTCTTGGGAAATTGAAGGTTATTTTGGATTTTCCGATTTTTGAATGGTTTGAGTAGAAAAAAATTGTTGGGTATCGAATAGATGGCGAATCAATTAGAGTGCGGTTTAATTATAGAAAACCGTAACGCTGTTTTTTTTAAAGATATGATATTTTCTACTGAATCTTCTAATGTCCCGAGACAGGTTCGTAAAAAAGAAAAAGGCACAGGGCGCAGGGAGCACGAAGGTAACAGACAGTTATTTTCCCCGAATACCGGGTATGGTTCGGGGACACAAGTGTCAACATCGTCTATTTCACTCCTTGAAATCCTTAATGTGAGATCATACTATACGATCATATGACATCGTATGAAAAACTTCCGTATGGTGGTCCCCGTGGTGTTTAATGAACTCAATGTATTTATCTGCCATTTTCCTTACTTCTTTTGTATTGGAGGAGTTCTGTCTAATAGATCTTCCATCGTGACATCACCACAAGAAGATTTATTTCCTCTGAAACCAATTCAATTGTTGCTTAGGTGATATTTGCTGAAAAATGGACTAGATAATAGGTCACAATTCTCCTGGGGTTGCTGTATTGGTTTCAGGAAATTAAAAAGATGTTCTAGAATATATTAAAGAAACTTTTTTGATTTTTTAGAATAGAGTTTTCTAGAAACAGCATTTCATTGTGCGGTTCAGTCTTCAAAGTTATCAGGTATGATCCAGATATTTCAGCTGACAGAGGAATTCCTAATTTGCGAACAGAATCTGTAAAAATAATAACAAATATTTAAGGGAGACTTGGGAAAATTGTAATTGCAAATCGTCTGTCGAACGATTTTGACTCACTATTGCCCGAGGTGAAAACGTGTTCGCCTTCCGTGTTGGTGCTAGTACTAGTGTTAGCTTAGTTCATAATACTTACTATTTTATATATTTTGGAATTCAACAGTTATTACAAGGTTGAAAGATATTATTATAACAAGATCCAAAAGATGTCGACTACACACGAAGCTAAAGCTTTCATGGACAAGTTCGAAGAATACATCATTATCGACAAACACACAAAATGTTTCCATTCTGGTAGTGGGGATTGGCGGAGAAATAGGTTCAAATAGGGTTGACCAATTGGACTGTTCCCTAACAGAAAATGGTCGAATTTTTGGTTTTTCGAAGATGGGTTTTTGCCGTTTCCGGGCCAGCTGGCCAATTTACGCCAATTCCACATGCATTTTTGGAAGAAGGCTGGGCATCGTCATTGGTTTTCTGGTCTCTTACAAGGGTCTTAAAGACAGTGTATATAAACACCTCGACCGATGCCCATGTCGCTTGTGTGGATGTGTGGTGATTGTTTGGTGGAACCCACAGATGAGTTCCCCAGTTTGTTTAAGCTACTACGGTGTGTTGTAAATAAGGATTACGAGAAAGGTTTTTTTTGCATTGGCATTAGTAAAGATTGAGAAATATTTAGAAGACATCGAACAAGTAAATCAACCATTTGTGTTGATTTTTAATTACATTTTTTTTTGCCTCCACATAATACGTGATTTACGAATATCTCTCCTGCTGCTCACATTTTCTTTTCTGTTGTTTTTTAGAGCGTACCAGAAACGATGAGGCAGCAACAAAGATTGCTATACAACTACAATTTTCATGCACGTTTTTTTTAAATTATTACATACACAGTGATGAATATGTATATTTTTATTTTAAATTAAAGATATTTACATGTTTACTCCTTATAAATGCACGTGTGTGTATGTGCTTGTAACTTTGCTCGTGTTATATATTTATCGGAGAATGTTACAAAAAAATTTTGGAGGATAACTTTGTGCTTGGAAGGGTTTGTCACCATTCCGTGCTTGGCTTTGGGTTACGACTTGAGTTTGAACTTGGGTTCCTTTTTCGTCTATCTTGTCTCTCACTTGGTGCGCAATATTGGGGTCCGGGGCACGTCTTCCGCATGATGATTGAGCGGTCAGAGTCAGATATCTGTTAAAAATTCCAATTTCAAAAATTAAATAACCTTTTTTTATGTAATCTTAAGAAACAAGATAATGAATCGTACAATGGGATCATGTTTTGGAATCCCTGTAGGAAGAGGGTCACTAGAGCCAGAAGCAGATGGACACCATTCTGGTGATAATTCATAGATATTTATAAATTCTTGACTATTGTATTCGAAACCTTTGGGTGATTCATGTTAGAATTGAGATTGAGGCTGTGCATCCGAGTGTGAAGACATGCTGTGCAGAACCCCATGAGCCCGCAATTTCCGACAGAGGAAGTGGTGATGCTAAACAGAACCCTAAAAGCAGTGGTTCAGCAACCCAATCAGGTTACGCAACTACAAATGCTGAAGGTTGATATGATAACTCTAACACTTCAGGAGAACATGATAGAGCAGATCAATAGGCGACGATTGATGTTATTATATTTTCAGTTCTTTGTTATTAAAGTATTCCATTTCCAAGCCAAGTTTTTTGCTCAATCTGCCTTACGGATAGGTTAGATCACTTAACATCGTTATTTTCTTTCATTTATAAATTTGTTGTTTCTCATTTGAGACCTTTCATCCATGTTTCAATACAGACGTTATTTGTTGATTTAAGAAATATTTTGAAATTTATTTTAAGTGAGCCACTCAGGCATAATTTCCTTCAGGTAAAGTAGGGTAATTTTAGTTTGAAATTTGAAATACCTAAATGTGATTTTTAAAAAAATAAATATGATTGCCTTATAAGCAAAATAAACATGAGTTTATAACACAAAATGAAGAAGTTAGTAATTTATTTGGGAAATCAACAAGATAATTATTTTAATTTCGAACGATATATTTCTCCATAGATGGCACTACCTGTCTTTACTTTCTTAAAAAGCTCGTCCATACGCCCTTAGAAACTCTTTCTTCATAACACACTTGCGAAAAGTATCCATAACGCACTTTCCTGGCCAAACAACACGAATTCGCGTTTTTTAAATAAAAAATTTGATGAAAGACCCGCACCTGAACCCTTTCCCCATTCCACCACTTCACCAAACTGTCATACACACACACACACACAGTTGAAGGTTTTGGCAGACAGTATCTACTAATTTTTTTTTCGACAAGAACTTAAGGGAATTCAGGTTGGTCCAATTCTTGATCTCGTCACAACCCATCTTCCAAACATGACAACCCACTTCACGCTTAGTTTGATATTCATTGTTTTGAAACAAGTTCAAAAGTTCCCCCTCTTGATTCGCGGGTATGGGGACTTATTTCATGCTTGACGAAAAATTCAATTGATTTTCAGCTTAAAAAGCCGTCCGCAAGTCAAGCAGGCCAAAATAGCAGGCTTTGGTGTGGTGTGTCTTTTCGTAGGTGTTCTTTAAAATGGTCAAATTAAACAAATAGATAGCTTTTGTTGTTTGCCAGGATGATACAAATCGTTTAAAAGAAACCGCAATTTTCTATTCCCTATAGTTTAGGAGATAATCACAATATTTAAGAGAGGGTTTTCACTGTCATCCATCAGTTTCTCCTGTGTCCTGGTTCAATATCCTTATAGATATCTCTCTTAGCAATCAAGTTGAGAGTGTGGCATGCACACCTTCTGTGTGGTGGTAGGCTGTAGATAGAGCTCGAAGATTTCTTGTTATCCCTGAGGACTGGGGACGTAGTCCCCAAACGAAGGCTTAGCAGCCCTTATTTATAAAGGCCACGCCTACTTTCCTCGAGACCCGGGCTCGAAAAACACTTATTTAGATTTTTGCCCCACGCCCGAGGGTGAAATCGGGGCAGCTATCTCCTCCTAAACGGTGCATCGTAGAAAAAAATGGATTGCACCATCGTGTTCCAAATTATGTGATCTGTTCCCCAAAGTACAAATCGGGACTGTCCGGTCAAATTCATTTTTTCACGATGAAAATGAGCTCCGCTTAAAAGGGACTAGGCATGAGCGAATCGGACCGAGATCGTCTCGAAGGTATTCGGAGCAAGCGCGCTGGATCCTAGAGACTATTCCACGAAAACTGGGAATTTTATACTGTTTCTTTGCGCCGGTGTTTATATTTAAGGGTTTTTAAAGTTATTGATATTCATTTTATTATTAAAGTTGACATTCTTAACAAGGCTTTACCAGTCCGAAGGCATTGCCGCGAGGCCTTATTCAAAATTCCAGTTAGAGGAAGGAAAACGATTCTTTCGGATTCTGGTTCTCGCTCCGGTTCCGGCGAAGCACATCTCTCTTCTTCATCGGTTTCTTAATTGACTGCACCAGAAACAGTATCAGGCGTGTTATCATCCATTTCTTCTTCATCCTCACTCTCTTCAAAGTCGGATTCAATTGCTTCAAGCAAGTTGAAAATCGCACTGACGGTCCCATCAAACACGGCGGCGGAAGTAGTGGAAATAGGTGGTGCTACAACTGATGGCCGAGACTGTTGTTGAGAGGAAACTGATCCTTCATCCACAGACACTGGTGTGGGTGTGGAGATTAAACTTTCAGATGTAGAGGATGATGTTTGCTCATTCCTACTTCGATTCACTTCCCTTAATTCTCGGACCTCTGGCTCATCAGTCTTTGAACCGAAGACATGAAAGGCCTTAACAAAGTTACTCCCATTGTCTGTGATTGTTGCTGTAAGCTTTGAATTAATCGTCGAACTCATCATGAATGTTCTCCAATAGCTGGGCTATGACTTCGAAATCAGTTGTTCCTTTTACTCGTCTCACGGCCAGACAACCTGACATACGCGTCAACTGTTCGGTCACCCAACGAAGCGTAACCCCAATAAATGCCTTTCGACGTGTAGACCAGGCATCCGTGGTAGTGCATACCCACTGTGCTGATGCCAACTTCTTCTGAAGAATAGATTTTTGCTTATCATAGCTTTTAACGATCTTCTTTCTATAAAACTTCCTGCTTTTAATCTTGAGTCGAGAACCAGTCAACTTGCCTGCGAACTTTCGAAACCCATTCGTTTCACGGTCTCAGTGTGATAAACGGGCAACACAGATTCACATAAATATTCCTGTAATTTCAAAGTTAATATTGAATTTGACTAGTTGGTTATGTTACTTTATGTTGATGAGAAACAATGCTGGTCACGGCAGGTGTTTCACAAGTGTTTTCCTCCTCAGTGTCCGCATGACTAACTTCAACTTTATCCTCATCATCGACATGACTTGATTGATCAGCATCACTACCTGATGAAGTGTCCATTTCAAAATCCTTATTTAGTAATGGATTCCCATTGCCTAAGACAAAGAAATGGAAAACAGTTGATAACAGAATTGTAACTCTTCTTAGAATAATCCACAAAGAAAGAATTATTAATTAATTAATGAAGTTTGTCGAGGGGAGATGAAGGCCACTTGTTGAGGGTTGTATTAATTGTTGAGGTTCCTCAACAGGGATAACAGCATTGGTCTTTGTTTGTGTTCTGTTGATTCGACCAACACTTTTTGTAGTTTTGCTTGTGACTCTCTTGTTTCCTCGACCCTTTTGGTCTTCCTTTTCTGTTCAGAAGACACAAAGCATCCAAAGCAATATAATTGAGTTACAAATAGAAAACTTAAGGTAAAGTAAATAAAACAAATACTGTTTGGTGGTTTTCGATCTTTCTTTGTCCTTTAAATAGCTTTTGTTGAGTTTGTTGTTGTTCTAGCCATCTCTAAAAACTCAACACAGAATCCGATTAGGGATGAAATGAATAAATGAAAGACAAATTGTTCCAGAACTCTCACGGCAGCGTGACTAACGAAGTAACGAAAAGTCGAGAAAGTTCCAAAGTGAGAAATTTTGATTTTTTTAAAGCAAAAACCACGTTTTGAGAGACAAAAAAGTTGATAAATCGACCAACAGAGGGCGCTGACGGTGGCCAAACTACCGCTACCGCGAGCCTCTTTTTTGAGGCTGTGGTAGCGGTACCGGTAAGTTTTAAAAGTCGATACCGCGGTACCGGTAAACGGTACTACCGCACTAACGCGGTAGCCAAACCCTGGGCGAACGCAATATTAAATTTTGGCACGTGAATTTGGTAAGGGTTGATGAAGGTAAACTGAAGGTAAACTTTGTCTCTTGACAAGCTTCTGATAGGAAAAGCAGAGAAAGAGAAGTCACTAAAACGAATTTCGAAATTAACACCTGGTGCCTCTAATAGCGAAGAACGAAAATAATATTTTTTTGTTGGAACTGAGTACCGACTGAAAGAAAGATCCATTACTAATAAAAGAATTGAGCTATTTGAAGCCGAGTTTGCTTTCTGTACAGACTTTGTCTGTCTGTCCAACTCTGCTCGATAGCCCATTGGTCAGAATCGTAAAAAGGGGGGTGACTGAAAGAGGGGAGACTAAAACCAAGGCCGTCGCAAGCCCCCTAAACGAGATAATGGGACAAGCTGTATACTTGGGGTAAATTTCAGGAATTAATGTTATGACGCAATATTGTTTCGTTTTCTGACTTTTTCGTGAATTTTTATCCCCTCCCCCTATCAAACGCCCCAACATCCACCGCCAAGACTCGACTTTTTAGACTCTGCTTTATGCTTTTTATAATTTAGGTTACAAGAAAAAACTTAATCTGATCACGCAAACCTAATGCTATTACGGCTCCCGTACTATTATGCGAAAGTTGGCTTTACCCTCATTTATTCCTTCCGATTTTGTATTTTTACAAGATTATCTTGCCCTTACATGCCCAATTGCCATAGCTCTTGACTGTCTGCAAGGGGAATCAAACTGTTTTTTAGGATGCGTACTTCCCGTCTTAGTAAAACTAAAAAAGAAACTGAATTCTTCAATTTTAACACACTCGGCTCCTGTTAGAGAGACTTTACTTGAGAACATTAAAACTAGGTTTGGTAATCATTTCCAAGATGATTTATTCGTCATTGCCGCATCTGTTCATCCTAAGTTTAAGCTGAATTGGATTGAAGATTCGAAAGAGAAAGAGTCCGTCAAAAGTAAACTAAATATGATCATTGGCGAATTACCCGTGGTGCTGTTACTACACAAGCTGTTTTACCCTCCCCAAGCTCCAGCGAAACATTTTTAGACTTTGATACACAGCCGATTAAGTATTCCAGCGAATTGGAAACTTTCTTGAATGATGAAAAAAAAAATGTTGAAATCTTGAATAGCATACGGGGAATTTTTAATCAGTATAACACTCCACTACCATCAAGCGCTCCCGTTGAACGTTTATTTAGTATTGCTGCTCTTATTTTGACTGCAAAAAGGGCACGTCTTTCAGATCTTTTGTTCGAGCATTTGCTTCTTCTAAAAATCCATCGCAAATTGTAATATTATACAGACAGCAACGTTCAAACTAGTAGTTTGAACGTCGCTGTCTGGCCTACGGTGTCAGTGTCACGCAATTTTTACTACAATTCCGGCGATTAGATAATACTGACGAAGACACACCGACAAAGCTTGTAAATGATACAGCTACCGTCTAATGAAGAAACTTTTCCATGCGATTTTAACATTAAGTGTTTCGTAAAGCTAACGCTTCAATCGTCGTTGGCGGGCTTTAATCGTCGGGAACGACGTTGATTTACCAGCGAGTTAAATAATTTAGAGTCGTTTAACCCAATGGACGATATCGTTAGAGAAGCAGAAAGAGATTTTGACGAGGAAGACTTTGAAGAGACTCTTGGCCCTTTGTTTGAGGTCGGGGTAACAACTTAATGTATTTCATACTTTAAGTATGCTATGTTTAACTAGGGAACCATCAATAACAATTCTCTAGTTAGGTATGATGATGCATGATGAGTCAGGCAAAAAAGACACACGCAATAAGATATACAGAATTTGCCATTTAATACGCGAAACTGAATCAGGTATAAGGGAATGCACCAAGGAATTAACGGCCATTCGGCGAAATCTCCGAAAACTAAGACGTGCCCGCATGCAAGCCCAAGAAGCTTCAATCACAGCCGAACAACTGAACGATGGCGTTCTAAACGACTGGGTCGATGTTCGAGAAGAAATGAACAACATATACAATCGGTTTGGTGCTCAACGTGTTTCAACACTACTATCAAGTCAATTCAAAAACCTGGCGTCAATTCAAATAATGTTGGCGGCAGAACGAGCCGAGAAATTTTATAAAAAACTAAATGATAACAGTTTGGAAATCAGAAGCATAGAACTGCTAATTTTACACCTCATTAACGCTTGACTTTCTTGTGGTTTATTCGTTCCTGCTGATTTTACCTGAAATAAAAGAGAAATTTGTTTGTTGACTCCATACATGTGCTTAAAATTTAACCTCAAAAATTTACCACGTGAGCGAACTCGGGTCGGTTTCTTTTTGCGGCCATCTCTGCAGGGAATTCGCTACTCCCTAGTGGATGATTAGTTAGAGTTCGTTGCACTCGGTATAATCTCTGCCCAGGTAATCCTGACCAATAAGTAGTAAAACCACACTGACCCGAGAGCCAAGACAGACCGGTAAATAAGTGGACTTGAAAGATGGCCAGCAATCCATCGCCAGCAATGGAGTCTTTCTTCTGGGCTTCCTCAGTCCAACATTTCTGTTACGCCAACTGGATGGAAGGTGAGCCCAACACCGTTACCGCGGCCCAGTGCGTTCATATCGTTACAGCTCTAGAAGGAAACTGCGCTTCCCTTCCATGCAACCAGTGACTAACAGTCATCTGCCAAGATTTCAAAAATTCGTCCCCTAATTTATAAAATGTCATAAAAAATATTGTACTCAGTTTTCAAATAAAATATACTGTACCTTTAATTGATGGCAGGATCAATCCAGTCAGCCACTGGCCGGCTGCTTCTATGCCTTTGTCGGTTTTGGCTTGTCAACGGCATCCTATAAAATAACACGGAAAATGTAGTCAATATTGAACTAGGTTTTTTAGATCCAAAGAAATACTTTGTCCTTAAAGGAAGGCTGTACAGCAAGCGTTATTACTGAAAGTGAAGTGGAACCATGGCTGTTTTTTCTAAAATATTTGATATCGAATGTGATGGATCCTATAAAGAGTGGCCAATCGTTTAAGTAATCAATATATTTTACGTCTCAAAACTGTAGATTAAAAAATACCAATGGCTGGGCAGAGGTCAACAAGTCGAGAATCTGTGTTGTGTACAGACTACAGTATAGAGATAAAGGTAGATCCAGCTTCCATGTGACCTTCAGGAAAAAAAGTCAAAAATTAGTTCATGGCACTAAGAGCTTACAAATGAGGAACTTACTTGATCGAGACAAGGTCAGTCACTTGAGAGAGTGATGCACAAGGGCAACTTGACCGATGTGAATGTGATAACCCAATATGCTTTAACTAGCAACATAGATTGCAAAAATGTCACACATCCATACCTAGCTATGCCAACTGTCGTAAAAATTATTATAATTCAAGAAAGGGCCTCCCTCAAACTTACTACCATCCCAGATTTTGCCTAATGCTTTATGGCTCTAAGTTTGGGCCCAGCTGTCAGCTGACATGACAGCTGCCGGCTGTCGGAGCGCCGAGACTCGTTAGTTGAACTTTAATCTCACTTTTTTCAGCGGAATCTCGATTAAAATTGAAGAAATATGCATCACAAGATAAAAAATTTAATTTCAATCACTTCTGATGAAAAAACTTGGGTGTATTGAGGCAGGTAAAAGACTGAAAACGGCAATGGAAATGAATTGCGAAGCGAACACTCTACCTTTGAGTTACTACACCATTACTAATAAACGTAACCTCAACGTGGAAACGACGTATACGTTGTTTTAGAGTAATCAAAGATTTCTGTGCTATTTTTGCGGACTCAAAAGAATTCCATTTACCTCCCTTTTTGCGCAATACTTCATCCTGTCGGTTAAAGCAAACATATGTAGCTTAAACGTCAAAACGTGTTACACGTTGATCTGAGCCAATCAGACATTATCTGTACGATATTTTTAATTTCAGAGAAATACAGAATAAAAAAAATTAAAATCGGTACAAACACGCGTTCGTAACTTCAACGTCAGAACGGGTTTTTAATATAATGTTATATTTACTAGCGATTTCCTTGACTTTCAAGGAAATTCATGAAGCATCACTTCGGCACCATACTGCCCTGTTCCAGAGATTCCCACGGGGGTCAACGCCCATACGTTACCCCAACGTCGAAACAGGTTGCAAATTCTTTCCAAGCGACCAAACATTTTCTAGCGATTTTTTCTAATTCTAAAGAATCTCATCCATCTCCATTTTGACACCATATACTTCGCCCCTGTCAGTTTTGTGGGCATGCCAACTAGCTAAAACGACTGTTCCGGGGAAAAAGGGGGAGAAGAGGGAGGGGGAAGGAAGAGGGGGGAGAGAAGGAAGGAAAGAAGAGGAAGGCCTGCCGGCTCGTTTTGGTTCCTCAACCTGAAGCCATCTATCGAAAATGCACTTAATTTTTTTTTGTTTTTGCATCCGAGAAAGGATTTGTCGAGCGCCGGTTCGGGTGAATCGCCGCGTTTGCGGCTAATTGGTTTTTTGTTAAACACCAACAACTAAATAGCGACACATCGTCGGAATCGACGTTGATTCGTTTGCTTATGAAATGGGTGATATTTCTCACTCGATTCCTCGCGCTTCTGTCACCCGTGTTTTACCATGGCTCCTCTCAATCTGATCGAAGATGATAGTTTACCTTAAGTAGCGGTGATCGGCGAGAATCATGATGAACGAAATTATTTGCCCCGGGACATCCACATGGTTGATGTTGTAAGAGGGCTGGCCGGCTGGAAGGCGAAATTAACCAATTGCAGATCACAGAAAATATTCTGTTGGACAACGAGGTTAATATTTTCGTGTTGATAGGCTACTTTCGGAAATTTAAAATTAGCCCAATGTTCGTCTTTAGTAAATAATCTAATTGAAAGTAAGGCCAATATTCTTGTTTAGTTATTAATCTTTCTTTTTTAAAAAGTGTAAAAATATTTTTAGATTCATATTTTGACGCGACTTATTGTTTCCAATCATCGGAACAGGGGGCGAGCCCACAGAATCTGTAAATTGATGAGGATAACGAAAATCTTGCTCGATGACTGCATCAATAAAGCTTACGTCACTCATCGGCAGCCAAATGTTAAGACCATAAGGGGCATCAGAATACGAGCCGCAGACAAGGCCAAAGCAGCAAAAGATTTACTCGAAGAACTAATGAGTGACTATTGGAGATCAGTTTACAGCCTAAACAGTCTCATCGAAAGATTTGGGCATGGTCCCATGTCAAATGTGGTCACCAATAAGTCAATAGGGCAAAAAGAAATTTAGTCTCCAAGCCCGTAGAAATGTTCAAGAAATATGGCACATAGAGGTGGGGTTCTATATTTTGCTTTGAGACGACGTTTGAGTAGCCTATCTGAGCTTAATCAATATTTTTATCCCTTTTCAGTGTTAGAATCCATAATACGTTGCCATGATCAATCCAGTAAATCTTGTATTGATGTCTTGAACTTTCAATTGTTTCATTCGGAATACATATTTTTTCACAAAATCACTTCCGAGTTACGAGTCACTTATATTATTCTTAATCGAGATACGCAAATACTTTGGCTGGAACTTTGGCTCGTCGCTATAAAATTAACACCTCATTACTAGCATGAAATCAAGTTCGTAATCTAACCTGTAGCTGTAGGACTAACTATATAGGCTACAGTTTTTTGTTTACAGTTTTTTGTTAAACCACAATAACCTATTAGTAAAGCGAGAGGAGATCTCGTTCTTCTGTAGTCTACAGCTGGCCCAAGAACGGTCACGTAAATGTTTTTTTTAGTGAAAATACAATTACATAAAAAAAACTTCCCCCTAAGATTGGTCCTGATGTGTTTTTAGGGTGATCGCCATTCGAATCTGCCCCCATCTTCGAAAAATAAATACTTCTGCCCCTAGCATCCTACGGTGGAAACTATATATTTGAACGGCTACACTCGGGTACCCGAGAACGCCTAACGTTAAAAAAATATATTTGAACGCGAGGCGAAAAAACCGTGCTATACACGACGTACACTTACATACGCAGACCGAAAAGTCTTCAGTTTTAGTTCAGTTCTATGTCAATGTCCAGTGTTGAGTTATACACCAGGGAAACGTTATGCCGAAGACAGGCAAAAGTGATGCTAGTGGCGAGCTCGTATTGAAGAGTACGTGAAAGGAAAAACGGTTGGCCAAGGCCAACGTCTTCCGCCAGCATCGAAATGCAAGAGAGTGATCGATAAGATTGATTCGCGCCCTGTGAAACTGAATCCGTCTTCTAAGGACATCTTTGGAGGTTCAATCAAGGGTAGCTGTGGTTATCACGAGGTAATTATAAATTCAGTTGATTTCGAAAAAATAATATATTGGTAGTTTGTTGTGTTCCCTTTATTTCTATCAGAATACGACTGCCCGGTCGGTGTCACTTTCAAAAGACGGCGAACCTGTCAAATCGAAACCCTCTTCAAGTCTTTTGGTGTCGTCGGTCGAGCCAGATAACGTTTCGTCTCAAGGCGTATCATCAAAAGTAATAAAGTTTGTCTCACCTATGTGAATGAAATGTCGACTAATCGTCGTTACCAACTAATATAGGCTATTCACGTAGATAAATCCAAACAATTATATTCGGCCGCGTCAGCCACTACTTATCAGCCGGCGGGCCCGTCGACAGTTGAGGTTGAATTATAGTTGTGGTGCGAATCCATTAAAATTTATTAACGTACTTCACTTCACAGGAACGTAAAACCGACTTTTCGAGTCGCCTTCCTGGCGGCTGGAAAGACACGCTGCATGCTAACGATCTGTCTTGGATTGGCCAGCATCTCTACGCGAGTAAAGTTACGTTGGTGAGCAAATTTAAGCAGTGGTGACAACCATCGCCTGTACCCGGGCCCGATTACACATCGACACCGACGGCAGCATCTTATTTCCACCAGCGTTTGTTGCTTTGGATAATAATAATAATAATAATATATATTTATTAGGCGTCTTTTTCGTTTCATGGTCAAAGGCCCTTAAGCTCACAATTAGTGGATGATACAGTGTTTAGGGAAAAACAATTTTAAACATATAACATAAGTCTTGAATTGGGCTCGAAAGGAAGAAAGGGTAGGAAGAGAGCGAAGAGAGAGGGGAGGGCGTTCCAAATTCTGGGTGGACAACAAGAGAAGGCTCGTTCGCTCCTTTCAGGGTTGGGCTACCGCGGTAAATTTTCACCGCGGTACTGCGGTACTACCGCAATACCGTACCGCGGTATTTTTATTTTGGAGTACCGTACCGCAGTACCGCAGCTTTCAAAAAGTGGCTTGCGGTAGCGGTACTTTTAACCATAAAAGCGCGCCATCTAATGATAAGTTTCAACACTTTTTCGTTGAACACCTGGCGGCAGAGTGAAAAATCAAGGTTTTACAAACACTCGAACCGATGCGGGTATGAGTTTTCGAACGTTTTACAATGATGTCATTATCAATTCTAAATTTGCAGCGATTTTTACTATTAGTATGAGGCTGAGGAGTACACTGGACGAGGTTTGACTCTAATTTTTCGAGTCCTTGACGATTCCAACTCTTCTTGCGCTTTTCGCTTTGCCTCAGCTTTCCTCTCCCTCCTTATCTGCTTTATTTCATTTGTATTTTTGGGTACTTTATCCATCTCTTGCCGTCTTCTGTTCCACTGCGATTCCTCTCTTAAACCTGCCGTGGCCTTAATCTCATGCTTATCACTTACTGCCTCACTCTCGGTTGATCCTTTTTTTGTGTACCGCGTCTTATGTCGTGAATACACAGGGCTGCACTCGATTCCAGTTTCACCCGAAGAAACAAAAAATTACCTATCCTGGGGACAAGGAATTCGAGCTATATCTTACATACGAAATTGAAAATGTTGAATCACTCAACAAGTATTCAGCTGTGAAGTTCAACACTACTTTTTCATTGTCTACCTCAGTCTAGAAGTTGTTGACTTGTTTCGTACAGGTGGGCAGATTTTGCAAACAAAAGAGAAGCAATTTCGCCCATGCCAACGTCGAAAAGACGCTGTGTCTCATGGTCAATAATATATGAATAAGCCGCCTTGCATTCTTTACGTTTCCTATCAATTTTTTTTTGATGAAACTTGAATAAAATACTTAGTTTACATAATAACAATCTAGATGAGTTGTAATCTGGGTTTAGCTTAATAGCTTGGGCAAAAACGCCTCGGATTTCTATTAAGTCTGTTTTTAAAAGTACCGTATTACCGCACATACCGCGGTATTTACCGCACTACCGTACCGCGGTACTTTTTTTGAAAACCAAAAGTACCGCTACCACTACCGCGGTAGATTTGAAAAATACCGGACCCAACCCTGGCTCCTTTCTTGCTAGCGGGACGACAAGCATCAGTGTTTCGTTCTCAGACCAGAGGCAAGAGCGCTTCGGTTCGTGAAGACTAACCAGTTCAGCAAGATAGGAGGGAGCCAGGCCGTGCACACAGTGGTAGGCTAATGTAGCGATCTTGAAATAAATGCGGGAGCGGACTGGTAGCCAGTGTAGTGGTTTCGGTTGCGGATTGATGTGCTCTGTTCTCGACGATCCATTGATGTGTCGAACAGTTGAATTCTGAAGTGACGAGTTGCTTTTCGGTGAGACCAAAGAGCAAAGAGTTGCCGTTATCGAGGAGATATAGGAAAAATGCCGAAATAAGGCGGGAAGTGGCGTCGCCATCAAGATACTTGCGGAGTGTGATAGAAACCACGACAGCAGAGGTCACTTACGTGTTTGTCCATCTTGAGGTGAGCATCGAAGATGACCCCAAGATTTCTAACTGACGCTGATGATATGATCACATCCTCCCCCAAGTAAATCCTCGACGCTGGAACCGCCGCCTTCTCGGCAGAAACAGTCAGTGAATCAGTCTACGCAACGTTAAGGGACAGCTTGTTCTCTACAGTCCAGCTTTGAACGGCTGTAATGCAGCTCGCTAGAAGGGGACAGGTTTCCTGTTGGGATCCACCATGCAGCACAAGACGACGCAAGAATTGGAAGATTTTGTAGGGTTGGGTGTCGTCAGAGAAGAATTGGCAGTTAATACCAAATGCACAAATTAGGTCATGTAGTGGACATGTGTACAGGGTAAACACAATTGGGCCAAGTACAGAACCTTGAGCAACACCGTAGCGCAGAGGTACATGGGAAGAGACATAGCCGTTTATTAGTACTGCTTGGTAGCGACCAGTGACGTAAGACTCCATCCACTCCAATGCCTTTCCTCGAATCCGAACTGCGACTCAAGGCGCCGTAGTAGGATGCCATGATCAATCGTATCAAAAGTAGCACTAAAGTCAAGGAGAACTAACACCGCAGCATCACCTTCGTCAACCGCAAGCAGCAGATCATTGTAGACGTGCAGTAGAGCCGTTTCCGTTTAATACTGGCCACGATAAGCAGATTGGACAGGGACGAACAGATTATTCACAGAAAGATGATGAATGAGGCTCTGGAAGGCAAGCCGCTCAGGACACTTAGAGGAAAAAGAGACATTTGTGACTGGTTGGAAATTAGCTTTTTGGTTGGGACAGAGAGCCGGTTGCTTTCTTAAAATGTAGTGAAATTTCAAAGAAAAAACTTGATTTTTAGAGTCGTCCGCCATTTTTTACTTGGGAAAAGGGGTACCCCGGCATGCCAGAAATTTCAAAACTCACTACATTTTAAGGAAGCAACTATTTAGACATATATTTAGCTTAATCGAAACCAGTCTAAAATCAGTTCTATTTGGCTGCTGAATACCTGGAGTGTCGGGTTTCAAAGGGCACTTACATAGCCTACGACTCTCGTTTACAAGAACAGCTGCCGTACTCGCTGAGGCTCCGTTTCCCTATAGTGTTGACGCGCAAGTTTGCGTGCGATCTCTCTGTGGTTGCTTTGATGAAGGCGCGGACGCAGGGCAACAGCCCTACCGCTCTATGCAACGACGTGCGCGAGTTGCACTCCAATGAATGGATGCGGGAAACGGTAGCCTACCTAAGTGATTGCAAGCGTCACAAAAAGAGTCGCGAGATGCTGAAAATGGCCCCGCTAGACTATTCAAGTCCGCCGCCTTGTGTATCCCCACCAACTCCAAAGTGGTTCTTGGCTACCTATGTGAGAGATGTCTGGTCGCGATTGGAGACGCTTGAGGCCAGCTTGACATCAATCTACGGATCGGTGTTGAAAATCGACTCGACAAAGAAAATCACCAAGAAGCTACAAGGAAAAGCGGCCAACTCGGCGTCATGGAGTTATTACTTATTACTGCTACTTATACGAATGTGTATTACTTGTCACATAGAGGGCCGCTGTCGTCCCGATAATAATAAAAAAGTGTAATTTGTTTATAAATTATTGAACCACTGAGAGTTTTATTTTTGAATGAGACTTTTAAGTGCTCCGCCAATTGCGTTTCCTATCGCGCATAAGTTTTGATCCTCAAATTGCAATTGCTATATAAAACCAAATCATAAGGAAATTCAAATACTGAAAAATAAAAAAAAACAGTTTGGTTATAGTGGTAGGCATGTTCCACCTTACTCTGATGACCAGATTTCTTATATTCAAGTCTCATGAATAACATAAAAATATTTGAAGGATAATTAAATGCGTAATACACGATCTACGAGGTGGATCACGGTGGATTGACAAAGATATATAATGGTTCAATATTGGAAAAATATTAATAATAATTATAGACATCAAAAGTGGGTAACAAATTGGGGAAACATTACGACAAAAATGATCGGGGGATTGAACGTATCAAATAAATTTGAGTTTGAGGATTTTGGCCAAAATTATGGGTCCAGTTTTACTCCAATAAGTTGATTGTTGGCCAAAAATATTATTGGTGGGAAACATTTTCCCAATAAAGCCATGCTAGCTGGGCCACTATCAGCTTCTGGATAAAATGTGGTTTGTGGAACATTTGTCAGCGTCGAATCTGAAACTTCCAACGTTTCATAGGAATGCATGCTACTGATGTCACACTTATCTTAGGGCGTATTTCGAAATTCTTGTAAAAGTTGACTTGAACTAGTTTACTATTTTTCAAAAATTTTCTTTTTACAATTTTCTGCATCGAGAAAGAAATAGTTTCAAATTTCTTTATAGTAAGCCGTTGTTGGATGGTTGAAGGATCGACTGTCACATTTTCTTTCACAACAGTTAATTGGTCTTCAGTTTGTGTAGTACTGTCAGTCATCTTGGGGACGCCTGATATGACAAAGGAGCAATAATGTTTTCTTGAGTTGTAAAGTAAATTGGACTTGCGGGTTCTTTCGTAGCGTCGCCTTGTACTGACATGTTATTTTCATTCTCGTCTGTTTGCACATTGGCCATATTTGACATTGGTTTATTCATATCAACTTTCAATGTGTAGTTTCGATAGAAATGGAAAAATTTCTAAGGCGTTGGTTCATTTGAGAAGAAGAAAAACAATTCGATTGATGTTTGCTCTTTTATCTCGGACGAAAAAGTTGGCCCAGGAACTGTTAGCTGCATTGATGGACGGTTTGGCTCCACAACTTACATTCGCTTGTTAGAGCAAAATGTTTTCCCACTGCAACAGAAGAGGCCTTTAATTCACGACCAGTTCCCTGTTCATCGATGTGAGGCGGTACTACAGTGGATTTCCAACAATCCATCAATCTATGAGTTGCCTCTACTCCCCAAGTCACCAGAACTTATGCCATTAGAAGGAGTTTGGCGTGAAGTGCTAGACGAATTAAATGCTCAAGAACCGTAAATATTGAACGCTGAAGACTTTTGGTGGGAGGTTTCAAAAACATTTCAGTCGATTTGTACTGTTGAACTTGTAACAAAATATGTCTATCAAATGCCAGATACCGTTATGAATATTAGGCTCAAGCAGGGAGATGTTTTGGCGTAACAGTAGACAATAAACTTGTTTTCAAACAAAAACAACCAATGTTTATTTCATATTAAAGCCAGTACTTTAACTTGAGAAGCGAAAGAATTACGAATCGAGGGCAGCGCGCCTGGTGTCGATGGCAGGAGAGAAAAAAATCACCACCCTCGTTCACCCCCCTCAAGTCTCCCTGCCCGCCGGCGAGAGACAGTTTCGTCCTTGTCGTCGCAATTTTTAAAATAAAATTCATAAATACCGCACACAAATTCCTTCTTCAATTTAGCGACCTACGTAGAGTTTACTCGATTCTATATATTCGTATCAGCATCGTATTAGCATCAGTTTTCCGATGATACACAATACAGGATCGACTTTCAACTCTCTCCGGATGCAGTTCAGCAAAGGGAAGCCTTGTCCTCTTTGGCTGATTGTGCAACCGTTACTGAAGACTGGTTCACGCAAAACCGAGTGAAAACGAATATGGACAAGAGTATCTTCATGTATGTGTCATCAACTAGGAGCTCATCACAACTTGAGTCGCTTCCTCTTCAAGTTGGCGACAAAGTTTTAGCTCCCTCGCTGGTTGCTCGCAACCTCGGCGTCTCGATCGATAGTACTCTCTCTATGACTCCGCAAGTGAAAGATGTGTGTCGAAAGGCGATCTTCCAGCTGCGACGGATTGGCAAGATCAGAAAATACCTCACTAAGGCTGCTGCGAAGAGTTTGGTTCAAGCACTGGTGCTGTCTAATCTTGACTACGCTAATGTGTTACTGTTTGGTCTGCCAAACGAGCTTCTAGAGCGCCTGGAGAAAATTCAACGCTCCACTGCTAGGCTAGTTGTCGGTGCGAAAAAGTACGACCGCATCACTTCTCATATGAAGGCGCTACATTGGCTTCCTTTACGCCAACGCATCGTCTTCAAGCTGATGGTGCTGACATACAGATGCCTGAATGGAACTGCCCCTCGCTATCTTTCATCCCTTGTAAGCCGTTACCAACCGCGACGCAGTCTTCGATCGGCTACCTCGGGAAAGCTGGATGTTCCGAACATCAAGTTGGACCGTTATGGTGGGAGATCCTTCTATTCTTCATCTATCCTTCTATCCTTCTATTCTCCAGGGCGGCGCCTGTTCTATGGAACGAACTGCCACTTTCCGTGACATCTGCAACGGAACTGAAATCTTTTAAAACGAGCCTGAAAACTCATTTGTTTCGTGTAGCCTATCCCTGCTGAAAAAGTTTTTATTTGTGTTGGAGACTGTACTTTTTGTAGCGTCATTTGATCTGTCCCTGGACTTGGAAAGTGCGCTTTATAAATTTAATACATAATAATAATAATACCGTGAAAAACGCAAACTCGTATGTTCACGCGTTCTTGAGATAAAACCACTAATAAAACGTTTTTTTCATAAGAATACATGGTGGCGACCTGCCTGTTCAAATAATTGAACACTATCCTTTTTCCCATAAGAAGCCGATGACCAAATATTCTGAAATAAAATCAGAGACATTCGGATAGGGCTAGTGTACCTCCCAAATAATTAAGAACCCTCTAGCTCAAAAATTCGCCGTTTTAGAACGAAAAAACGCGGCTATAAGGCCCCGTGTTAAAACCGGTTTTTTTTGGGGGGGGGTGTTCAAATACTTTGTGTGGCTACTGTATTAGATCTACTTCAAGGAGATCTACAAATCGGAATGGGGTGCCTGTTACCAGCTTTGGTTGCTCTAGATAAGAAGTTATCGGAATTTGAAGGAGGTCCAAACATCAAATACTGCTTACCCCTAGTGCATAGCTTAAAAAGCTCAACGAACGAAAGGTAGCAATGTCAAAACAAGCCTTCACCGACTATAGGTATACAATAGTCAAGAAACAATGAAGTCGTTGTGTAACTCCATATTCTAGTATTTTTCAGGTTCAGGTTGATTAAAACTGATAGTTTTAATATCATAGCTGCCGTTTACCACCCAATGGTGAAAGTTAATTGGATCAAGGATTCACTCGAAAAGAAAAAGGCAATTAAATTGTTTGAAGAGGAGTACCGTAGATGGGTTGAGAGAAGAGACTCCAGTTTGTCTGACAGGTAGCATTGATCTATCCCTTCAAAACTTTGAATTTTTTCTTTATATTTTGTCTTTTAATGTTTATCGAACCCTATTCATAGATCGCTAAATGTTTCCAATGTCCATGCTAGTGGAATGGACGAAAGCGATGACGAAGAAATAAGCCCAAGAAAACCTCACAAAAAAGATTTCTTTAAATCTTTCTTGACCAAGATTCCCGGCAAGTTCGCCGCAAGACATTTGGGCGCAGACATCTGGGCGCAGACAATTGGGCGCAGGGACATTTTGGCGGAAGACATTTCGCCCCATGCAATTTCGGCGCATGCACATACGGGCTCATAGCCAATTGGGCGCAGGGACATTTCCCTATCAAATATCTTGCAGGGCAAAACCAGTTTTTAAACGAAAATAAGAGGTAACACAGCGAGCAATAAGGTGAGAAAACCGGTATTTTTCTGGTGGTAACTACGACTTAGGAACTAGTTTTAAAATGGTTCCAGGTACCCTACTCTTTAAAACCACTGAGCTTCCCCTCCTTTTATTCAGATAGTTGTTAAAAAGACGAAAATTGAATTGAGAAACCATCAGCGTTTATTGCGTTTTGTCTTTGCATATGAAATAACCTTAAATAAAACCAAAGTACGAGTAACTGCTAAAAGCGAAATTATAAAATGACAATTTTCTGACTTCAGAATGACACTGGCAAAGAATAAACGTCAATTCAAGAGGTTTGAAGCGGTGTTGAATCTTCAATTACAAAGATCTGGTGCTCGATCAAAAGTAGGCGGAGGTTTAAAATTAACAACTTCTTTTTCCAGAATAGTCTTGTAGTTGTTGAGAATAACCGCGTCAACGTCATCATTTGCATTTGGAAGCTGAGGAGCATCTGCTGACCATTCCGTATTATCCAAGGCACCTCGCACATTATTCTTCTTCCTGTAGTTTTTGGCATTGTATTTCCGGCAGTTTTTAATCATTTCAATTAGCTTCCGATGATCAACATTCGCAGTGTTCCGCGAAAGATTAAAAATGTTGAGAGCAACTAAAATTGTTTAAAAAATAGAAGGAAATAAGGACTGTATGTAAGCGCAAGCAAAAGATGATTACCTCCTATAACTGAAAGCATATTCATCAGACCAGAGAGTTCGGGCCTTAAGTCATTGACCCGACCAACACTACGCCACTGCATTTTCTGACTAGTTTCGTCACATAAAAACAAACGATACGCCTGGTTTACAAAAGCGCTTATTGATTTGGACGCCTTATATCGCTCAGATATGAAGAAAACCTGTGGAGAAAATAAGTGACAAAATTAATTTTGAAATCTAAAATAAAATGAACACCTTCTAACCATGCTTATTGCAATTGTTTTGTCCGAGAGAGCTGTGTTGGTAGCAATGAGTTTTTCTACTGTATCGCAAGAAACACTTCCAAAGTTGGACTCCACGATCCATCTATGGTAGTTGGCGTGCTTGGTAGCTTTTAAGGGCAAATCATTTTTGAAGGACTCCTCCATTCTTTTAGAAATGGAATCTAACTTTTCGATTACTTTACTTCCAACCCCATCGAGCTTCTTTTCTACTTGCTCAATGGCTCTCATCAATGTCTGAACGTCGAATGATGAAAATGCCTTAGATGACTCCCACACAGCACAATGTCTCCGTAGAACATCCTTAATTCTTCCGACGCTCCGAGACACATTTCGGTTGTTTTGGGGATGCTCTACGGATAGTACAAAAAACTACAGACACTTTATTGTGGCGTTAAAAATGTCATGTTTCCATAGGTTATCCCTAGGAATGTTACGATTTAGGATTTGTTTATACCAACTCCACCTTTTTATTGTACCTTCCTAGAAATTTCCCGAAAGCTTTTAAGTGCTTATTGTAAAATAGTGAAGCACTTTTCAACGTAAACGTACTGCCGGTTATTGGGGGATTTCTCTGAGGAACAGTTGTCTTTGTATGCCTATAATTTCATTGTAGGGTAAAGCGTGAACAAAACCATAAGATGAAATATCCGTAAGTACCACACATTTGTCAGTGGCCAGACTAAAAATGTCCTTATTGGATTTCACAATTTACTGAGTTCTAAATGTTTTAATTTTAATGTATGAACATTTTAAGGTGTATAAAGTTCATTTTATTAATTATTAAAATGTTGTTAAATGCATACGTTACGTTTATGTTGTATTTTTTCAATAGAATTTGAGACTTTTCACCGTTACATATATATTGTTAGTTTTGCATTCCGTGGTGACAAAAGCATGCTCGTGGTAGTATAGTTTTACTATTATTTTATTAAAACAATAAAGAAGATGTTAGTCAAGAAACAGTTTATTGTTATTTGTATGAAATAAAATTGATAAAAACAAATGGAAAAATGTTACAGTTCAACTAATGGGAACCATATAGGAACATACGAAACAGCCAGTAGTTGGTCGAACTTCACTATCAAACCCACTGTGGTAGCTCAGTTGGTTAAGTGTGCAACTCTTACAACTAAAATCTCGGGTTCGATCCCCAAAACAGACAAAATCAACTTCTGCACAGAAATCACTCGCTGCGATTAGAAGAAGCCCATAACAGTTGCAAAACATTCTATTTAATTAATTAACAATTTATTTCAAAAATTCTAAAACGCGGTTCCTCCTACGGAGTGTTTTGGGTGTGACAAAATGACGGTTTATGGAGATTCCGTAAAGGTTCCCGATCCTCCTATTTGGATCTCCCAGGGACCTCCCTAGAACCGTTGTGTGCCGTGTGGGTGATAGCCATTTAGTTGCAGGAGATCGCAAAAAGGTTTCAATACTATAAAAACACTTGAGAGAAGCACGAAATGAGGTTCAATTACCGTTTGCCCATGACAGTGGAGTGTCATTGTTTCTGTTCGTGTAAACAGCATCCAACCTCGTGAACTCATCAAAAGTAGTAAATGATGGAGGACTTTCTAACTCTTTGTCATGATGGCTAACACCTAGCAACAACAAAATAGTCAATGGAATACGAAGTACTACAGTGGCGAAAATAAAATGTACCAATATTCGTTGAACGTGTTATAACGTCGTTGTTTTGAGCGCCATTCAAATATGCCCCTTGTCCACGAGAGTGTGTTTGCGAAGTGGACGGCAAAGCGTTGGAACCCTGAATATCAATATTAGTCCAATTCTGCACTTCTTCATCTTGTACGTGGCCTGTTTGTAAATTGAGACGACATACAAACATAATTATCATATATATTCAATTAAATGAAACAATAATCACTTGTAGACGGAAAAGGTGCTCCATTGTTGACCATTCCACTTTCTTTGTTAATAGCTCCACATAATTTATGCTGCTTCAGTTCTTGTGCCAACATCAGGCAGTTGTGGACTAGGAATAGCGATTGGACGAAGAATACTGCTGCCGTCACCACTGCTACACTGGGGCGCTGGTACAGCTGCATTCTGAACTGCCATGGGTGAGTTGTTCAATGAAACTGACTCAGAGTTGGTGGTGATGTTGCCCACACTAGCTCCGACATTTAAGTTCGTTGGGAAATTTTCGAAATCAAACGGAGTGTTCGGCTGACAAGATCTTAAGCTTTGAGTCCTGATGGCAACAGGTGGATTGAGGTTGGAGCTTGACGATGGTGTCTCCATTAGAGAATTATTATTAGTTCTTCTTTCCTTGCCTTTTCCGGAAACCTTCTCTTCAAATTGACGCTTTTGGGCTGCCTTCCTTAATCCTCTGCCCAAAATACGATCACTGTTGGAAATAAAAGCGTCTGACAGTATGGGTTGACCATTAGCTGCAGCTTTGGCGGCCTTTATTGCTTTCGTGAATTTAACTGCATAAATCAACATGTGTGTAGAAACAAATACAATAATTAACTTACCAGCCTTGGTTTTGTTTAAAATGGCATGAATATCATATTCTATCCACGACTCGAATGGTATTTGGAATCTTCTGAATTTCTTCTCTCCCCAGTCAATCGGACTTTTACCCCCAACTGTGAATCTGGGTTGAGGATAAAGTAGATATCCCATGTTGCTCGAAATCCATTCAGTGGGGATAATACTGTGCACTTGTCGCTGCATGCGGTTCCCACATTCCACTGTGGTAACAATGAAAAACTTCACTTCACTCGAGTTACCTCCAAGTGGATGACTACCAACTTCAGGCAAAATTTCATTGTACGTTCCCTTCCAGAACTGCTGAATTCTTCCAACCTGCGATAGAAATCATAAGTTAAAGTAAAGTGAACAAGTATTATGTTTCTAAAATTTCAAAGAAAAAGACCTGAAATGTTTCTTCGTCAGATGAAAGCGAATCATCCTGTGTTTCATCACTGTCACCAGAGGATGCCACCTTCAATATGAAACGCTATATTATCCTGAAAACCAACCATTAAGAAGTTAATTAACTGATTAGTTTTGCAACCACGTGTGAAACGTGATTACCACGTGAGAAATTCACAAAAATCGAATATCGGAAAAAAGTAAAAATCAAACATGAAATATTGTCACGGGTAAAATTGTCCAAAAGGCAAAACAGCTAAAATCCGGTGACTAGGTCGGCAACCCAGCTAGCATTGCTTTATTGGGGAAATGTTTCCCCCCAAGAATATTATTGGGCCAACAATCAACTTATTGCAGTAAAACTGGACCCATAATTTTGGCCAAAATCCTCAAACTCAAGTTTATTCGATACGTCCAATCTCCCGATCATTTTTGTCGTAATGTTTCCCCAATTTGTTACCCACATTTTTCCAATATTGGACAATTATATATCTTTGTCGATTCATCGTGATCCATCCATCCGTCCATCCAACGTAAATCGTGTATTACGCATTTAACTATCCTCCAAATATTTTTATGTTATTCATGGGACTTGAATCTAAGAAATCTGATCATCAAAGTAAGGTGGAACACGCATTCCACTATAAGCATACATTTTTTTCAATTTTTCAATACTTGAACATCCTTATGATTTGGTTTTATATAGCAATTGAAATTTGAGGATCAAAACTTATGCGCGATATAAAAGTGCTCCGATTGACGGAGCACTTAAAAGTCACATTCAAAAATAAAACTCAGTGGTTCAATAAATTGTATTTTGAAAATATCAAATAGGGAACAAATTTATAAACAAATTACACTTTTGTGTAATTACGTGGCCCTCTCTGTGACAAGTAATACGCTGTCAGGAGGATTTGTATAAGTAGCTTACCTTTAAAAAACCGCTAGTTGGTCGATTTAATTAATATGCAAATCTAGTAGCCAAATAGGTTAAACGTCCGACTCATACAACAGAGGTCTCGGGTTCGATTCCCGGCTCCGGTACCACTTGTAACTCAATAGAAAGAGCTGTAAGTTGATCCTACGGCCAATTACTTAATTATTTTACCAATTACATTGGTGAAATTTTATTCCGTGATTTTAATTTTATCCGAACCCAATAAATTTTGGTGCAAAAATTATTTGGGGAAATATTCATTCCAACTATTTTCCCAATAAATTTTTTGTCGGTAAAATTTATTTCCCCAAGATATGACCAATAAACTTTGCTAGCTGGGAATAGTAAGTGTCTAACGAATCGCTGCTCTTTAAGAGACAGACAAAACGCAAAACCCTCACTAGTTGGCGAGAACACAGCCAAGCCTAGGGATACACTTTAAGATACGTAGAAAATAGCACCATACTCCTTCAAGATAGAATTAAGATCTGCCAGGACCCGAACCCAATATCGACAAGGTAGAAAGGGGAAAATTACGATCAAGGTCTTCCGAGAATAGGGTTGGCTAAACCCATCCAGAAAACGTTGGTCATAATGATTCAAAGTAGGGAATTTTAGGGATGACTAAGAGCAAACACAAGGAAGGAACAAGATACGCTAAAGAATTCGTGACAATATGACATCTCACAATCAATTTAAATTTTGAAACGTGAAGTTTAAAGCACAAATCACATGTTTTGGTGAAATTTTACCTGAAAAATCGTCGAACGAGGTACTTGAAAAATTCACGAAATTTGAAATGGAAAGCAGGCTTAGGAACACACAAGTTGCTACTACGTCACAAAATGGAGTTTCTGCACGCCACCGTTATTGAGAGATCTTGCAACTTCTTTATTATTTAAGTCAGAAATGAAATCCATTAAGTCTTGATGAATAAAGCCACATTTGTGGTTAGACCTTCAGGAGGTGATGTAGAATTCTTTCTTCTAGGAAAAATTCCCGAAGATTCACATTCGTTTTGTTGTAGAGTAATTATTTAACGGTTAAAAGAAACAATAGGGTTTTTAAAAGTCAAAAACGGAAAATTGGAAAATTGGAAGAAAATAAGAATTTGAATGAAAGATTCACGCTTATTTTGATTTAGAGAACGTATTAGTTCGTTTTAGAGAAAATATTATTTTTTCGTAAGGAAGAGAAAAATTCACGAAATTTGAACGATTTAGCACGAAGATTTACGATCTTTCCCGATACGCTTTTATATGTGTCTGGGAATTATTCAGAGAGAAAACGAGTTCTAAGAGGCCACAAATATATATTTGTCCCCAAATTAAGTTTGGCAACGCCGTAGTCAGCTGTCAAAACCATTGTCAACAACTAAATGTAAATTAACCTTACTTGTGATTTCGAGCGCTTTCTGAACTCAAAACGCACGAAACTGAAAGAGCAGATCAATACGCGTCGATTGATGTAATTATATTTCCAGTTCCATGTTGTAAAAGTATACCATTTCCAAACCAGGTTTTTTCCATCTCACTGATTGGCTAGATTACCTTTACATCGTTATTTGCTTGCATTTAGAAATTTTTCGTTTCTAATTTGAGAGCTTTCATTCATGTTTTAATCTATACGTTAGTCCTTGTTCTATTCATTTAGTATTTTGAAATTCATTTAAAGTGAGCCGCTCAGACAGTATTTTGTATCGGTAAAGTAGGGTCATTTTACTTAAAAATTGTATACACCTAAATGCTATTGTTTATTATTTTTATCATTGAATTGTAAGCATAAAGAACAGGAGTTTATAACACAAAACGAAGTTGTTAGAAATTCATTTGGGAAATAAACGAAATAATTATTTTGATTTCGGACGATATTTTTCTCAATAGATGGCGCTACTTGTCTCGGGAAAATAATGTTTTTTTTCTTCGGGTGGTCGGGGTGTAATGCCTTAATTTTTAATAAATTACTGCATTTTAGTTCGATATAAGAATAGGCAATATGAATTGAAACAGATAAATCCAATCAGTTGGTCAAAGGTAAGTGGCAACAATGTTCCCTAGGAATTTAGCAGACGCTTTTCATTTTGTGGAGCGCATGACAGTCACGTTTTTCTTTTTCTTACTCTGTGCTAAGTTAGGTTTTTTTGCAGTTTTGAACTAGAATAGTTGTGTCAAATGTCGGAGTTGTTACCGTTCAGTGATGTTCAAACTTATCAAGTACTGTTGATTGCTGGATACTTTAAACGCGAGCCCAAGAAGAAGGCTGGTAACGTAACAGCGGAATATTCAAGAATCTTACAAAGAAAAGCAAGAAAGTACATCAACGAGTGGCTTACGAAAGGTGTCCCACCAGTTGCGTTTGATAAATTAGAAAGATCAGCTCCATTGATTTTTGAAAAGTTGGAGTTGGCAAAGTCTGTAGTTCAAGACAACATATCCACCCAGCCATGTCAATCGACATCAAAGTCAACACCTGTTCCAGGAAATTTTGAACAAGGCAACACAACTACACTTAATGGTAACCCAATCTAGTACCGTTTCTTTAAATTATTTATTGTTAGCAACATATACTTCATTAGGCTACCATACATCGCAGGACACTTATGGACAAGAAGGTGGAACGTCACACATTGCTGAACTGTTGTTTAGTGAAGATGATGATGATGATGATGATGATGGAGATGATACGTCACATGAATTTGAAGGAATACCAGCTAATTTTTTATGTGGTGGGGAGTATTTGTAAAAAACACTGACTCTCAAGAAAATTTTACAGCATTTTGCAGGGTCGACGAATCAAAAGAAAAGTCATATGACATACTTGTTGAAACTGTTGATTGATTATCAGCCTCTTCCAGCCTACGACTCATTGCCAGCTACAGGCCAGAAGTTACTCTATATAGATGGGAGAGATGTAGTGAATCAAAGAAGCGCACACACCTTGACATCATCACAAACACCTAGCTCTACTGAACAACCGACGAGAAAAAAAAGAGAAAACCGATGCCTTTACCCCCTGTTATAAATTTGGACGACGAGGGCAATTGCCAATACGTGCACTTTGGGCTAGAAAACGCATTATGTGGTGATTCTGTTGGCATCTATTTTAAACACGCGGATATTTTCTAGTATGCTGGCATCTATAGGACTAATTCACCGTCGACTCTAAAGAGAAAAACTCATTTTCAGCGCTTCATCGCCAATGATGACTCTAAGGCATTTCGGCCAGCTGAAACAGTTGGGCAACAGTTCGTTCTTGACTTACGAAATTCAACAAGACACTGCGGAACCCAGAACGGCCGAATTAACATTAAATCGCCATCTTCATTTTGCTCATTTTGTGGCAAACTACGATCCAGAAAATCTAAAGGTAATCATTTGGTCAACAAAAAATGTTAAACGTATTTCTAAATTTCCGTCTCTTAAAGGGTCTCTACATGAGAGCTGGAATGCAAGATAAACTTCAAGCGATCCTGGAACTTTTCAGCATGGGCAATCAAGAACGCATTCCATAAATGATTTCGAATTCCGATTGAATCACTCGCGTCTTATGATGTCAAAGACTTAGTGGCAGACTGACTGGAAAATTCGTCTGGCTTAGGGAGTTGCCTGGACTCGACTGGACCAGAGAAGGGTTTCATACAGCTCTGGCTCTGAGAGCAGATCAATTGATGTCGTCGTTCTTGCTCAGCTCCTTCTCCGAAATGGCTGGTTCTATTCTGATCGTCGCGAATGGACGTCGAATGAATGGCGGCGAATAAATCCGCAGCGCAACCTCCAGTAGCTTTTCCCTGCAGGCTGATGAGCGGTGTAGGCAACTCGCGCTCCTGGACGGATAAAGAGACCCGACTCGTCGCTCCTTCATCAGCCCTCATGATCTCACCAAGTATAACAGTGAGGTTATTTATCATTTATCTTTTTAAGTATTCATTTATGGTTTTTCTAAATATTTAGACCAAACTGGACGAGCAAGAAGAATTTTACTCGTCTCTGGGTTCAGGTGAACTTCGAAGTAGACCAGCTCAAAGTTTGTTTACCCTGCGTGGTGTGATTTACCTTGGTCTTGTCGAAGATCATCGACACTATCGTTCGCAAACTTTGTATCCGGATTGAGATTGCCGAGGTTTTCTTTATCGACTACGGGAATGAACAAGACACCCCAGTCGATATTGAAAAGAATCATTCCATCTTTCATGGATTTTTGACAATTGGTTAGTTTTACTTATCCTGCCTTTATTACATTAAAAGTTATCACTTATAGTTTTTCCTCTCCATTTGAGACGTGTAAGTTGAATCTGGAATTGTGTTTACTTGATAACTTTACTAACAAACTTCTCTATCCAGATGGGAGTTTATTAAGTAGATTTGTGTGTTCCGAACATTGACGATGTCCCCATCTATCAGTTGAAGTATAAATTCGTCGTGCGCGATCTATGAACAGCTAAGCCGGAAGAGAAGCTGGCTCAAAAACTGGAGTTCTCGTCTGGCCAAACTAAGTCTACCGAAGCCGTCATTCCATATTCGTTGAGATTGAAACCAGTGGTCTCACTTTGAAAGAGGAAGGGAATACAGTACTACATATGTGCATACAGTAATGCAGTTTTGTAATAGTACAGAAATACAGTAATACAGTAAAACCGTAATATCATTGTCGCCTTCTGAATTTTGGGTGCAAAGAGACCCTGCCTTTAACAACAAGGATCTCTTTTGGTATTGAAAAGACTTGTTTGGCTTTTTTTGCTGGTGATAATCGCTGGCATCGCGCCACCACGATTGAGGCTGTCGACAGTGATACGGCTACCGTCTGTTGACTTGGGCAACAGTTGCTCCGTGGAAATCTCTTCTTTGAAGTAGCCTTTATTGTCACGTGCTGCAAAGTTGCCGATGGAAAATGTATTTGTAATTGCGTAGTCTTCTGTAGAGATGGCTCGGATCTCAAAGAAAGAGATTTTCGTTTTTGTAATGAGGGTTAAGAGTGATGACCGATCTTACATAATTACCTTGGGATCTGCAGGGTACTTTGATGTCAACTTGCATGACCAGTTCCATTTGGCTCTTTTTACTAGAGGTGGTCCCATGTAGCAAATGAAGTCTACCAACATCTGGTTAGTGTCTGGTTAGTGTCAACAGACATCAAATGGTGCAAAATGACCTATAATTGATGTCATTTTGCACCATTTGATGTCTTTTGACACTAATCAGATGTGGGAAGACTTCATTTGCTACATGGGGTCCTCATTGGCAGATTTCCAAATTACTGATTGAAGTTAAACCTTTTTCAACACTGTGCATTATTGATAAGTTTCCTTTATTGCCTAGATACCATCCTCTAACTGAAGCTTTGCCCTTTTGTTTAAGAAACAAGGTAATTTTTGTTTTTATTTTATGAAACAGTTGGCAAAAAGTCGTTTATTTGTGATATCCTTTTTTCCGTTTTCCTAGATTTACAAGATGGATAAGAAAGTTGAAGTGGAGCAGGCCAAAACATTTCTTCAAGGCCGTCGATTGGATGACAACGCAGTTTTGGTCTCTCGTCATGTGATACACTTTTAGGTGGATTTAAGTGCGGATGGAGTTCAGTTTTTCGACAATTCAGAACAGTCTGAATGCATCCCTATCTGTATGATAGTCCATTCAGTGAGTGAGTCTACTGATCTATCCAAGTGCAAGCGTATTTTACTTAAAGTGCGATATTCTGTTATTATTGGCGTTGCTCATTGCAAAGAAAACCAGACGTGAAGAAATTCCTTGTGTAAGGAACGAAGCCGTTGGAGATCTTTCCCCTCAGTTCATTCACCCTAGAAGGTCAGCGAACTATTCTCCCCTTCTATGGTGCTCAAGGTCGATTCAAGCATTTTACCATCCTCTATCGGCCCCCTCTTTACTTGTATTTGACTTTGTCTCTAGCTAGTATAAATGCGACGTTAAACTTGTCACCTTTAGCTCAGTGCTTCCATGCCTGTTCTACAGTTTGGTTCACTGTGTCTCACCCTAGCCGAGAACCAATCGAGTTCTGCCTGACTCGATGTGGCTCGAAGCTTGTCAATCATGTTCTTCTTTGTTGTAAATTATATGTATACTTGTCAATAAACATCCAACGAAACGGGAGTAAAACTTCCCATGTTTTACACTTGCCCCTTTGATTCAAGAATTAGTGCGACTTGATACGACGAATCTGGATGAACAAGTTACTGCTGGTCGACAATTTACAGTGTCAATTCGGTGCATCATAGCCGATCGCGGTTGCGATCGTATGTTAAACGAATAAAGGGACATTCGGGATATTGGTCCTGCGAACGCTGTATTCAGGAAGGTGTGCGATGCATTCATCATCCCACAGTGGCACTCAAATCAGGAGAAGAGCCGAAAACTAGTATTCAATTTTTGGAACTGAATGCCCCCCCCCCTTGAACTGATGAGGATTTTTTGTCATATTGTGAAAGCGATGAAAGTAGAGATAACCACATAACTAATATTAACGATATTAGTCCATTTGTTGGATTGGATGTTCCAATGGTTACTGCATTCCCCATTGAACCGATGCATACAATGTATGCATGTTGTTTTGGAAGATTACTAAAGGGAATAGTATCAGTTCAAAAGGAGGGTAAAATAAGCAGATTCGAGACTCCGACTTTTCAAAAAGGGCAAGCCTTTGAGTTTGACAGATACCTTCGATCACTTAAAAATTGCGTAAACAAGTATAAGCATCATGAATTGAGAGATTTGTTGATGTACCTTCTTTTTCCAGTATTAGTGGCATTTTGAGTGAAAAACAATTTAACAACTTAATGTTGCTTCAATATGCGATGCTCTTAATGGGAGGGTTTAGCCCAAACCCGGTACCAAAAGAGGATGCCTTGCGAGCATCGCGTGTTTCGAAATTTTTTGTTCAGCAACTTATCGATTTGGGCTATCCAATCAGGCCGACTACACACGCAGTTATTCATCTTCCGGAAAACGTTATTCATTTTGATTGTGGAATTGACTCATGTAACACCCAGCATCGGTACGACGTATGTGAGATGTTGTTTCCAGTTGTCGATGTCGTTATCTGAAAACGACATCTACACGATGCTGTTTCTTCATCGTAAATTTTAAAATATTTTGCCGATATTAATACGCTGTCTGGCAGACATCGCTGTACGACAACTTCAACAAGTTATAAATTAAATAAGTAATGTCGTTCAGTTACATCCAAAATATATAGTAACGATATGGACTTTCTACCAGTAATTGCCGTGCAAAAAAATTTTGTTTAAAGTTATTGCAATATCCGGTGTCTATGTCTGACCGACATAGAAGCGATGTATGTATAATATACCTCATTAAAACTAAAAGAACTAAGTAACCGAAACACGTATATATATTTTTGACATCCACCCGACATAGAACACACATATCACAACGATATTATTTGGCCACACTTTGATGCAGAAGAGGAATAACAACAAACTCTTTTTGACCATTTTCTTCATCAAATTCCTAATTTATATAGGGAAGCAATGCACACTTTTTACCTTCGTGCAATAAATTAATTGGGTAGCTTTTCCGGTTATAAATTGATAGACATTCAGCAATACAAATTCCTATGAATTTGCTTTAGAATTTACAAGATATTCATTTTATTTAGTCCCACCCCGTACCAATAAAAATACTGACTGATTATTTTCTATTTCTAAAATGCGTTTGTACAACTGAGATAATGGCTTACGTGTACCTCGTATTAATTTTTTTAACTGGCCAAGAAAGTTCTCAAAGGGAAAGCAACTAAAATAATCTAAAGGGCCTTTAAAGTTTACACAATCATCACTAATGTGGACAAGGCTATGTACGTTGTAGACTAATTGATGAGTGCCATAAATTCTCTCAAAATCGGTTACGAAATTAGACATGTACTTCGAGGCTAAATGTATTTGGGAAATTGTTGATTTTGGGGATAGCAATATTTTAGAGGCTACGTGCAATAATAAAAAATAATTATATTTCTCTTCCGAAAGAACCCCCTTTAAGACAATAATACCAGAATACAATAAAAAAAGTCCGGTACTCCACAGCTTTCCAGTGAGCAAAATCAGTTACGTCTCGGCCTTTTCTCTGAAAATCGTCCGTAAAATATTCTCTGCACTCTTTTATTCTTTGATTCAGTATTGGAATGTCTACCTTCTCGTCTAACTTATGAAAAAGATTTATTTTCTTCCCCGATATCCATATGCGAACAAGTCTTTTCATAAATCCTTCTCATCAAATCCTTCTAGCAGGCGTATCACATATTATAGCAACAAGTTTTAATTCATAACGGATATCATCTATTATTATTCCAGTAGCCTCCAGTTCTTTAAATTCGTCTAAAAAGGGCCTTAGAAAAAGTTCAAGGGAATCAGGCTTGCAAGTGCCACAGAATACACTAACGGTGAAAGGTCGTTGGTCAATAAAGTTTCGCACACTACAGAGAATTGGCCAAAAACTTTGCTTAGAGCTATGAAACAGAGGAATGCCGTCTATATTGATGTACAATTCAATTATTTTTAGTGTTCGAAGGTATGCTTTGTTTGAGTTCCGCCGTTTCAATAGATTTCTTTTCAAACCAAAATGGCAAAAATCTTTTGAGGTTGGACCACTTCTCGGAGTTTTCCTAATTGTTCTTGCATCTTTCGGGGCGTCGTTACCAAGAAAACCAAAAGGGCCAAGAACGCATTCAGCACAGTGTTTGGGAGATTGAAAAAAGGGCAAGAGCGGCGAGTTTAACTATAAGGGAAACAGGCCTGTACATAGCCTTCACAATATCTCCTTTTAAAATGTCAGACTCCAATTCCTCTGCTGGCTGCTGTGAATCATCATTCTTTCCAACTTCACTTCCACCACTGGAAGAATTAGACACAGACAAACGGTCAAGATAATCGTCTGTCAAATCTTCTTCAGAGGACGAATCAGAATAATTTTCATCGAACTCAAATGGATTTGAAGTACTCAATGAAGAGTCTGTTGACAGACCAGGTGACAAGGAGTTGTCTGATGTAGCCAAAACTTGTTCACCAACAGCTCCTTCATGATGAGACTCACTTGACTGCGAACTGTTGTCCACCGCAGCAGCTGCTGATTCTGTTTCAATTTCAAATTCCTTTAAGGCTTCTTGGTCAAACTGTACTGTGTGATGTTGAGTTTCGTCATTGTTGTCCGAGTCCTAATCTTCAGCCATCATGGAAGCCATCAATTTGGCAGCATTTCGGTATTCAGTACTGCGGCGTGTACCTTTCTTCATTGCTTGGGCGGATGTCTGTAGCAACATTAAAGACGAACTGGTCATTTTGTGACTAGATTAAAGAATGAATTGGAATAATACCTGTTTGTCTGTAATAAGCCGAAATTTAAACAATATATCCGGTAATAAGTATTCCGATGATGATGGTGAAAGACGAGAAGCCGCAAGGAACTGTTGCTGAATGGAATGGAAGCATGTTTGTCTGCTACAAATCGATACTCAAGGATCGATAGTTAAGTAAGTAAGAATGCCTTATGCATATTCCTCCACAAAACAAATTACTCTGTTTTCTAGCTAAAAGTATAATACAATGTTAAATGAATATTAAAATAGAGAATGAGATGATAATAAGATAAATAAATATTATTTTGTTTTAGTTGTACGCAGCGCAAAGAATAAAGGCCCAGTTTGGCAACGCCGAGTCATGCGTTTTCGACGCCATTACGCCATTATAAAAGTAGCGTGAGCCTGATGTCACAGATAATGTGTACTACTTTGCTGGTTGATAAGCTGTGTTCGTTAATTATTACGGTAACTGTTTAAACTAACTTGTTCTAATTGGGTCACGTAGTGTAACTTATATTATGTATTAGATATTAACGGAAAATGGTCTCTGGGAAAACACCCGCCATCACTGCCGGCACCGGCAGGGTGAAAAAACTAACTCCCAAGATGCAGGAGTTTTTGGCTAGCAAGAATGCTGAAACTGCGGCTAATAGTGATGCCACTAAAGGTGTGAAGACTCCAGCAGCGACCAGTAAAACGCCCGTCAAGAAAAATGTGTCAAAGCCACCAAAAGCACCTGTTTCAAATGTGTATCACAATTTAACCACTCTTGATTCAGGTATGTTCCAAGTAACCTTACATGATACGTATATTATGCATTTGAAACTATTTGATATTTACTCATTGAATTACAGAGTCACACTTTCACGATGGAGCAACATCTAGTAAAGACCAATCTACAGAACTTGATGAGGATGCATCTACGATGGAAGTGGATGCTAGTGAAGAGCAACAATTGAGTAACTTGAGCATGGAGTATGAGAATGTTGAACAAAGTATGTATTACTTATTGATTCTAATTCTTTCATGTAATTGCTAGAAACTTAACAAATGTTTCTTCTAGACTTGTCTTCGCAGGAAGTAGAAGCAGAGTATGCTGAATCGAATGCAGACTCTGATAAAGATGAAACACAAGAGTCTTTTCAAGATGTTGAGCTTGATGATGATGATGGAGAGGCTGCAGAAGGTGAGGAGGAATTTGCAGAAGATGAGGAGGAATTTGCAGAAAATGAGGAGGAAGTTGCAGAAGATGAGGAGGAGGTTGCAGAAGCTGGTGACGTTTCTGAAATTGACAAGTCTGTTTCTGTTGAAGAATTTGTGTTGAAGTTGTCGATGCAGCTGCAGTGGACGGCCGGAATAAAGTAAACGGACTGGTCAAACGTCAACACACAGAGTCTTGTGGGGAGAATTCTAAACCTGAAGATAGAGCTTCAGGTACTATTTAAAATTTTAGTTTAAAATATTACGTAAAATTTATGATTATTTTATCGTGTGACAATATAGGCTCCTCATTGAGGGACAATGCTATACGTGTTGGTGATTCCGGTATAACGAGTATTCTGAAATCTACAGCAGCAACGCCTCTTCAACAAAGGAAGTCCAATCCACCAACTTTACAGACGAAAATTGTACAATCCAGTGGGAGTTCTATTTCTCAGCAGCAAGCTGTAGTTAAGTTGCACCCAAAGAAGCAACCAGTAGCACCCACTCTGTTAATGAAGAAACAACCATCAGCAGCTACTCTACCAGCAACAAAGAAGCAACCTGCAGCAACTCTGCCAGCTACGAAGAAGCAACCCGCAGCACCAACACCTCTGCCAGCAACGAAGAAGCAACTCGCAGCACCAACACCTCTGCCAGCAACGAAGAAGGAACCAGCAGCTATAACACCTCTGCAAAGCACGAAGCAAACCTCAGCTGCTTTAAAGAACCAACAACAGCAGAACTCCTCCACATATGACCTGTCCGTCGCTATTCGGAGTAAGGAGGACTCGACCAGCAAGCCGTGGAAAAAATTTAAAGAACCACTGTAAGAAAATTAACAAGATTAGAAAAATATGATTAATAATTCCTTTTTTATCACTTAGATCCCATACTAAGCTTTCCTGGTTAGCTGTATCAGCTTTACAAGCAGTCCAGTCCATTAAAAAGAATTTATCAGCTGGTTTGAACAACAAACACTTGTAAGTGGTTTGTAACTCCTATTCGTCACGCACTGCCTATGTAAATTTTCTCCTGTCATTGGAATACATAAGTTCTACTGTTTCTCACAACTCCACGAAATTTATGTTTACATTCTTTTAAAAATCAAGCAGCACCTTCACATTTTAATGCAAGATTCTGATCATACGAAACTGCTGAGCACGCTGAGGAGCATTCCTCATGAGTTCTATCTCATTTTTACAGGGATGGGTCTCATAACAAAAAAAGGACGGTGGAGAGAACCAGTCAAAAACTGAGTAAAATACGGTGAATAAAACCCATTTCTCAAAATGATAATGAAGGGGTAAAATACCCTTTTTTAACGGAAAAGTGAAGGTTCTTAAACAGTGGAAATCACGGAAACTGAAAATTAACCGCGTTTAAGTACTAGGGTTTGCCTCGTCATAAACTTAGACATTCTTTTGTACTAAAAGTGTCAAATTGAATTTATGAAACCAATGAACTTGTTTATTCAATAAGTTAAAGAACTGGATAGAGGTGAAAAACAAACAAAAAATGAAAACTCAAAAAAGAGAACTGAAACAATTCTAGGTTGGGAACATTTTGCAAGCCACACACTCAATTTTTCGTACTACTTAGGTGTGGGTTTTTGACCCCAAACAAGATATATTTTGGGGTTTTGACCCCAAAATTTACACAGTTTTAACCCCGTTTCTAGTTTACTAAGATCTATGTGGTATTAACCCAGAAAAAATCGAAACGAAAATTAACAGTGCAAGTGTAAAGTAACTGGGAAATGGGAAACAAGAAATTTGTCAAAGTTTTCAATCGTCAACAAGGTCTACAAGAACAGATTTTCCAAATAGAAGCAGGGATTCAATGAGCTCCAAAGCGAACAAAATATGCGAAATTAGATGGGAGGTTGAAAGGAATTGTCCAACACTACAAAGAATACGACATTTTAGATTTTCTTAAGCGTATTGCTCTAAGCCAAACTTTCTAAGGTAGCCTGCAAATCTGAATTACGTATTTTCAGATATTTGTTGTTCCCTATTGCCCAGTTATTCTGCAGCTCGCAAAATGTTCCCAACATAGAATTGTTTCTGTTCTTGAGTTTTCATTTTTTTTTCACCTTTGTCCAGCTCTTTAACTTATTTAATAAACGAGTTCATTGGTTTCATAAACAGTTTGACAATTTTGCCAGTACAAAAGAATGTCTCAGTTTATCACGTGGCAAAATGTCCCTGCGCCACATTGGCCATGCGCCGAAATGGCATGGGGCAAAATGTCTTCCGCCAAATCGTCCCTGCGCCCAATTGTCTGCGCCCAGATGTATGAGCCCAAATGTCTTGCGGCGAACTCTCCGGTTACCCTTGACCAACAATCAAGAAAAAAGCGAGGCAGAATTGTACCTTGATAACCCAAGCAAAGGGATTAAACAATTTGATGACT
Organism: Ceriodaphnia dubia; assembly: GCA_022539655.2. Classification (NCBI taxonomy): domain Eukaryota; kingdom Metazoa; phylum Arthropoda; class Branchiopoda; order Diplostraca; family Daphniidae; genus Ceriodaphnia; species Ceriodaphnia dubia. Next base: position 847,314 of record JAKUCG020000179.1, read on the forward strand.
TTCCAACAATAAGAAGAATTTACGAGTAAGACAAAAGGACATTGTATGCAGCAACTCTAAACAAAACAAATTTTCCTTTTCTTATAGAAAGTACAATGTCTTCCCGCTTCTGCTGCCGTCGAAAGACTTTTTAGTCAAAGCGGTCTTATTTTTTTCGACAAACGAAATGGTCTGACCGATGAACATTTTGAAATGTCCGTTTTCCAAGTTAACAAGCATGTAGAGTGGGCCCTCAAATTATTAGAACACGGGGCGCATTCCCATTGCACTCCGTGTTATTTTCGAGTTTCTTTTTCCGTCACCGTGGGCTCAAAATTAGTCCTAAAATTGTTTTCTGATGCCGTTGAATTTGTCTTGGCGAGATCTCTTTGTGGTTTTTTTTGTTTTATCCCAACAATAAAACCCTAGAAGCAGAAGCAGAAAATGTAATTATTAGTACAGGTTTTTTTCCCCATCCTTGGTATCTGTTAATTCGATTTTTTAGTTAAAGCAACGTGTTGCTCTTATACGTATAGGTATAATCATATCTCATATCGTGTTCAGTTTTCGGTTTTCCCATATTCGGAAGCAATTAGTTTTATTATTCGTCAATAGATGACGTATTCTAGCGAAAAGTTGGAGCGCTGAGGGACACGCTTCCGCTTATTATTTTGAGCGTTAGCGGAGCGGTCGCTTTCACCATCTTGGAAAGCGACCGTTAAGTGGCGCTCTGAAATCGCTAAGCGGACGGCAGCACTCAGCACTGAGTGAAGTTGTGATTCCAGAACTTTCGAGGCATCAAAAGAAAGAGACGCTTTTGGTAGTGGGGTCCAGGAGTTGGAGGAGAAGTAATGGCTTTCAATCCAGGTGGTTGAGGAGTAAACAACCACATCTTCAGAGAATTGACCATTTCTCCTTTTTTCGAAAAAAGATCGCTTCGAATCCATTGCTGGTCGTGAGGTAGGACATTTTATTCCGGTTGAGTATCGGTTCTACGGCTTACACATTCTTCCGTCCGTCGTCTGTCGGTATCTGTCGGATAAAATTTCGAAGTATTTTTGAATTAATCAATGCATGGACTATTAGGTACGTGTTTGGGCTGAATCACTTGGAGCAGCAACATCGGTTGTGCTGGCGGACTGTGACACCGGAAGCACTGGTTCAACAGGAAGAGGAGGCGAGGGACGGAGATGTCTCAGCTACATCTTTGTTCGAAGGAGATTCTGAGAGATAGGGCGGTGGTTGAGCATCGGCCGCTTTTTCAGAGGCCTTGGCACTCTTCACCGGAAGTAGGGTTTTTCAAGGCAATCGCTGCCGATTGCCGATTTCCAGCCTATGTAGATATTAAATAAAATGATGAGCATATCAACTGCAGTGTAAATTGCAATTTGTAAATATAATTGTTTGAACTTTTAGCACCTTATGAAATTTTCCGTAGCCATAGTTACATGAGTCGGCCTGGCCAAACAGGTTTAGCGGCTAGATTTTTCTTCATGGGCATTTATCTATTTTATCAAACACAGCCACTTGTGACACTATCAGGAAGGTTGAAAAAACCAACAATCTGCTTGGTCAACTCCCTCTTGCAGTAAGCATGGTGAGACAAGTTGTTTTGGCTCAATAATGTTTCTTGGATGTTTCTAATTCTATTTTATAGGTTTGTTTTCTGGGTAACCAATACCGATCGGCAAATAGTTCAGCCAAATTTGTTGGGCTGTGTTTTAGAGACATAGTCAATGATGAAATTCTAGATCAATTGCACTGGCAGCCCCAAAAAATAGAGGATGAAATAAGGCCTGGTTTTGGGAAAATATTTAATTTTTTGGCGGTTATTGGTGGTAAGAATATAAAAAGGGATATACAAAGCACTATTAGAATTATTTTTAAACTTTCTTTTGAATTTCAGTTGCTGCTAAATTCTGGAGCCATTCAAAGAAGATGTCACTTTTGAACACAACTTAATTTTCCGACGCTTTGAAAGCCGTAAGTAAAAGACAAGCCAATGTTTTTCGAAGAGCCAACGACATTCCGTCCGATGCCCTACTACGAAAAGGGGCAAAGGCTTCTAGTGATGCCGAAAAGGATGATATTGTCACTCTAGATTGGACGTAGTTGAAAAGGGTGTTAAAACATTTAACCTGCCGTCTGCTGAATAAATGAAACCCGTACGCGACGGCGAGCTTGCGACCCCCTCTCCAAAAAAACTAAGCTAGTAGCAAGCTTGAATTTGTTGGGCTGGCCAACCGAAAGTACGCATGGACTTTGCAGCAAGATTATATTCCCCTTCTGAAACTTGTCATGGCAGATCGGTATCTAGCCACATGCTTGCTCATTCTAGACAGGGTTCCCTATACATTTGGTAACTCAAAGCAAGTTGACATCAAGCTATGGTATTGAGAGCTAGTTTTCATGTCCCGTTGACGGCGCAAGCGAAATCTGTTCTAGCAAGATTCATGCTTATAAAACCATAACTTAAATGGAACAGGCATATGCGGGTATAACGCAAACTGAATAATTGATAGCTTACCATAAACTGCTCGAATATAAGCTTGTGCTCACTCTATAATTAAAAAGTAGCTTGATTGTTTCGTCTGATCTAATCTCTTCTACGAGCCAAATAAAAAATGTCTGAATTTCATTACACCTTTTTATTTCAATCTTTCATACTCATACATATCAGTCGTTTCCACGTTATTTGGGAGTGCCGTCACAACATAAGATTCAGCCAAGTCGTGGTCACTGGCAACGACACATTTTGCGACAATATCAAGTGCATCATAAGCCACAAGCTCCCCCTTTCCAACAACCTTTGTCATCATTCCAGGAATCGTAGAAAAGGTAATTCTATCGATTGGTTTTGGAAGGAAAGGTTTCTTAGAGTCAGCTCCCAACACTTTCCCTAGTGAAAATATATTTGAAAGGCCTTTGGATTCAAGACAGATGAGGTTATCAATAAAAAAATGTTTCCATCAGAGATCAATGCGCCGTAGTTAATTCATTTCGGTGATTTGTTATAATTCGTAGTTGTGAAAATAGATTCTGATGAAAGAATTTTGATTCTGGGGACACATTTAATTTTTGAGATGGACAATATGCGAAAATCAGCGTACTTGGGTAGTTCGAACAATTTCAAAAGAGCGGCTTTTTCCTCTCTCGTTGCATTTCGTGTGACTGAATTACCAAGAATCTCAACTTTATTTTCGTTTGAAAAACTCCCCTTGGAAAAATTACGCTGCGTCTCACGCGGCAGGCGTAGTAATTCGCAAAGTTTTTCTGATACGTTAGGAGGCACCGTATTTTTTTTATAAAAGACTGATAGCTTCATCACGAACAGCAAGCTTCATCAAATAGTTACTGGCCATTTGATCTGCAATAGCCTGTGTTCCGTTGGATAAAGACATTAATAAACCGTTACACCATTCGGGAATAAATGTTGATGTTGTCCACAAACATCCTCAATCAAGAACGCTTTGAGGTAGATGGGTAAGAAAGTGAACATTAATTCCTACATGTTTAGTGCCGTAAAGCCTTTCCATATCGACAACAAATTTCCGAAAAAGTGTTTCGACTTTCAGTACGTCCGAAACAGATACTTTCTCTTGTAAGAGGACAAACATTCCATAACTAAGACTGACAAGATGCTCGAAATATTCACAGGGAAGAATGTCTTCCAACACATCAACAAAGAACAGCACAAAAGCTCGATACATGGAGGCTTTCCAGTTCCCCAACTCGTCTAAGGCTCCCATCACTCTAGTGATTTCGTAAGCGGGCTTCGTTTTGGATAGCCGTGAATTAACGACTTTCAAATTTTTCCTTATTGACCAAGGTTCTTTCGAGTATTTTGATAGAGTCCAAAGCTTGATAAGCAAATTGATCAGCAAATTGAACACCTTGACAGCAGGCGTGCATATACTCCGGCACGAATGCTTTTATGAAATCAAAGTCCGGTAAATCAGATAAGGGAGTTGGCCCGCAAACTCCGTGATAAGATTGCCCAGTTGCAATGGCAATCTTCACGTCATTCAAATGCTGCTGAACACTTCTTAATTCATAAGGGACTGAACCTTCCACATAAGCATGGGCTGATCCTCTACCCTTTGAGACTTACTCCCCTTCACAAAGTACGACTCAACTCAATAAAGTGACTCAACGAAAGTTATAGACTGATCACTACCTGGATGAAGACAAAAATCACACCCGAACTCTCCATTAAATTGGGTAGTGTTGCGAATGACGGGTCGAGCAACGGTGTCGGTCGTGATCACTAAGACGCGAACTTTATAGTGGATTCCGTTGACATCAATACCATCCTTTTCGAGGCGCGTCCATTCGCTTATGATCCAGTCCAAAAAAGCATTCATCGGTGGTTTTTTATTGCTAAACTACATGGCAAGCAAAATGACATAGGCCCTTCGTAGTTTGTACGGCAATTCATTGATTATAGCCATGAAAGGCTTAATTCCATTCTTGCTCATTCTGTAAGGTTGGGCACCATCCGTATTCCAAACCACTGTGATGGTCGTATTGCCAATTTTACCAAGTTCTCGCATTTTTCTATAGCAGCCGCCAGATTGAATATCTCCTCGGAAATTCGGATCCCATTTTTGATTTTGTTTCAGTCAATGGTGCTCAATAAAGTACATCAGCTGTTTTTCAATTGGCATTCGTAAAATGAAACAGGGTCTGTGAATGCTTTTGATGAATAGATGACCACATTTCTGTCTTAGTTCTGGCTCGTTTTTATCATCTTCCTACATAGAAAGTATCGATGGACACTTTTTACCGGGTTAACCAATATCTTCGTAACTTCACTTTTCAAGTGAGAGTATTTCGACAACAAGTTATGCTGGCTGGTCAATCAATCAAAGTGGCTAATCTTAGAATGGTTAAATGGTCGTCCAACGCGCTCTTAGTTAGATGATTTCTCAAATAATTTGCCACACTGAGAAGAGGCAAATAAACGAACGGATGAGCCTCATACACTTCTGCCTATAATCAAATTGCAATTATTTCGTATCCAAAGAATTCGTGTTTTAAATGGTACCTATTGTACACAATCGCTTAAAATATCTTGAAATTCAATATCATCCAAAGTTTTTTGGTGGGGCTCACAAGTTTGCTGGTCTGTAAGAACTGAACGTGATGCTGCTGGAGTTGATTCAGCCACCGTTATATTGGAACAACTATTTAGCCTAGGTGGTGATTGTGGCATGGTATTTACCAACAAACTAGTACTATCAGCTTCCTAAAATTGAAGGATAAAATAAATTTTGCTCAACACTGTAAGAAGCTTGGAAGTTACTCGCTAAAATGTATAGTTGGTAATATGCAGTTTTTAAAGAAGATACATATATATTAAAAAACTGTTGAACACACCTGAGATTGGTTGATTTGATTTACTGTAAAGCTTAGACGGGTCAGACTCGTTGATGATGAACTATTTAACAATGTTTGCTTTCTGGGTCTCGTATCCCCTGGTACATCAGTTCGTCTTGACTTGGCTTCAGCAGCTTTCAGTATATTGTCTACTTCTTGCGTAGCTAACTGTTTGTTTTTCCGTTTTTTTCGTCGATTTCGAATAGCCAAACGATTGTTTCTCAGCCATTTGAGTAGTATTTGAGTTTGAATTTGGTAGAATAATATTTGTAAACACGTGACGTATACAGATATATCGTCTGCTATGCAAAACAAATCGAAACAGGCAAAACCTATCCCACCAAGTCATTGAAAGTTAATCCTTCAAAACTGTTGTTATTTATTGTAGTGATTAAATCTATAAATTAAATACGACGAAAAATACAAAAATGATTTCCCAGGAAATTCATTGTGTATTTGTAATGATATCGGTAAATCGATTACGGTATCGATATTGCTTCCAGCAGAGCCCTCTGATTGGCTACTGTCTAATATCGTGTTTCCCTCCAAAAACTGTTAGGACATCGTCTGGACTAGACTTGTGGCTCTTTTCAAAAGCATGGTTCTCTGAGATTCAAAAGCATGGTGCTCTCCCCTCTGTGACTCTTAAGACGCATTGATTTTCGTTTTATATATATTTCAACTGAGATTTAGACCATGTCTTTGATTCCGAGCAAACTGTATTATTTGCTGTTTTTCCATTTTTCTTCCATTTTTCTGGGGGAGATCCAGGTATTGGAACAATTAGTTCAATTAAAAGCCCTTCTTTTGAGGAGAAAGAAGAAGATAATTATTTGCAAATCAAAAATGTTTGGATAAGGGAAAGAACTAAGCTGGTTGTCAGGTAATTATGGTTATTCATATATTTAATGTTGCTTTGCACTCAAGTTCTTGAGTACAATATCGTGAGTTTGATTCCTACTGTTGCCCAATGCCTTTCCTGTTTCACTCTTTAGTGTTCCATATCTCATTTCTGAACAAATAGGTGGCCTCATGGATATCGAGCTGCATTTAATGATAGGGTCTACGACAGAATCAACCGTATTGAGTGTGAGCTCAGAACAGGATATGCCTGCCATATTTCCAATGAGTATTAAGCAGTGTACTTGCAAAAAGAGTTCGTCCATACATAATTCGTGAATCATTTTCTAATCTTTAGGTGACCTAAATGAGCTGTTTGTTCTCAGAGAAAAGCTAATTCAAGCAAATGATAAGCCTGCATCTGTGACGTCAAATGAAACTGAAGCTAATGAAGAAACCCCAACTGGAAGAGTGGTACGAAAAGAGCTTTTCCCACCTTTGCCAGCAAGAAAAAGTAATAAACGGGCTACAGATGAACTCACTGAAAAGGTAAGATTTTATTTTAAAACAATCCAAAAGAAGGTTACTCTAATAGTAGGCTGGTTTCAATAATAGGAATTGGATGGCCTTAAAGCTAAAAACAGAAAATTAGAAGAAGAAATCGTTGTTCTGCAAAGAAACTTGACAGAGAGAGAAGACGAAAATATGGAATTACAGGAGACTCTTAACCTATTCCGGACATGGTTTCATGAGCCAACAGACTGCGAAACCGAGCGAACCGTAAGTTTTTTTCGATTGCAGTATTTGTATAAGCTTAACAATTCAAAGGTTTTCTGTTTAACTAGAAATGAAGGATAATCTTCTGAAGATTACGGATTTGATCACTAGCTTAAATAATCGTCCACCGATTGTGATGCCACCCACGCCTTCATCCAGCCCAATTCCTTCTACGAATAAGCGAATGGTAATGTTCACTATCATTTATGTTAGTTTTTACAGCTACATAATACTCTCCCATCCATATTTAAGGTACCATTGGATGGAGATGTTGAGATTGAGTACAACGCAATCCGAGATGCAATTTCGTATGGAAGAGAAGGCAACAGCAAGGATTGCCTTAACGCCATGGTTGGGGCGATGATTGACTTTTTCATACCTACCCATGAGCAAGGTGGCTATTCCCTTACTGGTCGCCCTTGCCGATCTATTCCCAACAGTAAGGCGAAAAAGGCATTTCCAGGACACCTAGTCGATGCAATGACTAGGCCTAGTCAGTTTTTTTTAAATTATACATTCTTGGTTTTCAAAACTAACTCATTTTTTTCTTTCAGATTTTATTCTCCCCCGTTGGAAGGACTGGCACCAAACCAATCTCAGTAAAGACCAAATAAAATCTGCTATCACAGCAATGTTCGTCAACAGCCATACCAAAACAAAAAAGAAGCAGTCCAACAGCAGGACATCGACGATGACATCTTCGCTTCTGCTGCTAACGTGCCAGCTCAGAGAGGAACCGAAGAAGAAAGCTGATTTTACTTTAAACGATCTTTTTGTGTGGCAATTATCCTCCCGACTTTTACTGCCATTTTTCTTAACATATGTTGCTGGGGCACATCCTTCGACCTGCCTAGTATGTTTGTCGTATTCAACTCGTTTGGTTTTAAAGCTATGTCATGTTGCTGGAGAGCACTTAGTCTGCCCAGCCATTTTTATGTCGATTTAAAAAAGAATAAAGACTTGAACTTGAATCTCTCCTTCATAATTATTTAAAAATCATTTTTATTTATAATATGAGGTACGGTAAATCAAGCCTAAGCCAAACAATCAAACGAAAGCTAGATATAAGGTGGTAAAAACAAAATACCAAGTGCTAGCTTACTTCATGTATGGCATTCTAAATCTTGAAAAGATCATGCGTTCGCGATCCAAACGTGTATTATCAAGTGCTCATACGTTGACCTTCCTGCTAGCTACGACTCGGCAAGCATGTCGGAGAGTATGAATCTGGTACACTGAAACTGAGCAAATCTTGCTTGCCTAATCTAAGCTAACACTATTACGGGGGCCCACCATTCCAAGCTAATATTAAGCTTGCACCTAGCTGGGCGTAGCGTACGGGAAGCGCATTCAAGATGCATTCGGATTGAAGATTCTTTTCCGAATAATAATTTCTCGGACAAAGCAACCTTACCGTATGTAAGATGTCACATCCGGCACCTTAAGTCGTGTAATGTTACCTAGCCACATTATACAAACGGCTGCTTCTGCTTTCATCCCCATCTGTCAAATTAAATTATTGTCATTCGAAGAAAATTTTCCATGTGAATGTCGCAATACTATTGTAACAGGTGTCTACGTCTTTAAAAATCTTTCTCAATTAAGGTTTAATCCCAGAAAAAAATTGGTAGGAAACGAAAAAGAAGTGCTGCGTTTGGTAGGCTGGGGCAACTCTTTCAAAACATCCTCCGATGAAATTAAACTAATGTATTTACGCTTCGGAAATGAAAAACTGGCTTTTGTCTTCTTCCGCAGAAACATAACTTCAAGGGAATCGTTGTTAGGGGATCTAACGACTTTTGCAATGTACAATTTTCGAGCCCTCCCAACGGAAAAGTAGGCTATGATCCATTTCCCCGAGGTGTCGTCTTCAAAATCACCAGTGACAGTTTCATTTTCCGTGACACTGATTTCATGTCTAGCGTAACCACTGTATTCTTCCGCCGTAGGCTCCTCTTCTTCCGCCGTAGGTTCCTCTTCTTCCGCCGTAGGCTCCTCTTCTTCCACCGTATCAGACTCTTCTTCCGCCGTAGGCTCCTCTTCTTCTGCCGTATCAGACTCTTCTTCCTCGGTCTCAAAATCTTTTTCGTTCGCCGTAGACTCTTCCTCATCAGACAAGGATTGCATTTCGTCATCGAAAACAGAATCGTCCTCTTCATCAGTTTCTTCCTCCGAACTTAGATTCGAATGCTTTTGCCCGCTTCGACTGCCGCTCGTTGCCTTTGAAGCATTTGCGGCTTCTCGCCGAATCTCTTGGTTTTCGGGACATCAACTAGAACCGAGGTGATTTGAAGATTGCACTTCAGAATATGGCAGTATTTCGAACCTTCTCTCAGATAGGATGGCCTCGCGAGAGAGACATCGCGCAAAGCCGTTTCTCAAGTTGACACTAGCAGTTTGCTGTATCTCCTTCCAAAGCTTGTTTAGTAATTGCGGAAAAAGATCTTTTTTCACGGCGGAAACGTTCGGGTAATCGGCTTTGTAATTGTCAAGAATCTCTCTCCATTTACGTTTCATTGGTCCAAAAAAGGCGACATCCAATGGTTGCAAATAGTCCGTAGCGTTTGGGATAGGACATACGAATTTAATGTCGTTTTCTTTGCAGGCATTCAAAACTTTCATGGAAAGTGACTTGATAGGTTGTCCCCGATGAGAGCTTTCTTTCCTTTCTTCTTCCTTAAAAATGGCAGAGCAATGGAAAAAAAACATTCTTCAAAGGTTGCAGTTTCAAACCAGCCAGACTTTGAGAAGATGTAGGAGCATCTTTAGGTCCTTTGTTCCGCCAAGTATTAAACATTCCTTTTGCCTTATAACAGACGAAAGGTGGCAATAGCTCTCCGGCTGCTGTGCCCGCTACCATGATGGAAATATTTGATTTCGTGAAGTCTTTTACTTGACTTTTTTTACCATGCATTTTTTCTTCCCCGGGTCGTCGCTGAAATTTGATTAGTCAAAGTTCACTTTATTTTCGTCTGGGACGTCGTCCAATGTTTTTTTTTAAGATTGTCGAAATATTGGTTCAATATTTCCTTCAAAACAGAAGCTCGCTTTCTTGAATAATTGAGAACGAGACGTAGACTCAGTATGTTGCGATGCCGATTTAAAAGACGGGCTAACGTACTAAACGGAACTTTAAACGCTTCGGCCACTTTTCTAATGCTATCTCCATTATTTACTTCAATCAAAGCTGCTTGTAACTGTTCTTCTGTGTAATCTTGATACCTTCTGCTTCCCTCTTTCCTCTGGACTCTGGTATACCCTTACAATACGTACAATGTGTTAGGAAAGAAAGAAACCAGAGAAAATGTTGAAAAGTGATGTTTCACTCATTCAAAAAAAGTGTGGGCTACTTTACACGGGTGTTCTTTTTTTGTATAAAGTAGCCCCACAAAAATGGAAAAGCGATGGGGCTACTTTACACACGTGGTTTGTGATTAATTGAAACACGTTACACCAAAATTTTTCTCACATTCAACTACTTTACTACTTTAGACATATCTTTAAACAAATATAACAAAAAATTCCAAAAATGTTCATTTGCTAGTACAAAAACGTCAATTTACTTTGTACAAATATGGCAGTGATTTTTGTAAAAAAAAACATCGACCAATTATTACTAAACAGAAATATGCAGTGTTGCCAACACCTTTTGGAAGGGATTCCCATTACAAAACGGGCAAAAATCCCAAATATCCCAAAAATCCAGGATTGCCACACTTCATGGCCTGGATAATTTTGGAGTCTGGCACGTGGGTCTTTAAAATGTTAGGAAGGACGTCCATATGAGACATGGGGAGGTCATTTTTCGCAGTCATCGCACTTAGAGCTATTTCAATTCTTGTTGTGTTTTCTTTAAGGAGTTTAACTTCTCTCACTTTTTCGGAGAGCAAGGCTACATCATTTGCTGGCAAATGTATCTTCTTCGCATTTACGGCCCTCACGTGGCTTTCCGAAGACTGATATTTTCTTAGGTCGGCAGCATTACTAGCTTTTAATGCTTTCCGGCATATACTGCAGAAATGTTGCCTTGATTCTTTAGGATTTCTTGTAAGCCAGACGTTGAACTCTTTGTCAGAGAGCCAACAAGCTGAAAACTTAGGTACATAGCTAGCTTTAGAATAAACTTTTTTCTTTTTTGGTTCGGGTTCCACTGGATCAGAACTATCGTAGCTATTACTGACAGATCGAGATCGACCACGACTAGAATCTTCTTTTCTCTTAGCCATGTTTAATCAGAATTCAAACACCATAAATCTAAAATAAATGCACCAGCACCAGACTTAGTTAAGTTGGTATTCAATACTAGTCGACCCGCTCAGCTTCGCTGATGAACACTATTTATGAATTTCGCCTTCAGTTTAGGCTTCTGTTATTGAAGAATTATCAGAGAAGAGGAAGACAATTTAGTTTTTGAAAGCCTTGCGAAGACGATAATAATGTTCCATAGCCCATTATGACTGATATGTAGGTTACATTGAAATGTCAACTTGAATAAGGCTCGGACCTAATTAATTTATTTGCAGTAGGATAGGACTCTATAGAGTCTATAGAGTAGAGAGAGTAGTAGAGAAGAGTTTCAATCGAAACGGCCGTCTCGAATGAAACTCTTCAACCGGTACCCTAGAAGAGCAGTAAGGGAAGTTATTCGGGCGAAGCGGAAAAGAGGTCCGCTCCGCATTGAAGGTAATCTTGATACAGTCGCAAAAACCGTGAGTTTTCGGGAATTAAACATCGATCTAATTTTTGCATCGTATTTCCCCCGGTCATTTACCCGATCAATGATGAGCTAATGGGATACCGGTAAATAATTGTTTTTTTGAACTATTTTTATCCTTCTGACCCAACGATCTCAAGAACTTTTAACTGACGCACGTGAAATATATTACGCTAACTCTTTTTTATGCGTAAGGCCTCTTTATGGTCGTCAAATTATAACTTGATTTTTTATTTATATATTATCTTTATTTAATTATATTTAATTATATCTTTACATACTCCCAATACGGCTATCTTTATTAAGTAATTAGGTTTAATAGTTCTAGGTTTTACTTAATGTGACAGGGGGAAAAATACACTGTTACAAATTAAGAAAATTAAGGAAGCATAGCAGTCATAAAAAGGGTGTATTTTCTACTTAAACGCAGTACCATAAAACGATCACGGTAGACCTGCATGTAGCTTCTTAAATAGAGATATATGAGATTATTTACATGTTAACATGTAAGTGCGGTCAATTTCTTAGAGCGTCAGATTTGAAAGTTTATTTAAAGAATTGGAGGTCAGACGTTCGAGTCCACATTCTTGGAACTATTTTCCACATATTGTTCATAAAACATTAGCTTTATTGTTGCTGCAAAAAATTGAGGCCAAAATTTACATTAACTCGGGGAATTACAGGGAATTATGCCAATGATAACTGAATAATAGCATAATATGCAACCGATGAGTCCGCCAGAGCTGTAACAGCGTTTCCTAACGTTTTTATCACCCAAATTTATTACTTATCACCCTAAGTATCATTGAATAGTTTTATTATTATACATATAAAATATATCATGTATATCTGATGTTATATATAATCTGCAAGCCCACCTGCTTATTTTTTAGAATTGTTTTCAAACATTATTCCAAGCATAAGTCTTACAGACAGTATTACAAAATTTTTTATTTTTATATATATTAGCTTTAAAATATTAGTCTGTGTCTCTATATAGTAACTTGCTTATCCATCGCACTATTGCACATCGTTTTATTGATATTCCAGGTAATGAGAAATGCATTATAGGCTAGCCAGTTACAAAATATTTTGATTTCATGAATGAAAACTTGAACTTTTTAGGGTAAACCCCGCTTAGCTGCTGCTGAAGAACAGTATTTTTTTTCAACTAAAATAAATAAAAAATAGCATGTTGTTTTGATATGCTGATGGCTGAGCTTGAGACAGGTTGTTATGAATGGCGAATATTATGTAAAAGAAAATGATCTCATACTGGAATTTCAATAGCACGACGAAAGATTATAACCATAAAACAAATCAATCGTCTAAATTATTAGTTGGTAATTTTTTTTAACAATATATAAACAGTGTGAGAAGATGAAAAGTGAAGAGAAAGTGAAATAGAAGATCCGAAATTACATAAAATAATAGAAATCGGAGTTAATTATTCTATTAACAACGATTCTTTTGCATGCCTTAATACATGCCTTTGTCTATGTAAAGCAAACCGTGGCCGAGGTGTAGTAAGGGATGGGATTCCTATCTACTCCTGTGTGACGTCACGTGCAAAATACCCGTGCGCCGAAGAAAAGCTCTGACGTAAAGTCAAATTTGTTCAATCAATTTTTAAATTTGAAATTTACTTTTAGGGACTGAAATTGGTCTTAAAATGTGTAGAATTGTTTCAGATGTCTGCCTTATCTTTATGAAAGCAAAAAGATGTGCACAGTCCTTTTAATACGTATAATTCGTAGACGTGCCTTCCGGCTGTAGATGAGCAGTATAGTTTTTTTTAGATTAGATTTAAAATTGTATGGGGGACTAACTGTTTTGGAATTAGAAGCACTAAGCCTGTGAGCCTGCCCACAACTATTAAATCATGAAGTGAAAAGATTTGAACAGGCGGAAATTTTATAAATCTGACATTTGAGTATCTGTCTGCTAGGTTTCGGACAACGATGCCAGGAATTTTGGCTGAATTCCGGCTGAATTAATCAAATTTCCCAAATTGCATAGAAATTTCCCAGAAAATTCCCAAAAAGTGTGAAATCCCGGCGAATTCCCAGTCATACCTCTAAAATCCGAAATGGGATTTTAAATTCCCGTATCTGCAACACTGCGTATTGGCAACACTGGAAATATGGCGCGTATTTATATGCAGAGGCTGAACCTTGGATAGTGAAATCCAGCACTTGCGACAATTAAAATGAACTCCGTCGTGGATGAAATTTTCTTTTCAAATTCGGATAAACAAGGTTTAGCAATACTTTAACAGAGCTCACTTAGTGAAACCTGTATAATTTCAATGGTTTGGATAGAAATTGTTTTCAAACTACTCAAACTGGCAAAATGGGGAGGCTACAAGAACAAGTACAAAAGTTGTCCCTGAGGGTAGTATACGTAGTATACTACAGAAGGCTCTAAAGTAAAAATAGGGGTGTACGGGTGTTGTCTGCTACTGCTACCCCTCCTCCTTCACTGCTCTGACTGGGGTTCGCTGAGCGTTTAATTCCGTCTCACTTTAAATAAGTAAATGGCCGAACTGCTGGACCGATTTTGTTGAAATTTTTTGTAACATCTTGAAGCTATTTGTTCTAGCGGTTAGGCTAGTTTCATCTTAATCGGTTATACTTTATAAATTAGTATTTGGCAGAGTCATAGAGTAGATGGTACATGATCTCCATGTTATAACTTCCCATAAGGCAGGGTCCCCAAGAATGGTAGATCGCCGTCCGGAAAACCCTACCCTCTAGCGGCGATTTGGTAAAGCTCATGTAGGAACCCAGGCGGCACAGGGACATCCCTTGGATATCTATGGAATATTCCGAAAATGGATGGGATTTCGAATTTTTCATCCTAAGGATATCCTTGGGATACGCATATGTCCGCCCCAGAGATATCCTATGGATATCCAGCCTTGCTAGAAATTTATTGAATGTAAAACTGATGCTGGTCTCTGGGATCGAACCCGAGACCCGTTACTTACTGATATCTGTAGGCAGACGTGCTACTCATATGGCATGTTCGACTTATAATTAGTAAGTATTTGAGTGGTAATAACAAAGTGCAAGCGTAGTAAACTTGAGAATCATGTTTGAGGTGGCGAATACGAAAATGACAGTCTACTTCCAAATCTATGATTTTTTAAAATTAGAAATTCGAAATATAAATAATTATTCTGCGTTGACAAAGTACTTATTTCAAATAAAAGTACTTTACAATACATGGTATTCAGAGCACGTGGTGTAATTTTGAGAAAATCTGGTTCGGTGTTTCTACACACCCCAAAGGCGTCACCAGTTGCCATTTCTTTGGGCTTGACGAAGGGGGACTCTCTTTTCTGATACTTGATTTACAAACACCGCACCAGTTTTTCTCAAAATCACACCACGAGCTCTGAATACCATCTATAGAAGGATCAGTGCTGCCGTGAGCGGGGGGCCTATCGCTAGCGCTTCCGCTCCGCTACCGCTTCGAGCGAGCGTTAAGCGCACCGCTCAAGCTCGCCGCTTCTATAGCGCCATCTATTATCAGGAAACGAAATGAAAAGTACGACCGCTGGTAGCAGGAGTGGTTGTTCCCTTGATACATAGACGGCGCTGACAGTGAAGCGGTGGCGCTGATTTAAGCGATAAGCGCGAGCGTTTAGCGAGCCCCTTTCGCTCTCGCTTCTGGGATTGAGCGATCGCTTAGCGACCGCTAAGCGGGCGGCAGCACTGAGAAGGATGTTAAACAAGTCCAGTTGGAGGGATGGGAATATTTTATCAATTTGTAAGGGAAATAAGATGCTGGCACCAGATTTAAGGGAAATCGAGGTGTTGCCATCTCTTCCGATACGGAGAACGTTGAGAATAAATGTGAAGTGACAATACTCAGTTTACTCACAATGCAATGTATTACTGACAGAGAGAAAGGTCGCGGCCAGTGCTCGGGTTGAGCCCTGGCTGCTCGGTAGGTCAAGCGCGGGCGAGCGCTGTCAAGAATTGGTTGTTTTACACTGAAATACAGGGGTTTTTATACTAGTTTGGTGTCGACCGTGACCTAGTTGTAGAGGTCACAGTATCATCGCGAGAGAGCAATAACTCTCTTTTCGAGCTCTGTGTTAAAGCATCCCCTAAAGATCTTGACATTAGCTGTCAATGGGTTGACAGTTTGGTCGGGATAGGCTTTTAACACAGTAGCAGAAAACTACTCAACCGGTGATTTATGAGTTACAGCGGGGTGAGAAATGAATATAGGTCAAGTGAACAAGTCTGAACAAGAAGGGTGCAATGTTGGCTCGTGTCGCGAAAGAAAGGGAGGGACATAGAGCAAGTAGAAGAAAGTGCAAGTGTGTACTGTTGCTACTGGTCTGTGAATGGCTGGTTGCGCAAAATAGGCCTAGGGGTAAAGAGGAGAGAACTATATGGGCGGAGCCACAGAACGGAACGGCATTCCGTTACAAATTTAATCCTAAAAATATTGAGGAAATGTGTAATGAAACTGCTGTTGGCACAAATCTGGTAGCGCCACCATAATTTATTTCTTAGCCGTGAAGAATTTCTAGGACCCTGCATTGAAGTGGAAACTATCACCGGCCTATTATTTCGCTAAAAGACGCTAAAGACAACTTATGAAAACATATAAGAAGCACACGCGTTAACGATGTCCTAATTGGTATACATCAGGGATATTCCAAGAATATCCTAAAATGTATGTCCTTGCGAAGCTATGATTAGGATATCCGTGGGATATACTGGGTATATCCCGCGGGATAAGGATAGTGAAAGGATGAGTGGATATCCATGGGATATCCCAGGGATATACAGTGCCGCCTGGGAAGGGCGTAAAAATTTTCCGTGCCCAAACAGAATGCATTGAAGTACCATGCCATGCTAGCTGAGATTTGTGAAATAATATCAATTTAAGCAAAAATATTTATTAGAAACATAAATCTACCCCTAAAATTGATATCTTCATCTAATTCTAAATGGTTTGCCTTTTCTAAGCAACATTATGGTCATTATTGACACTGTGAGCCATGGTCAAGTCGCTTGCTTTTTCATCCTATTTTCCCTATTTTACCTACAATAAACCTAGTGTTCCTGATCAGAACTCTCCCCTGTCATAATGTAAACATGAGGGTGTGCTCAATTTCCAGTGTACGTGAATTTTTTCGATTCAAAATTGCAATCGTACAGCACAGACCCCACGACAGACCTTCCCACCATGCGGTCGCCGTTCAGAATGAGCCCCCAACCCCTCACTTTCAAGAAGTTCGGTAAAATCGATGGTAGGTGGCAGAGTTTTTCGGACGGCGACGATGCCGATTGGCTACAAAGTGGGAGAGGGGTTTAGAGGGTGGTTGGGAGGAATCTACCACTTCGGGGGACACTTTTCAGAATTCCCTTATGGAAATTTTAACATGGAGATCATGTACCATACTCTCTATGACTCTGGTATTTGGTGCGGATTTAGGGGCTGGCACGTAAAAGCCAAGTAGGACAACCACAAATACAACATGCACTAGTAGGGAAGAGTCATTTTGTGTTTGTCATTTCAGCGTGATAGCGTCTTAACGAAAACGAATTCCGATCGTTTCGATCAACCGTTGTTCTGAAACCGTCCGTCAACATAGATATTTGGCACGTGACGTCACAACGGGGAACATAGGAACACATAGGAAGAATAGCTCCGCTCCTACTACAATCGAAAAGGGAACAGGCGAAGAGCTGTCAATGTTTGTTTTCAAACTGTGGACTATTGTTGCTCGATTCTTCAGTTATGCATCAAGAAATTCAATGGAATTTTTCAAAATCTAGATTCTATGTATCTTAAATTAAATTAGCATGAACTATAGGTTCTAGGGTAGTTGGGTTCTCAATAATAGGTTGTAAAGACCGCTTTCGACCTTGAGAGGATTCAGTGACATCAAGCAGCAATAGAGGGCGCTAGAATCGCCAACAGCGTGTGACGTCAAAGCGCGCACGGTGTGTAAGGCAAATCACGCACGGTGTGTATGCCAGAACGCGCACGGTGTGTAACGGAAATATCAACACGGACGTTCGCACTCTTGTCCGTCCGCTCTTGATTAACCTTACACTTCTATCCGCGCTAGACAGCATCCACCTGCTTGCTCCTTTTCATTTAGCACTCTACTACAGTAACCACCTGCTTGCTCCCTTTCGTTCATCAATCCACTACAGCATCCACTTACTTGTTACCCAGTATTTATCGCTACCTTGCCAGTACCCACTTTTATTCAAACCATCAGTATATAAACTCATGTATGATTGCGAGAAAAAGAGAGAAGGCTTTCAGCCAGTCACCCGACTCCAGTCCTCTCTTCTACTCGTCGTCTTCTCTGATGTAAGTTGTAGTTTAAACTAGCCCATAAATACAGCGCGTTATCCAGTATCAGTGTGTGTCTTCATTTCGTGTCTCTACTCGAGTCATCGCATCTCGACAGCGCACACAAGAGTAAGGTCGTTCTCCTTCCGGAAACGGTACTTACAATTGGCGAGCCACCCAACGAACAACTCTACCCCTCTCCAGCTGATGACATCAACGCCTACATCCGCGGTAAGAACCACAAATCGACATATTTCTCCTTCGACATCAGTAGTCAGCACTAGGCGACATTTAAGTGGAAGACAGGTTTCGATAAGCAATCGTATTTCAACGATAACTAGCCTTCTAAAAGTCCTAGCGGAGTCCCTCGAGACAAAGTTACGGAAAGAAAGAAACCCTAAACGAACCCGTTCGATCAAGAAACTAGAAGATAGCGTTAGAGAATACCAGCAAGAGTTAGCCGAACTTCAGGCGCGGCTTGATAGTTCAACGACAGCTCGATCGATCACCAAAAGAAACTTAGACAAACTAAACACACAGGTTACAGCTACAATTAGAGAATTAAAAAGAAAAAGAAAGTCAGTTCACAACAGATCTTGTAGTACAACCTCCGCGGCACCACCTAATTCACCAGAAATACAGAGTGCCGAAGAATCCGAAGACGATATTGTTAGTGTAAGCACCGCAAGCTCAAGCGACGAATCCGAAGTTGATAAGAGTTTAATCGGGAGCGGTTACTTCAACGACAGTAGTTCCGACGACGACAGCACGATGACCCCACCAGTACCAGCAACAAATCAACAAGTTAACCCACCAGTAAACCCACCAGTAAACCCACCAGTAAACCCACCAGTAATTCCACCAGTAAACCCACCAGCAAACCCACCAGTTAATCCACCGAACGCGCCAACATACGCACAATGGAAGAGCTATGCTGATGCGAACACAACAGCATTGATAGAGGGAATGACAAATCTGAACGCTGTAGCATATAGACAGGAAATCCCAGAATTCACAGGAGAGCTCAACGACGGTCTAACAATAGATGATTGGTTAAAAACAGCTAAGAAAGTTGCGTTAGCAGCAGGATGGAGCGACGCACAAAAATTGAAATATTTCCAAGATAGACTTGGCAAATCAGCAGCTAACTTTAACGAATCACTTACAGCTAATCAAAAAGCGAATTATCAGTCATGGGAAACAGCTATATAGTTAACGGATTCCAAGACAATGCAGTTAAAACACTCAGAAAGGCCCAACTAAAACAATTGAGACAGGGCCAAAACGAGCGAGTACGTGATTTCAAAAAGAGAATCGACGACACGTATCGCGTAGCATACGGAGAAGCAGTAACAAATAGCGTAGCTCCAGAAGTAATATCACTAAGAAACGAAATTAAGAAAGAAATTCTTCTAAACGGCGTCAGAGCAGAAATCTCAGCCATAATATGGGGAAGATTGCGACCAAATGCGGACTTCGATTCCAGCGTACAGACAGCAGTAGAATGCGAACAAATAATAGAAATCAGGCGCGCAGCGGAGTCAAAACATAGTAGTTCGACATATACGACCGTAGAAGCAAAGAAAACCCAACAGGAAGAGCTAGATGAATTGAAACAATTAGTCCATCAACTCGCAAAGTTAAAACTAAATTCTGAAACCAAAATTGGACAGGCGGAGAACACCGTCGCGTTCATCGGAGGCCAAGGACAACAACAGCAAGTTGCGTATCCCCAGTATAATTACAGCCAGCGAGGCCGTAGCCCCAGTCCAGGGAAACGACAGTATAACAACGCTTCAGGCGCAGGACAAAATAGCAACAACCAAGTACGATTTTCGAACCCTCTCGAAAGAGGTAGAACACCTAGTCCAGGCCCTAGACAAAACAGTTACCAGTACAGAACAAATCAGGAAAATTCCCAATACAGATCAAACCCACAAGGCGACCCAAGAGAGGAAGCAACGTGGAACAAGGAAACCAGATCCTGTTTTTTCTGTAAAAACAGAGGTCACATTAAAAGAGAATGCCGCAAATACCAAGCGTGGCGACTGAAGGAGTCCAAGAAGGGACGAGACAACAACCAAACCAGACAGTAGAAAAGGATAAGGATTATTCGTTCGGTTCTTCACATGAGCCAGCACCGAATACTTATCCAACAATAAAGCAAGTAGCTTATCAGCTCTTTAGGATACCAATAGAAATAGGACAAATTAGGACTTATGCATTAATAGATACAGGTGCGTCAGCCACCATAATTTCAGCGTTCTTCCTGGGACGGATCCCAAAGAACGAAATAAGAAAAACCCATCCAGAGATATATAAATTTAGAAGTATTTGCGGAATGCCAATGGAAACAGTCGGCACATTTGATATTGACGTTCGAATCCACCCAAATGATAGAACTAGAATTCGGCAGACTTTCCACGTTATTGATAATCTGAGTGAACCATGTATCTTAGGAATAGATTTTATAACCAACAATAGCATCAAACTAGATAGTCTCACGAGGAGAATCACATATACAAATAACGATAACAGATACCACGTCATAGGGAGAGTAGAACAACTAGTAGAAGGCCTTGCGCCAGCTCCACCGTCTTTTATCAGAAAACCAAATAGGGAAGCCATAATAGATGACGAGGATTGCGAACAGCACAGACCAGTAATCCAGGAGTTATTAAGGAAGAATAGAGATATAATCGCAGAAAAAACGGCGGAACTAGGTAAAGCTAACGGAGCTAAACATAGTATTGTTACAGAAGGACCCCCAATTTTTTCTCCCCCTCGTCGCATCGCACGAACGTTACAACAAACAATCCAGGAAAACGTAGAGGAAATGTTGCGACACCAGATTATTCGACCTAGCACAAGTCCTTATAGCTCACCAGTCGTACTAGTTCCAAAGAAGACAGGCGAAAAGAGATTTTGTATAGATTATCGCAGATTAAATGCAATCACGGTGAAAGACAAATATCCACTACCAAGGATCGACGAAACAATCGACCACTTGTATGGTGCGAAATTCTTCACCACATTGGATTTATTCAGCGGTTATTGGCAAATAGAGATAGAAGAGGCGGATAAGCAGAAAACAGCCTTTACAACGGACGACGGACATTTCGAGTTCAATCGCATGCCGTTTGGATTGACAAATGCTCCGGCGACGTTTCAGAGACTGATAAATAATGTTTTACGTCCAGCTTTAAAGAAATACGCACTCGTCTACCTAGACGACGTAATAATTTTTTCAAAAACCATAGAAGAACACATCAAACATATAGAAGCAGTATTCGATCTCTTAAGAATAGCAGGATTAAAAATTAAACTGTCAAAGTGCACTTTCTTACACAAAGAAGTAGAATACCTTGGACACGTTGTTTCAGAAAAAGGAATTGGACCAGATCCCAAAAAGCTTAAATCAATAACCAACTACCCAACACCAAAAAACAGCGATCAAGTACGTAGTTTCTTAGGACTAGCAGGGTACTATAGGAAATTTGTAAAGAACTATGCAGATAAAGCACACTCCCTTACACAGTTAACTAAAAAAGATACAGATTGGATATGGGGCCCTGAACAGGAAAACGCATTTCATCTTTTAAAAGACTGCCTTACATCCCCACCGATCCTGAGCTACCCAAATTTTTCGCGCGATTTTATTATTCATACGCATGCGTCAGGCTACGGTGTAGGATCTGTTTTAGCACAGATACAAGAAGACAGAGGCGTAATGAAAGAGGTAGTAATAGCATACACCTCACAACATTTGAATGATACACAGGCCAAATGGAGTACAGTGGAGAAAGAAGCTTACGCAATTATCCATGCAGTAAAAACATTCTATCCATACTTGTACGGCCGTAGATTTCAAGTGTTAACGGACCATCGCCCACTACAGTGGTTGATGACAGTTAAAGAACCGACAGGGAGGTTAGCAAGATGGGCGCTTCTGTTGCAAGAATTTGACATCGAAATTACTTATCGTCCCGGGAAGGATAATCAAAACGCAGATTGCCTTAGCCGAATACCGATAACTAAGATCGATGATCAACCATTGTCGAAGGAAACGGGACCCATTTTCTTCATAACAAGGGATTTTGCAGCAGAGCAAGAACAAGACAGCTACTGTATGAGCGCTCGTGAAAGATTCGAAAGTGCCACCCGACGGCACACGACAGTAATGGAGGATCAGAACGATAACACAGGAATTAAGGAACTCCTCACCCCATCGAAAGACAAACACGCCTACCAAACAGACCAAAATGGATCCGATGATTCAGACGATGATTGCCTAGATTTTATCGAACTCCACAATGGTCTGATGGGCACGGCAGACGGAAAAATATTAGTACCCGAGACATTCAGACTCAAGATTTTGCAAAGGTTTCACGATAGTCCATACGCAGGACACTTAGGTTCCAGGAAAACACTCGCGAGAATTAGGAGAAGATACGTTTGGCCTAAAATGTCAAAAGAAATTAAGGATTACGTTAGAAAATGTGAAATATGTGCAAAGCGGAAAGCCGTAGGATCGAGTAGAGCTCCACTAAAACCAATGCCTCCTCCCGATCACGTCTGGCAGACGATGGCAATGGACATCGTCGGGCCCTTGACACAGTCAACGAGAGGGCATTGTTACATCTTGGTAATGAGTGAATACTTGACTCGGTACACCGTAACAGCACCTATGATAGATCAAACAGCAGATACAGTAGCAAAAACATTTATCCAAACAATAGTCTTACAGCATGGAGTACCAGAAAAAGTTCTCACCGACCAAGGATCGAATTTCCTATCCCAAATAATGGATGAACTGTATGGTCAATTAGGAATCGAACGATTGCGAACGACAGCGTATAGGCCTTGTTGCGACGGATTAGTCGAACGGTTTAATCGGACAGTTGGCGATATGTTGGCCAGCTATATCTCCAACACACCTAATAAATGGGACGACTTTTTGCCTTATGCAACTTTTGCCTACAACACATCAGTGCATGCAAGCACGGGACAGACTCCGTTCTACTTGATGTTCGGTAGAGAAGCCAGGGAACCAAATGATGTCTTACCTCCATCAAGATTATTATTAGTAAACGATGAAAATACGATATTTTCACAGATGTGGCATCAATCTAAGGACTTAGCAAAGGACGCCATTAAATTGGCCCAGAACAAACAAAAGGAATATTATGATAAGAAAACTAAATTAGTGCAATATAACATAGGTGACACAGTTATGCTTAAAGAAATGCAGAATACGCCAGGTAAATTTAATATGAGGTGGGAAGGACCTTACAAAGTCTTAGAAAAGAAAAGTGAAGTTAACTATAAATTGGAAGTAGATGGAAAACCCTATGTGACTCACGTCGATAGGATGAAGTTATTTAAAAAGAAAGAACAGTCAAAAAGCATTGAACAAACCCCACCCATAGAAGAAGCAGAAAAAAATCCAGTAGAAAGTCCAGTAGAAAATCCAGTAGAAAAACCAGTAGAAAAACCAGTGGAAAATACTGTAGAAAATCAAGAACCTATCAAAAAAGTACAGAAAAAAGGAAAAGCAAAACAAAGAATCCCCCCTCAAGAACGTTACAGCTTACGGAAGACAATTAAACTCCCACAGAAGTTAAGAGATTAGAACAAAAAATGAAAAACTAAAAACATTTTACTCAGTCCAAATTTCAACGTAAAATTACAGATGAATATCTTGGCTTGGACAGCAATACTTGCCCTAGGGAGAACCTTCCACTTGGCTGCGGCTCTCAACATTACCATTTGCAACTGCGAACACGCAGAAATAGTTGGACTAATGGATATCCAACAACCTGCCTATTGTGATAAAAACACGATAGAAAAGGCACCAGTTATTGACAAGTACGAATTTTTTATTACCGAGAAGCCACACGCCAAATGGAAGGGCCACCTTTGTATGACTTGGATAAAAGAACGTAAAATCAATGGTTATTTCTTCGGTTCTTACGACACAATCGACTCGATGAGAATTGAGCCGGTATCGGCGGAGGAATGCATGAAAATGATTCATACGCACGATTGTGCCGGTAATGTAATGGAAGAAACCAAAAGTAAACTCTTCTCATTCAGGGCATCACCAAGAGGTGAAGGATCATGGATGAGAACAGTAGATTATGCAGTACGGAATTGTGTGGTGCAAGAGATAACCTTAAAAAAGGATTGCATCAACTGCCCCATCACATCACCGTACGGCGTATTAACAAATAGTTCGGAAGCCACGTCGGTGGTATCACGTGATTCAACGATCGTGTGGGATCTACCGACATGGCAAGACGACGAGAAATGTTCACTTAAAAAAGTACAAGCGGGAATGGGAATTATTACTGAATTAAGGGAAGGATCACGTAAACTCACAGACGAATCAAATCAGTTGGAATTCCATTTCGAAAAAGATACTTTGTCCATTTGCAACCACAATTTCCACAAACTAAAGAACATTCAAGGAGCTTACGTAGTATTCCAAGGGATAACAGATAGCACGGGAACCCATCTCTATAATAAAGATGTTGAAAGATGCCTAAACTATGAGTCAGTAAATACAGAGAGGTGTGCCCCAACAGATACCCAAAAGTTTAACGTAATCCCTAATCTCTCCCTCCAAGCAGTAAAAGCATCAAATACAGGGAAATGTTTTGGATTTACAAGAAATAGTTTTTCTAGAAGGGGATGTAATCAACAATTGTATAAAGATAATGCTATGTTAATATGGAACTCGGAGACACAACAAATTACGGACGGCAAACAATGTTTGGAAGCAAGAAAACAAACAGTTGTAGCCACCAGTTGTAAAGAAAAGCCAGCACAACAATGGTTACTGGAAGCGCCAAAACATCAGGACTCGAATACAGAAATGGAAAATCAACCACTTCTGGCCCAGCACCACCAATTCATTCAGGATAAACTGGTAGAGCAAAATAACGTTTTACAAGAAGAAATCCAAAGAATGCATTGTGGCAACCTACAAGTAAGGCGCTACACAACACAACTTTTGGCAGAAACAAGTGGCCTACTAGCAGCAATGGCAAACAATTTACCAGTGTGTCATCGATTGAAACCCAACGGAAAAAACCTGATAGTGCAAAAGTGTGAGCAGCAAAATATTACAGTGACAGCAAAACAAACGAAGTGCGGATTTGAACCAAGATATCAAGAATTTACAATTGGGCGTGACGGATATTCACTTCATCCATTTCAAGAATGCTTCTGGAAAGATAGAATTGTGAACTTAAACGGCAGATCCTATAGATGGAATGCCAAAACAAACAAATGGGAAGAAGAATATCCCACGTTCCATTTAGCATCTTTAAAACTGGCAGAACAGTTCAATGGAATAACGGATAACGAATACCAGTACGCGACACAACACCACGCAGCAGAAGATTCCAACGAGTTCGAACAAATTAATGTGATAAACGAGCTCATCACTAGAATCCACGCAGAAGACACGGACTCACTTTCTTCATTAATGGTCTCCAAGAAAGACGATACGCGATTTGGTACAACAGCCAATTGGACAGAGAAGTTAAAGATCGGGTTCTCGATAACAGCAGCAGGAGTGATTTTGCTGAGCGTTACAATCTTTTTAATCGCAATAATTGGTCCACGGAAAAAAGTAATCACAACGACAGAGTTCTCTCTCCGGTTGCAAGCATGGCGGCTGAGACAACAGTTGTTATGCCAAAGACTAAAGAACAGAATGAAGAAACAAGAGGAATCACCCACGGACGAAGGTGAAGCAGAAATCGCTGTGGAAGAGTAATACGAGTAACCCATTCATCCAACAGTCGAAGTCAATCGGCATACTGACTTCGAGATAGTCAAACGACTTCAAGCTAGCAAGAAGAAAGCAACTATAAATCAGAACTAAAATGGAATACAACACCCTTACGGGAAACAACATGTGCCACGAAAAAGCAAACAGAGGATTTATGATTCGGATAAGTGACGTGAATGATAATCCATACATGTTGAACGAAGTCAACTTGCGTGGAGAAACTCCATTAATAGTGGCTACAAAACAAAGATCAGTGATGTGTCTGTAATTTGATTCAGTAAACAGAGGAGTTGATGCGCTCGATCATTTGATTCATTTGGTCGCATTGTAATAATGAATTTGACGCAAGTAACACACAGGATCGGCGCAGTGGCCGATGTCCACCAGTGATTCGCTTTCGGGCAGAATGCGTCAGAAGTATTGGAATCGTTATCGAGAAAGTAGTCCCAGTCTAATCGGATTGTACATTTATAAGCTCGACGGTTCGACAAGTGCGCAAAGAAATCGAGTTTTCGCGTTATTTTAAGTAATTAAGTTGATGTCAGAGAAAATATGAAATGCTGAAAGGTAACATGTCCATGCGTTTATATGTTTCCTGTTAAATAAACTTTGTGCATCGATTTTTTAATTTAAAAAAAACATGTTCTATTCAAGTTGGCAAAAAAGTCCGACTGCATTGATAAATTTAACAAATGGAAACGATTGGGCCCTTCGACAGATCTGCCTAATTACATAAAAATCAACCGACTATGACCACAATGCAATGTCTTCAATGTGAACCTATAAGAGTGGAGTGTGAGAGACATCCGAAGTGAGACTACTCAATCGGCCATCGTCTGAAGATGTCTTCATAATAGCCGGGTTTTTGTTTCTCAGATGAATTGTTGGAAAGTCTTTGAACGGTGGAAATTGGAAAACTTGGCACAGCGGTTCCCTTAATTCGTCGGACTGCAGATTATAGCGTCAATTGAGTTCAGACTTTACACATCTGCGTTTTGCCTGTGACGCTTCAAGATGACGCCCAGCTATGCATAGACGTGGCCCGTGGGATTAAATGAAAAATGCGCCAATCAAAACCAGCCCGCAAAGTGTCAAAAGTTTCAAATGAGTATAGTTATGATCTCGGTTATGATGCATGACTCATTCGATTTTAAGTGCAAAATAGCTTCAAAATAAAAAGAAATGTTTTCATTTAAACAAAAAAAAAACTTGGTTCATATATTAAACAACACAAAATCATTCAAGACATCAATTAAAGAGAGCGAACCGTTAAAAAAAAGATAACTGATTGTTGAATTGGTTCAAACGACGTCTCCTAGGCGACGTCTCCTCAGGCTAGACTTCAACGACCCATTTTGAAAATGACCTAAACGAAACATGATTTTAATAAGATAACCGTAATTCACCATTCAATTCTTACAATTTGACGGAAAAGACTAACCTCCTGGACCGACTGGTATGGGCGATGGCCAATAGGGTTGAGGCTGCAAAAGTAGCTGGCGGAAACGGGCAAGTTGATCTTCTCCGTGCTGATTCAGAAAGTTGCGAAAGAAAATACTGCCTTCGTTGAATTCTTTTCGGTATCTCGTGAACGTTTGGTGAAACTTTGAATAGAATTGAACGGGAGATATGGGAAGTTCATGCGGCCAGGACGCAATTGTAAACTCGACCGATTCCAAAATGGTTTCCTGCTGGGCGTAGATGAGTGCTCTTAAAATACAGGCCCAACGGAGCGTGGCGAGCTCGACACATTTGCGAGGTACAACTCCATGATTGTGGCAACTTCCAAGTTTCGCTTGACAACCCATCGCCTCGTTTACACAAACATCGTCTTCGATGGTTTCCCCTAACCGGAAAAATTGATGATCGACGCATTTCATGTCGCGATAGAAATGCCCTTCACTAGTTTCGAAATACAATGTGGCTCTTTTCATACCAGGGTATGTCAAAAAGTTGTAGTTGGTCGGTTTCATTTCCTAGAATCAACATTTTTAAGTTCAATCAATATCCGAAAGAAAATATCCAGAATTATAAGAGTTACTGTCTGACTTACAGAATGAAGGAACTCGATTTCATCGTCAATCGGTGTGATTTCGAGTTCAGGCAAGGATAAAATGCTACTGTTCCCTTCATTAATGTCCATTTTGGAGGCAGTAAACATCTTTTTGACCTTCAACTGTTCTTCGTTCGAAGGCGACTCCGAGTCGGTTAAACATTCAACGGAACGCTTCTTTATGGGTGCACACAACACGACGGGTTTTGTCTTTTTATCTGGAGTCCTCGTCTGGTCATCTCGAAACTGGCGTTGAATTGGCGTAATAAAGACTCTTGGTCCAACATTTGTATTAATTTCCGACTGTTTGATTGAATGCTGGACTGACTTGAGTGGAGGATTGCTCGTCACAGTCCAGCGAGAACCGGCAGTAGAAGTCATTTGATGGATTACCTGATTAAATGATAGATAGTTTAGCAAAGGAAAAGAGAAAATGAGTGGTAGAATTACCAGTTTATCTCGAAAATCCTTGAGTAACTCGTTGATTACAATACGGACACCATCAGGGCGGTGATCAATCAAAATGGTTGGATAATTAGGATGTCCGCTTTTGCATTTTGCTTTCGAAAATGTTGCAGTGAGCCGTTTGTCCTTTGTGAGATTTTCGAAATAAGTTTTCTCTTCGGGAATCCAGGCAACGATGGCTACACCATACAGGGAACACAAATGAGCCAGGGGAAACAGTTGGGTCAGTTTTGTTGAATAGGTTTCACGTAGTTGCGGGGAACGCGTTGTGTGTTTCCAACATCAACGAAATATACTTCAAGTTCCGCTCCACAAATGTCCGTGATTTGTCCGCGATACCAACGACCGTCAACACTGCAGTTGACGATGCAGGCCGCATTTTTCCGGGGAACCATTGTTTCCTTATTTTTCTCTACAAAATGGTGCAGTTGGTAAAAGTAGGTTAAAACCCAAATAAAACTAATATTCACCTGCAAAAGCTGAGATTTCTGCCATTAGATTTTGAAAAATCGGTACACTTTCTACCAGCCGACATGCGAAAAGGTTTCTGTAGTTATTTACGAATACAACTTCCACTTCTTTCGTGGTTCCTTCTAGGATTTGCTGGTAAGCAAATGTGGGGTAGTAAGAGTAGCTGTGAGACTCCTTTTGTACAACTGCTGCTTGCACAGCTACCGACTGGATTTTCTTCTTTTTCGGCTTGGCGCATCCTCTCACGTTGTTTCGTTCGAGGATATCGTTAGAATGGAGGTTCACATGGTGTTCACTCAGTGTTGAAGGCGGAAATTTATTGATAGCTGCTGTTTTTATTTTTGCCTTGAAAATAATGCAAATAAAAAATAATAAAAAATGAGTGGACCTTCAGGATTACATATTTAGTTTGTTATTTAAAATATAATAATACTACTGGTCTAGATGGGAGGATGATTAAAATATTCTTTTAAAATTTACTTTGCAAATTGATAATTTTACTCTGTGTTTTCAGTTTAATTCCTCGGTAAATTTGAAACACGAAGATAACTCTCGTTTCTTAAAGTAGGGAACATTTTGTCTGTTTGGGGATGATGGTGAAAAAGAGGGGTTGTAGGGTCAATTAACCGCCGGAGCCCATAAAGTTTTCTATTTAATCAATTTATAGCTGAAGGATGAAGCCAAATTAAATGGATGATGGAAACTATTTAATCATTTATACAAATTAAATGGTATGGAAACTGAGATCAATACTTATTTTTAATACCTGCAAATGGGATCCTTGAACTACAACTGGTTGCAAATTCTCTGGTAACGGCACTGAATTAAGTAGAATATAGTGACTGTCATCAATATTTAAATAAATAATACAATATTTCAGTGCAAAAGGAACTACATACCGATTGTGTGATGCTTTGTCTTCCATTTCTTTTTGGAAAGACCCACTTTGGCATTAGAGACATTTCTTCCTTGTAAATGATGAGAAAGTATTTCTGGAATGCAAACATGTAACAGTTTTCAATAGTTGAAATCAGTTGGGATTAGTACAATTGTGAACATTGTGAAGAGTTTTTAAAATCTGATCAATAAAAAAACACGGACAACAGAATAAACTGGGTTTCTCAATTTTTAAACACTGATCTGGATCACAAAAGCTCTTTATTAGTTGAATCCATGTGTCACATCACTCACATGAGATGATCTAGGTGGGACACACCGAGTGGCTACTCAACATACTTTCACTCGTACAGCCTTAATTAGTAGGGAACAACATACCTGCTATGGGTGTATTTTGATATTTATCCATATTTGTTTGCTTCTTTTTGGTTTAAAGGGAAAGCAGTTAGGATACGATTTTCACTTATCTGGTCTAGAAGGACTCAACGCGTTCAAGGTCCCAAGACCCAAGTCCTACTATAGTCAATAGTAATTTACGAACTTCCAAATGTGAAGTTACTTATTGATTGGGGCTTCAACAATGAATGAATGAACAGTAATAAGCTTAACAAATTTCTGTGATTAACTGAAATTTTACAAGTAGGTAAGAAATTCCAACTCAGCTCATATCAGTAGAGCACGCTCGGCCGCACGCGCACGCGTTTGTTGCAGACGAAAGCACAATATGCAAATATGGCTTATTGACAAATATCGATACGTACGATATTTTAGTTGTTGTTTAAAATGTAGAAAAAAATTATTTAGGGAATAATACAAGTCGCCAAAATGAAACATTACCTTCATTTTTAAGTTATTTTGTTGTTTTAAAAATAACGAAAAAAATTCGTTCTTCATAACAATTTTCTTCATCGAAAGGCCTAACTAGAACTAGAATAGAACTCTAGTTGACAAAATATGTCAACAAAACAATTTACTATTATTTGAAGAAGTGAACTTAAATAAAGTATATTTTTCCCCTGTCAGCGATAACTTTTCGTTATTCTCAAAGAAATATTAATGTTATATTAAAATGTCTTCGTTGCGAGTCAATTTTTCTATTCGGTTCCACTTTTCTAGTTTTTCTGTTTTTGGCACCTCTCATTGATAAGAACATGCATTTCCGACTAACCATTATCATGCAGCTCAATAATTAAGTCATTAAGTGTGCTATTTTTGTGCTGCAACAAGATCGCTCTCCGACACTGTTCATCTTTAAAACTCTAATCGCGCCACTCCACTTCAGCGTCTTGATGCTCGGCGTCTTGTAAGCCTGATGCCATGATTATTTGTCCGTCAAGCCGCTCTAGATGCCCATTTTGGCGTCCCATAAACCATCGTCGGCAATGAGGGGTTTGCCAATTAGACTGAGAAAGTCGGCCTAATGGAAGTTGATGTAGGCTCCGAGAATGATGTGCTGTTGCTCGAAGCCCATCATGACCACTCTGGGAGGTTTTTGCTTCAGTCCCACCAATATGCATTCATTATAGTGAGGCGCGATGTCGACGCTTATTTTGAATACGTAATGGTCCTTTAAATCATTCACTTCCCTAACTGTTAATTGTTGGGAAGGTAATAGTCTCTTAGCGGCGATAAGAAGACGAGGCTTCTCCGGTGGGAATTGGTCAAAAGCCTTCTTTGACCGGCCACTTAGGCTTAAAGCGCGTCCATTAATCCAGTGTTTCTTTCTTTTTATCTGCCCGCGCCGGCCATTTAAATCTTGGTCCTTTAAGCCGTTGTTTAGTTTTCCCTTACCGACCGTCCTCAATTGAGGAAAAATTCAAAAGTACTTCGTCTTCGTTCGTTGTAATCGTTGTTTTAATTTTTTAAAATTCCATATTCCTAATTTCTTTTCTATTCAAAAAAGTAAAGTTGGCAAAAAATTTGATTCCATTGTTGCCATTTATCAATAGCCCGAGGAAAGTAAACAAAACATTTACGTCGACTGCTGTATTATTTTTGAGTTTCTTCCGTTTGCGATTGATAATTAAAAAAGTAGAACTTACAAATTTATTTTGTAGTCGAGTAAGAATCAAGGTTGAATAATGGGAATTGTAAGTTTCGACATGACAAGAGAAAGGTTTTACTACTGAAAGACACAAAAATTTTCTTAGGGAAAAGGAGCTCCAGAAAAAGATGGACATCTAGATAATGATATGGATAAGCACGTCATCAAAATGGCTGCACTTGGTCGTCGATTTCAACTTGGCGACTTGTACAACTATCGTAATGACCGTGTCCTTGCATCAGGTAATATTTGCTTCATATGTTACAGAGTTTACTTGTTCATCACGATCTATGTCTCATATTGGTTACTATTAAGAGCTTGAAAGATTATAAAATAGAGGTAAGTTGTTGCAATATACAATTGTCCTGTAACAGGATTTCAGCACTATACCCATCCCCATTGCCATATATTGTTCTGTTTCTAGCGAGATGAAATCAAAAAATGTTCTTTTGCGCATTGGAAGATTCAACAACACATGTTGCTGGAACACAATGAATGAATTCATTTATTGGATTTTATTTTTGGGGCATGCTCTATTTGTGATGTTTGTTTCTGTTTAATATCTAAAAATTACCTATATCTGAATCATTACCTTTCAGAATGCAGGCTTTGGTGTGAATCAGCAGATTTCAGTGATTTGCCTTCGTCAGCCACCCAAATGGAAACTGGATTCAAGTTGAAACTGCTTCTCCCAGATTCTGATACCAGTAACAGATGGGAGCACATGGGTCTGGATGAACATCTTAAGGCCAGCATCCTGGCTGGGCTCTTTGACAAGTTGAAAGGTGCCAGCCACTACGTCAACCACAAACCCAATCCAGTTCAAGTCACTCGAACCCTCATTTGC
Organism: Ceriodaphnia dubia; assembly: GCA_022539655.2. Lineage (NCBI taxonomy): Eukaryota > Metazoa > Arthropoda > Branchiopoda > Diplostraca > Daphniidae > Ceriodaphnia > Ceriodaphnia dubia. Next base: position 879,914 of record JAKUCG020000179.1, read on the forward strand.
CGGGCAAGGAGCAAGAAAGAATATCTCGATTTGCCTACACTTTTCAACCACAACGTTCCAACTATTTCTGCCGATGGAAAAATACCGGATGCCACTCACGTTGTAGTTGGAATTGAATACGGAGCCGAAGCCTATTGCGTCTTGGCTCAAGGTGTACCAGAGGAAGATGAGGACGCTCGAGAAGGTATCGCAGAATTCTTGACCAAGATGTCATACAAAATGGAAAACGCGTTGGAAGAGAAACAAGGTGTGACCGAGTTTAAAGAACAATTCGACAAGGAAGAAAAGAAACTCGTTAATCAAATTAAATGTCACGTCTACGCTGATTTTCAAACCCAACCTGTTCGCGAATTTGCTTTATTTGACGCTTACAAGCACTGCCTGAAACTTGTCGATCAAGTCAAGACATTCAGTACCGGAAAGGATAAAGCTGTCCCAATTGTTGCGGTCCTTTATCCTCTGCGAATCCTAATGAACGTAACCGGAAAATTAGAGATATTCGAGTACCGCGACGTCGATGCCGAATTGGTTGACCGCTGCTGCCATATTTGGACGGAGCTGGAGCAAGTGATTAGTAGGTCGGAGGCCCTCCGTCTCTCCTTCGTGAAAACCAATCGCCCTGCTCTGCGCCAATTCATCGAAGTCGTGTGCAAATTTCAATCTTTGCTCAGGGACAGCTGGAAGAAAGGCATCGTCAAGGCTAGAGAGAAAGACGGAAACGACGATGAAGTAGAGAAGGCCGCCAACATCGCCGAGACTCATCCTCTTTTCAAAATTTCTCGTCTTAATCGATGGCTCCGTTTCAAACAGGCCGAGTTGGAGATAATAACAAAGATGGGCAGCGTCAAAGGGATAACCTTCTTGTCCGGCCAAACGCAACTGGAGAAGGAACTAGCTGATTCTTTCGACAAGAAGTTCGCTCTCGTACTCAACGTCCCCCCATTGGACGAAAGGACCAAAGAGATCTTTGGCGCAATGAAAGACTATGTGGACAACTACACCAGATTGGTGGCTGGAGATGATGATGACGATGACTCTGATGAAGACGGAGATGAAAACGGACTTCCGTGGCACATGATCATGCGGAAGAGGAAACAGGTGATGGGCAAGGTCCGCGAAATGGCCGAACATGTTGAGAAAAACAATCATTTGGAGGATCATGTCCAGTTTTTCATCACTCCGGTGGGTAGCTATGTGGGTAGCAAGAAGTTTGAATGTCTCTACTCCGTCTATGAAGCAGATCACTTGCTGACAAACAATCTGAGCCAATTGCCAACTCCGCCAACTGGATTGCAGGTTGAACTCGACCTCAAGCGGCCTAAAATGTCTTCGATCCAGTTGAAATGGGACTACGAATACTTAGACTATCCTTACACCTTTTTGGTTGAGTATCGGCTGATAGACGATCCTGAGGCACCCTGGAAGCAGCTTAAAACGTCCGAACCGTGCGAAACTCACATGGTCATCAGCTTGAGAGAAGACTCCGTTTTTGAAATCCGAGTGGCCGCGGAGACTTGCATCGGTCGCAGCGAATACAGCGAAGTGATCAACACGGAATCCATCACATTGGATGTTTCTCAGTCAATTGAAGTGAAAGAAAAGTTAAAAGGCGATCCAATGACGGAAGCTGGACCAATTTTATCGATCCAATCCGTCTCGGGGTCTATCTCAAGTCACAAGAAAATTATTGTTTATCAGCCTCCGATTATACTCGTTTTTAATGTCACTGAAACGACAGCAGAGGTTGTATGGACCCCATCGACGAGTTGCGCCGCATCAAGTGTTGCCTTTTCTTACAGCATCCGGTATTGGCGAAACGGACAAAGATCGTCCGTCCATGTCAATGTCGATTCCTGTGAGACTCGTTTTCTCCTGGAGGATCTTCATCCTGGAACCACTTATTCGATCAACATTGTTGCCAAATCAGAAGACGGCCAGGAGAGCGCACCCAGCGACGTCATTTGGTTTACCACACAGCTTCACGAGGTTTCGCCTCCCGTCGGTTCTGCTCAGCGCACCGATGAAACTATCATTGATGAAGTGAAGGTTTTAATACGGGAATCAGCTACTAGTTTGACCAAAGAATGGACAGGTAATCAAGAGTTAATGTATTAAGAAAATATTGTGAATTATTCTTTACCCTGTCATTGTTATCTACAGAAATGAAATCGGCTCTCTTCGCATTAGGCAGTCAGTTGAATGGTACTTTTAAGCTAATATTTCATGAATTTATATTTATTCTAGCATTTATTGATTACTTGCGTGTATTGCCATTTCTAGAGAAGGTGAAGGAGAACACAGAGCGTGTCCGAGGAAATTCTTTCCTCTAAATAACCAAGAAAAATGACCATCTATAAATTTCGATTCATTCGATTCAGGAATGGAGGGCACTATTTTGAAATTGAATAAAGAACTTAAAGGTAATAATTGATTCCTTTTTTTTTAATGTTTTATCTTATGGGGAATTTTGGCTGTTCCTCAGAAACCTCTGGTGAATCAAAGAAAACGCTGATGTAAATGTCGGTCGCCATTAACTGCCTCAAGACAATAGTGCGGAGGCCGGTGCTCCAATGTGAGGCAAAAATTGAAATTGAGAAGAAGTGGTTCCTTACGATCAGAGAAACAAATCTAAATTTCAAAGCAATCGAAGATCTTGTCCTAAAAGGAATCGACGTCAACGCGAAGGACATTAATGGATGGACCGCTCTCCATCGGTTGTGTCAAAATTACAAGAATGAAAATCTAAATGTCCTGCGACTTTTGACTGAAAACGGGGCCGACATTAACGCGAAGATCGACGATGAATGGACCGCACTCCATTTGTTGTGTAGAAAGTGCGAGAATGAAAATTTAATTGACGTCTTGCAATTTTTTACTGAAAATGGAGCCGACATTAACGCGAAAATCAACGATGGATGGACCGCACTCCATTTGGTGTGTAATAGTTACAGTAATGAAAATCTACTTCAAGTCGTGCAACAATTTGTTAAAAATGGAGTCGACGTCAACGCAAAGATAAAAAACGGACGGACAGCAAGAGATATAATGCTTCAAAAGTACAAAAAGAAAAACGTGAAAGAAATCCTGAAACTCTTTGGTGGTTAGCGACCGTTTAATGATAAGTCAATACGCGCGGTAGCGCGTTTTCTGTTGTTTGCCAACATTTGAATTGAGTGAGCCATAATATATGGTAGCCTAATCATAATATAAAGAAATTCACGCCATGCATCCTGGGAATGATCAAATTCAATGCGCTTTACCACAGCGCTGCATCTTACACGCCCAATACTCTAAACCCTCCCTCTGTCACTCTTCGTTTGTATTTTTGCATTAATTCCACATATTAAACAATACAGGTAGTTTTTCATCCTCGTAGGGGATTATCTCCCAGCTATTTACTTGTTTCTATTTACTTAAAGTTGACCATTTCAAATATTTTTCCTTATTGTTGGGAAGGAAATAAATCGCCTACGTATCTGATTGAAACGGATTGAGCTGCCTTTGCGCGATTCACTCAAAACTTAAGCCACCACTGCCAGCCATCACAGCTTCCAAATTTTCAAATTCAGATTGATCCCATGATCCCTGTTGGACGCTTAATTTCGGTGGCTTTCCTTTGCCTTATCGGAAAAGGTGTCTCCAGTCTGACTGGATTTATTTTTCCATTTCAACCAAGAATCGCCTTCGATGTCCTTGGTAATGAACTCTTGCATTGACTTTGCCGAGCTGTTTACCAACGGTGTCGTAGCGAGTACAGTCTCCAGGATCAAGATTTCTTGAGACACATCATTGTATAGTCGGAACATCCGAACCGAGTGCAATAAAAAAACAACCCTTGATTGGCAGCGATAATCGTTATTATCTGCAAAATTGTAGTTATTCGAAAATTTAAGTCTTTCAAATCTAATAACAGTTCACTTTGCGTGCGGCTATATTATCAGCGTGTCTTTTTTTCAGATATCGCCATGGTGCATAATTTATCTGAAATCATCAGTCGGATTTTCCCCAAATTTCAAGGTCGATATCTATAATCCCTGGCTGTCGCCATTGTTTCTGTTCATTTAAAGTTGACCATTTCAAGTGTCTCAAAAGCCCTGAAAGGAGATCGACGTCACAAAACTCCATACATTCGCATACATTGAAGAGTTGAAACAATGACGATTTCATAATGAGCGTTTGACTGGTTAAAAGGTGCGTGTTTTCTTGTGGGCTCTCCGGTTTCGGATTGTTGATTGTAGAAGGTAAAAATTCCGTCCGCGATGATGCTAGTCAAGGCCCCTAATCGTCGAGATGAGGCCACTCAAGTTTCAATACATGCATATATGTGTCCTTATTGTTGGGAAGGAATAAATCGCCTACGTATCTGATTGAAACGGATTGGGCTGCCCTTGCGTTTCACTCAATATTGGAGCCACTGCCGGCCACAGCTTCCAAATTTTGCCTCGGCGTCCTTATTAAGCTCTGTAATTGACTCCGTTATTTACCATCTTTGATAGCGATTTAACTGATGTTTTTGATTTGCAAACGAATATAGGGACAGAGAAGAGAGCGATCGATGGAATAACACAATTCTACACTGATATAATAGGGAGAGGGGGTTCTGTCTTCGCGCCTTGTTACTGTCAATGTAGGCTATAGTAGTGTCGCATTTTATCTTAGAAATAGGCTACAAATCTTCAACACACTATACATCGTTGTCATTGTTCTTATTTCAAAAACCTTACAATAACCAACTATCACAGTAGGAAATCTGGCAGGCATAATAAATATGATTGTCATGTTGATCTTATGTTTATGAAATAATCGAAAATACATCGACCCTTGTTAATTCTGTATCTGAAAACCAAACAGATGGAGTAGCCTATAAAAGACGTAACGACTCCATATCGAACACCATTATACAAAGGGTAGGCTATATTTTTCAATGCAAAAAAAATGTATTTCTTTTTAAATTTAAATTGATAATATTATTTGTTACAGTTTTCCTAAAATAAGTTATTGTCATCATTCATCAAGCTATCAAAAACATCAAGTGCCATTTTGTTTCGGGGACCAAGAATGAACAAGGTTCTGATAAAAGTTCAGTAAAGTATCCACTTAAACCTGAGTCAGCGGAGCCACTGCAGTCCAAGTACAATCGACATCCATTTTACCTGTATCCGACATAAACTTCACTTGCACTTGTTTCATTGGTAAAATGTACTCCGTTTCTGCTAGCCAATCCCCTACCATTATAGATGGTCTGGGGAAAACCTTTTTAATTTGTATTTTTTATAAATGACCATGAAGACTAAATCATAATTTAAAAGATAAAATAAATATAAGCAAAAATTTACCTGCAATGATTCAGCAAGTTTAGTAAATTTAAGCTTGATAGAATTGTAACTTGGAGTTGTCATAATTGTTAAGTCGCAGTTCTCTCTAGCTTGTGCGAAACTAAATTTGATAGTTCCACTAGGACTGGCAGACTGGTGCGAAATTTCGGAACCAGGTTTGCAACCTTATTTCATCAAAGAAATAAAATTATTTTGTTACACATATCAATTTTGTTGTTCAATATAATATATGGTCAGTTTCTTGAAATGATTTCGAAAAATCATACTTGTAATATTATCCACGGGGATTGGGGCATCAGCGCATTTAGGGGCAGGAGAAGGGGGAGGTGAAGGAGTTCCAAACATCTCGGGGAAATAACCAAAGAATGGTCCAAGGAATGACTGGCGGAATCCTATGAAAAGCATGAATATAAATGAACTTATTCGGATTCTATTTGTATATATTTCTTAAATCGAAAGAAAATAAACAGCACGCCACGCATTTCGAGCATCAGGCAATTTCCTCACCAGTAGAAACTGGCGCAGCGACAGGATAATAGCCGTAATGTACAGCTGATGGGTAGGGGAGCAACGTGTAACTCTCTACCACCGAGATGACGACAACCTTTGTTTCCAAACGTATAGGTTAGTTAATCAATTCAATTCATAGGAATAAGTTTAATTTTTATTCATAAAACGGATTATGCGAATCAAAGGAGAAACCATTCGCTTGAATAATATGAATGTTGATGTGTAAATTGTATAAAATATGTCTTTAACTCTTCACAGTTTAAAAAGGTATATAACTTAAACGACATTGATTTTTGTTTACCATCAGAAGCTAGAAGGAGGAAGAACTTGGCCATGTTAATTGGAGCTTATTGAGATGCTTGAGACAACTGAAGGATGATTTCTTTACCTGCCGGTGCTGCTAGTTCTTATAGTCAGCGATCATGTGCTGGGTGTGGTCAAGAAGAGGATTGATTTCCTGCAAACATCAAGGTCAAATCTTCATTCCTCTCCCATCGCATAGATTTGACTTGTTTTTATCCGGTTTAGCCAGAGCAAAGTTGAAATGCAAGTTGCTGCTAATGAACCCAATGGCTGATCTTCATTATTTCACTCTTTTTGGCTACGATAAGTATACACGATAGTGGATGTTGGACGATCTACAAAAAAGGACGGTGTGACCTTCTGCATGCACCAATCGTTCCATTTTGTGGAGCGGAATTAATGGTAACCCGTGTATGTAAGTAATGATTCAGTTGATTATCTAGTTTCATTCGGCAGCTCATAACATATTAGTTGATGTTGCAAAGGAAGCTATTACGATAATGAAAAGCTCGCTTGACTTTCTCGGAAGCTCAGAAGCGCTCAGAAGAAGAAGAAGAAGAAGAAGAAGAAGAAGAAGAAGAAGAAGAACACTGTTAATCTTCGTTCCAATTTTTTCGGGGTCCATACCCCTTAGATCTGAGTAAACTAGAAACGGGGTTAAAACTCTGTAAATTTCGGGGCCAAAACCCCAGAAAAGATTTTTTGTGGGGTCAAAACCCCAAAATTTACAGAATTTTAACCCCGTTTCTAGTTTACTCAGATCTAAGGGGTATGGACCCCGAAAAAATCGGAACGAAGATTAACAGTGAAGAAGAAGAAGAAGAAGAAGAAGAAGAAGAAGAAGAAGAGGGCCATTGCACAACTCTGCCTACCCGATACGTCCTTCTTCGATGGGGCGGCGTTCGATTCTTGAACTTCTGCTGAGTATAGGCCCTACATAATACATCGTGCTTCTGATGCCAGTCTAAACTCAGACGTTGTGGAAGTCTGTTGCTCCCTAAGAAAAATTTTTCACTCTTTTGTGGAGATTAATATAAGCTTAATATGAGATCCTCAGAAGTTTTCAAAACTATTTATAAGTATAAGTAAGCGTGCGAAGCCGGGTCTGCTGTTTTAGCAGGCGCTTGTGGGCGCTACTACTAATACCGGCACGATGGCCGTCGTTTGTTCCAGCTGAAAGATGGAGACGGGCAGCATTGGCACAAGAGGCGCCAGCGGTGGTGGAGTCTTCGGAGTTCCCAAGGAGACGACGGAAATGGTGCAGGAAAGTAATAGCCTAATTAAGTGAGGGGATGAGGAACAAGACACAGCAAAGAAAAGGCGCCAGTTAGATTCAGATAACGGACCGCGAAGAAAAATCCTTATTCCATCCAACAACGGGCCAAGCGAATGCTGGGATAGTAAAAAGTCATGGCAACAAAATAAGTATAAGCAATAAACAAACTATTTTGATTGTCAATAACTTGCATGGGTTTGACAGGACGACACAGCTAGTTTATGGTGACGCAACGTATATGCCATCGATTGTCACAGAAGTCTGAGCTACACTGTTAAAAAAATTTAACGTTTTTAGGGATTATTTATATCTAAAATCGATTTTCGCCAGAAAGATAATTTATAATATCATTTTTCGACATTAAATATAGCGATTTCTCCTTCTTTTGATATAAATATTTCTAAACACGAGTATTTTATATCAAAAAATGATATTTATAAAATACCTTTCTGGCGGAAATCGATTTTCGATAAGTTTTTTTAACAGTGTATATACTTGTACTGAGTGATGTATTGGGATACATGCCCTTGTAGGTCCTTGTAAATAAATCCAAGTCATTGACTTTGGCCAGTTGTTTACCAATCGGCTGGTGACTGGTTTTAGAGAGACTGGGGACAAGCGGGACATTCGAACCGAAAGTGCTATAACAAACGACCCGTGGTCATCATCTAAGGAGAGAGAATAGCTACGCAGAGTCTCGGCTTCTGTCTATGCAAAGTTTGCGTATTTGGGTACAAGCTGTACGATTTATGTTCAACGACGGATAAAAGTTTCCTGCTGATTAAGAATTAAAAAAGTAGTTGCTTTCATTTTACACCCACTTAGAGTTGCATTAAAAAAGGTAACCCCTTACCGAACATTCAAAAGATTAAGGGTTAGATAATAAGTACCCTTCTGGCCACAGAACTACCAATTAATGTAAGTAGAAAAAAGCGCAAACTTTTTAAATCCTGTCAGAAAACTTTCGTCCGTCGTTGTATATTACAATGTCCGGTATATCTTCTGTACAGATAAGATCGGATATTTCACTTCTGTGAACGGATTCGTTATAAATCGGTAGACCTTGACTGTGGCAGCCGAAGCCTCGGCCAAAGCCTTAACTCCGAGTATGGACGCCCAAATCCGTCCTCGCCACCGGCAACTATAGCAAGTTTTCACTGTGCGCCATTCGCTCAACGTTTTCGCGTTGTATGCGGAATGGTATGTCACGTGACTGAGTCCGCTCGTTACATGTAGCCTTATGGGGACTCGATTGTTTTTTGACTTTTTGAACCTTAAAATTACAATTTTTTCGTGAAATTTTTTAAAGGCTCATCTCTGACAATGAGCCGGATATTTTAAAATCATAAAATTAGAAAATTCATTTTTTCTAATTTATTAATATTTAGAAAAATATCGGAATGGAGCCCTGAAAAAAATATACCATACCAAGAGCTATTCTACTAAATACTAACTTAATTACAATCTTCTTGAAGGATTTCCAAGGTTAGGCCGCCTACTCGTCTTAACTACGTTTTTAAGCTGAAGGGTGGGTAGAAGAGGGGCAAATCCGTATTAGATCTCCGAGACTAGGCTACAGTGGCTACACTGATTCTTGATTCTTCACTGTTAATCTTCGTTCCAATTTTTTCGGGATTTATACTCCTTAGATCTGAGTAAACTAGAAACGGGGTTAAAACTCTGTAAATTTCGGGGCCAAAACCCCAGAAAATTTTTTTTGTGGGATCAAAACCCCAAAATTTACAGAGTTTTAACCCCGTTTCTAGTTTACTCAGATCTAAGGGGTATGGACCCCGAAAAAATCGGAACGAAGATTAACAGTGTTCTCTGCAACTTTTCAATAAAAAAATAACTTCCCAAAAAGTACCAGAAAATCGATAGAAAACAAAAATCGCGTTCTCTCTGCCACTCGTTTGATGCGTAGAGGATAGAACTGTTGAATGCTATTGAATTTGTAATATTGTCACGGGTATTTTTAAGCTAAGCCGCACACCAACACATTTGCAGATTTGTCACTAGTTGTAAACACTATTCCAACGCTGGCTCACTCGAAACGAGAGTCAGTCGACGGAATCGCACTCACTATTGGTGACTACACTAAACTAACTAAACCAATAGTGTCCTAAGTGGAAAAGATAACTAAGTTCATAAGGTCTACACTCAAAGGGAATCGGTAAGAGACTGCCCTCACCAAGAAAAGAAAGGAAAGGATCTGAGTAATAGGCTGGGTTAATTACCAATTCTTAGAACAGGGATGACATACCAACGTTTTTCATAAGGAAGGACGGACAAATAAACAATAACAACACCTAGGCTAAAATGGAACGTGACATTACTCCCCACCTACAAAATGATCGACCCCGATCATGAAATCATGCTATGTGCTAACAGAATCCAATAACAACCAAGAGATCGGGCAGATTTTTAGTCTCCCGACCCCACACGAAAGCTATCCATAACGGACTGCCAACGAGTGTTGTTACGATCTGAACGTCGACGCCGAGCCCGAGTAGCCAGCTCGGACCCCCACTCGAACGACAGGTCTGGTACCCCATCGTCCGAGGGTCAAGCGTCTTCTACAAAAGTATAGATGATTTCAGTTATAGATGAATTCGTTATAGATGATATCAGTATAGATGAGATGAGCAGCTGCAATAAGTTCATCGGCAAACAATCCTAGAAAAAAGGGTCTATGGCACAACAAAACAAAAGAAAAAGTTGATCGTAGTTATTCATTGAAATTCCCCGTCGATTAGAATCCCTTTTTATGGAATTGCTTCAGAAAGTCCTTTCCCACGGACTCGATCGTCTCCTTCGCATTCTTCGTCATACTTTCCTGGAACGACTCTAATTGCTTTCCCAACTCTTTAGCGAGGTCATTCGTAAGGTTCGTTTTAAAGGTGGCCAACTCCGCACTCACCTCTTTCCTATGACTCATCATTTCCTGTGAAAACTCCTCCGTGGTGACAAACTTGCTTTCTTGAGAGGGGCCCTGTCCGCTAGGATTTACAACATTGAGCGTGAATACTTGATTTCCTTGATTCTCAGTAGCCCAATCTGTGGTCTGCGCTACCCAAGTGGCTCGATTATGCAATTTTACGAGTTCAATGAAAGCTTGCGAGTCGGGAGCCTGAAAATTAATAAAAGGGAAAATGCGATCGACCATCATCGAATTCATGCCGTTGATTAAAAACTGAATCTTTTCTCCCTCCCCCATGTTTGGATCTACTTTTCTACAAAGAGCAAGCATTGCGTAGCAATAAGCAACGGGTGATTCGTCTTTTGCCTGTCTACGAGTACGTAATTGCGACGACAATCCCGCCTCATACGCCGGATGTTTGAAAGCTAACGTAATGGCCGTAGCCAACTCTTCAAAATTTGCTGGAACCGGGTTAAGATTGTCAAACCAATCTCTAGCGAGATCCTCCAAAGACCATTTAAAATTAAAGAAGCTTTCTTCCGCTGTCCAAAAATTATACTCCGCAGTTTCTCTATACTTTCGAAGCCAATGCACAACGTCTTCACGTGCGGTGCCGCGGAAAACGGGAGGTTCCTTTTCGTATCCAGCTTGTCTCCGACGTTGATTTTGTCCCGGCTGTGCCTGACCGCCTTGCCCGACTGGATTGGGATTCAGATCTGCCATGTTTACTACTAACCTGCAGAGCTTGTCGAACAAAAATCAAAGCAAATACAAGAAAACAAAAGTAGGATAAATGAAAATAAAAGAAAGGCAAAAAACAGGTAACCCAATGGAAATAAGATGAACGCGGCTGCAATCACACAACGAAAAAGGGCCAGTCCGTTCTGTCCAAGAGCACTGGACAATGTCACAAATCGCAAATCGGAAAAACAAAGATGACTGCAAATGCGTGAGTGCGCTCAGTTATTACCCTGCATCTCCACCAAATGTCACGGGTATTTTTAAGCTAAGCCGCACACCAACACATTTGCAGATTTGTCACTAGTTGTAAACACTATTCCAACGCTGGCTCACTCGAAACGAGAGTCAGTCGACGGAATCGCACTCACTATTGGTGACTACACTAAACTAACTAAACCAATAGTGTCCTAAGTGGAAAAGATAACTAAGTTCATAAGGTCTACACTCAAAGGGAATCGGTAAGAGACTGCCCTCACCAAGAAAAGAAAGGAAAGGATCTGAGTAATAGGCTGGGTTAATTACCAATTCTTAGAACAGGGATGACATACCAACGTTTTTCATAAGGAAGGACGGACAAATAAACAATAACAACACCTAGGCTAAAATGGAACGTGACAATATATATAATAATTCCGGCAGTCGGGGAAGTTATGATGGGCGCTACAGGCCTCGACGCTGGGTGGATCCGCTCCACATTGTCAATTGAAATGAACAGCACGAATGGGACCACCAACTGATAAGTATAACTAATAGTATAACTGTTGACATCTCTTACTGTTCGACATGATCCATCAGTCGATGTTTGTTGTCCCCGATGTCCCCTATATATTCATCATCCTGGGCCTGGACTCTCTTCGATGTTTTATGCGAAATTAGGCAAGATATGAGCTCAAAAAGCAGTACTACTGGGCGCCAAGTGTGGAAGCAGAGTTGACTAGATCCAGTTATTAATGAATGGCGTTTTCCCTTGAAAAAGGAACGAATCGTCGTGATCAAGGTCACTATATAATCCATGTCTGTCGCAATATTTAGGACCGTCCCGTCCACTACGGCACTATGGCCAACGCATGAGAGAATTCTTCTATCATGTGGAAGATTCTCGGAGATGATAATTGGTACAGCGCTTCTTTCTTTTCACAACACGAATAAATTTACGCTGACCGACACTTGAATTTCCAGCTCGTTCTTAGGTTACTTGGAAACGATACAAACAAAAGCAAGTTTCCCAAAGTGGAAAATATATTTCCCAACATGATAAATGAAAACAAATAACGTGTAACTGGTTTCTGTTACGTTTCAACTTTTAAAATAATTAACAGAAATTGTAAACTTTAAATGCAATAACTGGATCGTTCCGGTTACCAAATTTCACACTTTTCCGCTGGGTTCATTGACCTTTTTTCACATTAAGTTCAAGTCGAATCTAAACATTTGTTGTCCAGTTTTGTCCTTTAATTTGAAATTTTCAACATTTTTTTCCCCCAAGCAAACGTGATAAGTCCAGCAATGCGCCATTATCAATTAGTATATATTTATCTTTACATATACGAGCACTTAATACTAAAAGTCAATTTCTGGACTAGGCCTATGTTACCGTTTTTCTCCGAAACTAGCCTATAAGAGTTAGTGACATGAAACAAATTGCATTAGATGCGGAATCTTTCAGAGATAGTTTCAAAGTGAGATAATATGCCATTTTCCATTGGCAGACTTTTAATACACAAATATTTGAAAGTTTTTAAAATATTCACAAAAAAATCTCGTAATTAAAAATATATAGTCTGCCCAATGAAACGGTATCCTTCGTCCGGCACTCTTGTTGACCGTCGATTTTTAAGCTAAACAGCCTAAACTTCAATTTTTTTTCGAAATAAGCCACCTTCCTTATCATAAATGAAATACTCAGAGTCGGAAGTCGGAACTCGGAACTCGTGTTACTGGGGGGGGGGGGGGGGGGATGTCTTCCATTTGGTCAAACGACTTACGTCGCCAAGTTCCCGGAGGGTATGTGCGGAATGGGGTTGAAACTGGAAATTTCATATAACGCGATGTAACATAAATATGCTACGTAACGCAAAACAGCAGATGATGCGTGAAAAATTCTAGCAAAAGGTATGAAGAACGATATATTTTCATAACAAATGTTTGGAAGGATGAGGTAAAATGCTTTATAAATTAAGTAATCTGAAAAATTAAAAATGCAACTACAAGTATGCGTTAATTAGATTAGAATTGCGTTAACTCACGGGACCTCGTAGGGGGGCCGGTGGGGGGCTCCGCCCATCACCGGGCGGCACCAAACTACGGCAGCAACGTCTTCTTTGGTCAACTGAAATCGGCCCAAAATCGACATTTCTAGCCAGAATTTAGATTTAAAAATTTAATTACCCGAAGGGTTTTACAAATATTTTATTTGCAGGGCGATTTTTCTGTTCATAATTCCCTCCCGAAAATAGATCAATAGGAATTCTGCAATTGCCCTTTTTTAGGTACACGAGTTTGAGAAAACTAAGCTACAGTTAAATGTGATTTTTTATTCATAACTGAATTGATTCTAGCTTTTGTATATGCTGAAATTTAGGATAAAGAGAATTTTTTCTTAGTTTAAAAGTATCATGAAAATGCGAAAATGTACGAATTTTCGTAAACAGTGGAGTGCTAAAGTCGTCTGGTAGTCAGCTTTTACAATTTATTTTTTAAATACTTTTAAATACCTGATTTTCCCTATTTTGAATCACGGGGAATCACAGGGACTTATATCCTCTTTACAACGCAGGTTAACGCTTGTTTGTTGGTAGGCTAGACAGATACGGTACCGATGGAATAGTCTCTAATTACGTATGTTTAATACAAGGCTAACTAAGTGGAGTGGGAGAGCGAGTGGGGTGACCGGTGGGGGGCGGAGCCCCCCGCCGGACGTCCCACGAGGTCCCGTGAACGCAAAGTCACATTTTCGAATATCTAATTCATATCTCATCTTACAATTTACCCCATATTTCCTAACTTTGGTACCGTATAATTCAGTCAGTTCCAACAAAAATTGTATTTACGTTCTTCGCTATTAGAGGCACCTGGTGTTATTTCCAAAATTCATTTTTAGTGACTTCTCTTTCTCTGCCATTCCTTGATTCCTATCAGTAACTTGTCAAAAGACAAAGTTATACAACCTTCGAAGGTTGTATAACTAAGGATAAAGGTTGGTGATCACCAACCCTTACCATATTCACTTGCAAAAAATTTGATATTGCGTCTTCGTCCGGCCCATTCAAACCCAAGAACCCGACTTAGCGCCACCAGCGGCGCGGTACACAGTTTTCCCAAATTTGTCTAAATTAATAATATAATATATTCTTAAATTTATACACACCTGAACCAAACTAATTACAGAAACCCTGAGGGTACCTTCCAAAGCGGCGCGATTTGGCCATAATTCTAAACACTCATTTATACACCCTATGCAGTGTAAGAGATTTTTTCGTAAACTATGGTAACAATAGAAACGCACGTAATTTCTTCGTCTTTTCATTTCGTGCTCAGAACTGAGAATATTTCAAAATTTTTGGCGCGAAAGCCTCCTCCGTTTTTCGCGCATAGAATCCCTCCGGGAAATTTGTTTTCCATTCCGCCATGTTAAAGTCGTCTGCTCCGACTCTCAATGCTCTTCCTTGAAAATCAAAAAACTATAAATCATAATAATCTGAATCCAGCTCAAAAGGTGGATTGAGATTTATGGATATATGACCTCAATAATCGATCTCTGATTTAACGCCATCTGGGATATTTGCCCAATGGAATGACTTGGGAATATTTGAGAATAAATGCGAAATTTCTAGAAAAAATCTGCCAATGGAAAACGGCATAAGTTTCAAAAGTTTTAGAAACGGTAAGATCACGACAACAAAGATCAAACCAAAATTTCGAGAAGACGTCAGAGTCTCAGAGACAGAATTAACTCTTAACTGATTGTGGGCTCGGTCCCAATTAACCGCAACCAACAATTTTAAACGCTCGACGGGCTCGACTCAAAATTAACAATTTAAAAATTATCATTAAGTTTCAGATATTCAGGGTTGTGACGATCGCAATCAAAAAAGATTGCGATCATGATCGCGATCACAATCTTTGTGATCGCAGCGTTATCGCGCTCTCCTTTCAAAATTTTTGATCGAGATCGTAATCGATTGCTCATCGATCCCGATCACACCTGCGATCACTTAAGTCACCTATTGGCAGCTGCTGAAAGGCTATTTAGCACTACAGGCTTGATATTTCGACCTGTCCGTAGTAATGAGTCAGACAGTATGTTTAAAAGACCAATTTTCTGAAATGTAACAGCTTGCTTGAGTTTTAAAATGGATTAACACTGACAAAAGTAATTTTTGTGATCGCAAACGGTGATCGCGATCGCCGATCACCGTACGAATTTTTGATCGAGATCGGGATTGCGATCTCGAAACATTCTCTGATCCACGATCGAGATCGCGATCTCAAAAAGCGTGATCGGTCACAACCCTGAAGATTTTTTTTTGTTTAGGGGCTCTGGAGAGGCCAACTGGTGACCATATTTGTCTCCAGATGACGGGCGTAAGCAAGCCCTTTAGCCCCAACCTTAGCAGTCGCGTGGTTGTTGGAACGTCGAGGTGGAAAGTGTCTGGCTGTGGCTCGTTCTTCTTTGTATGTTCTGGCGCTTTTTGGTAATTATGCCGTAGGTTGTTGTGAAAGAGAATGAGAGGAAAGTGTGCTTCTGTTGTTTATATTCGATCACATAGTCTTGTTTCTTTTAGGTAACGGACGAGTAACCTTTGGATCTCTTGCTGCTTGGTGCTGTGGATGTCGAGATTGAGACCTATCTAACAGGTCAGTTAGTGTGTGTGATAGATTGTTTGTTGGGAAGTATTGACTGATTTTTCCTCTCTCTAATTCTAGGGCAGGACACTTGAGAAGGACATGCTCAGTGGTCTCCTCTTCTTCCTCACATTCTCTGCATGTTGGGTTGACGAGTGAGTTGAAGCGGTTTAGCTGGCCATGGAGCCTATTGTGGCCAGTACGAAGTCTGAGTAAGATTCTTGTTATGAATCTGGATTTGTGCAAATGCCATTTGAGGGGGCCAGTTCTTTTCCTTAGGTAGGTATTGTCTTTAGGCCGTCCCTGTTGAAGTTCTCTCATGGTGATTTCTTTTAGGTACTTTTTGAAGATTGAGCCCTGTTCTGAAGCTGACAGTTGGTTCCTAATATGTCTAGTGGGTCGCTCCTGCAGGCTTTCTTTGGACGCCAGCTTGTCTGCGGTTTCATTACCAGGTATTCCGACATGACTTGGGATCCAGTAGAGATTGACTTTGGTTCCAGCACTTTTAAGATTTTCTGCTGTGCGGATGATGGTATTAATTATGGTATGATTTTCCTTATTAGGTGTTTCAATGGGTTGAAGAACTGATTTTGAGTCAGTGAGGATGAAGAGTTGGTCGATCTGTGCGTCTCTTTTATAAACTGCTTCCATAGCTTTGAGGATGCCATGGGCCTCAGCTGTGAAGATGGATGATCCTGTGGTAAGAATGTAGGCCTCTTCAATGTGGAGACTTGGGATTGTGAGGGCGCAGGTAGTTCTTCCGGTAGCTGGGCTAAGGGAGCCGTCTGTATAGGCCGTTGTTCCGGTGCTTAAGAGGCGGCTATTGATCTCGTTGAAGAGGGCCGCGGCCGGCCATTCCCTAATGTAGTGCTCGAGCCCGATGATGTTGTCCATTGTTCCTCGTCCCTTGCGGAATCCTGATTGTGTTTTCAGCCTCAGTCCGTTCTTTTCGAACATCCACACAAGTCTTTGGTTAACGATTCTCTCCATTATTTTGCCCAAGCAGGATGTAAGAGAGATGGGGCGATAGGAGTCCGCACTTTCTGCTGGTTTGTCTGGCTTTCTTATTGGAATTATGGTGGCTTGCTTCCAGTCATCGGGTATGTATGAGGTGCGCAGCACAACCCTGAAGATATTATATCTGATATTATTTTGTGGTACATGAAAACTTTATTTACATACCAGCATGCTAAAAAAGAAATATATTAATATATCACGTCAGAGTGAAAGAGGCAATCAGGCATTGCTGATTGATGACGTCATTTCGTTTGAGAGCTGTCGGCCTGTCGACCATGCTGTCGTGTCGACTGACTGTCTCGTGATTTATGAGTTCCCTAGTGGAACACTATAACTTCAAGATATCTTAAAGACAATTTTCAAGCCGCGAAGTATCTGTGTCTTGTTAGATGTCTTGGAGCTAGCTATGCTGCATCTAGCTAAGTTAGCTGGAACTAAGATATCTCCTAGTTGTCTTATTAGCCATTGTTTTTTTGTATTGGATTTTCCATTTTATGTCTTGTAAGCGTATCTACAGCATGTCTTCAAGATATCCTCATAAAGATTAAAAACACAAACTATACCTGTCATGTGTCAACTTAATGTCGAAAACCGGCCTTGTGTTTGTTGGGGACATTTAAATATAACCTGTTTCAAACCTTATGTCCTACTTGGTCTTGACTTTAATTTGAAATGCCACAAAAATATTAGTCATTAAAACAACTATCGTATCTTTGAGTGGACATAGAATTGTGCATTGCAGATTTCAACTCGAAGAGACCCTCTTCGAGTTGAAATCTGTTTAAGAGTTATCTGTATAAATTAGTCTCTTCAAGAGACTAATATAAGACTCCCAATAAATGTATTTTCTGAATGGTAGTGTTAGAAAATATATAATGGGATGACTGGGATGTGTTTTAACCTAAAACGGCGTTTCATTGAATTTTCCGTGGCGAAATTTTGATGACATATAAAATGTTTCTAGCATTTATTATATGTTAAACTGTGGAATAAGATATGAAGATCAATGTTCATTTTCTGAATGTTGATTTTCACCTGGTAATTAGAATTTAAACAAATGTAGAAACTGATTCACGTGGGGTTACTTCACTTACGAGATCTTTTAAATGTCAGTAGAAGGCTCCCCATTTTGCCAGTTTCAGTAGTTTGAAATCGATTTCTACCCAAACTATTGAAGTTATACATGTACCACTAAGTGAACTCTGTTAAGGTATACCCTTGTTTATTATGCTTACTATACCTTGTTTATCATAATTTGGAAAGAAAATGTCATCCACAAAGAAGTTCATTTTAATTTTCGCAAGTGCTGGATTTTACTATCCATAACGTTTCAGCGTCTGCCTTTAAATACGCGCAATATTTCTGTGTTACATTAGTGTGTCACTTCTGGGACACATGCCCGACAATCCATGGTTGTTCAGAAATGCAATAATTGCTTAAAATTTTCGAATTTCGATGATGGTGCCATTGGTGCCATACATGAAAGGGACGCTGTCGTATGTTCCTGGTTTAAATATAGTTAAGCTGCGGTAACATATAAATACATGGAAAATGAAGAAACGACTGAGTTCGTTAAACTATAGGAGCGAATTCTGGCCAATCCTGTGCAAAGTTCTTGGCGAGTACAAGGTTTTATTTTTCCCATTTCATCCTTGACGTTATTTTGACCCAAAACGGAAACTTACTTTATTATTCGATGCAATTTCTTTTAGGTTGGTATCATGTTTTTGCCGCCGGCATATATCATGGTCGAACTAAACCCGCTGACGTAAACCAATTCTTGGCAGCTTTTGTGACGAAGACATCATCAAATTGAGAGTAAAAGGTATCGAGTTCAAGGAGGAAATTGTACGAGTTGTTATCACTGGGATGTCCTGCGATGCCCCAGCCACCACTTTCATAATGAGTATCACAACACATAATGGCTACTATGGATGTAGGAAGTGTACTACAAAGGGTGTGTGGATCAAAACTGTGGCAGCAATCACAAATGGAACAAGTGGAGGCAGGGTTACTTTCCCAGAGATTGATGCACCACTTCGAACAGATTCTTCGTTTCGCCAAAGAGTTCAAAAGCTCCATCATAAAGGCAACATGTCCATTGTTGAGAACATTTTAGAAGATGTCGTTGGTGATGTTGGCTTAGATTACTTGCATTTGGTTTGCATCGGCACCCAAAAAAAGTTAATGAATGTTTGGTTTAAAAATCCATTTGACAATATTCGGTTAACAAAGCAACAAATTCTTGAAATTTCTGCTTACAGACTAAGTGTCCGCCCCTACGTACCCAGTACCCTAGTAGAACACCATAGCTGCAAGACATCTTGTAGCCAGGATTCTAGCCTGCACTGGTTGGCTAAATCATAGATTTAAGATGGCTTCAAGATATCTAAATGTCACTCTTGATGCAAACTTTCAAGATAGATTGTAGCTGCATTTTAAGATTCCTTAAAGACATCGAAAATTTATTTTTTACTTGTTAGATTATTTAAAAAAAATGTTCTTCCACCATAGTAGGCTTCTGCTCATGGCAGGTATAGCTTAGAAGCGCTTTCTGTTTAGTCGCCGGTCCCGGGGATCGATCCCGGGCCCTCCGCTTTGTGAGTCGGGGGCCTTAACCACTTGGCTACCAGAGTACATCAGCGGTTGTTCTCGACCAACTAGTGATTGATCTCATACTCCAACATTACTATCATCACTTTATGTCATACTTCTATGGTTCTATACAATACCATTCCCTGCTAGTTATTAATTATCTAATCATTTAATGTTTACCGCATCTTAGACGGCAGCTTAACCGTCAGCTTAACCGGTAAACAGAACCGGCAACAGCTTCCCCATCATGTATGGCACCAATTGTACCACAATCATGATTCAAAATTCTAAGCAATTGTTACATTTCTATACAATCATTGCTTCTCAAGCATTTATTACACGGAAACATTGCGTGTATTTAAAGACAGAGGCTGAAACGTGTTGGATAGTGAAATCTAGCACTTGCGACAATTAGAGTGAGCTCCGTCGTAGATGAAACTTTCTTTCTCAACTATGATAAACAAGGTTTAGCAATACATTAACAGAGTTCACCCAGTGGAACCTGTATAATTTCAATAGTTTTGGTAGAAATTGTTTTTAAACTGTTCAATCTGACGTAAAAAATGGGGAGGCTACTACTGGCATTTAAAAAAGCTCTAAGAAACCCCACGTAAATTCCGATTCTACTTTAGTTTGAATTCTACTTACCAGATGAAATCAATTTTCAATAAATGAACGAACATTTATCTTTATATCTTACTTCCCAGTTCATTATATAATAAATGCTAGAAACCCGCCGTTTTAGGTTAAAGCACATCCCATTATATATTTTCCAACACTACCTTTCAGAGAATACATTTATTGGGAGTTCTATATTAGTCTCTTGAAGAGACTAATTTTTACAGATAACTCTTAAACAGATTTCAACTCGAAGAGACTCTCTTCGAGTTGAAATCCAATGCACAATTCTATCTCCACTCAAAGATACGATAGTTGTTTTAATGACAAATATTTTTGTGGCATTTCAAATTAAAATCAAGACCAAATAGGACATAAGGTTTGAAATAGGTTATATTTAAATGTCCCCAACAAACACAAGGACGGTTTTCGACATTAAGTTGACATATGACAGGTTTAGTTTGTGTTTTTAATCTTTATGAGGATATCTTGAAGACATTCTGTAGATACACACGACAGGGGAAAGGGATACAACAACACAGAACAAGACATAAAATGGAAAATCCAATACAAAAAACAATGCCTAATAAGACAACTAGGAGATATCTTAGTTCCAGCTAACTTAGCTAGATGCAGCATAGCTAGCTCCAAGACATCTAACAAGACACAGATACTTCGCGGCTTGAAAATGGTCTTTAAGATATCTTGAAGCTATAGTGTTCCACTAGGGTAACTTTCATAGGAAAATAAGAGGGATTGATGATGAGTTGCCTCGTTGAAAAGGAACTGAGCTCCGCTTTGATCTTATTTATCTAGGTCCGATTGAGTATAAACCTTACTTGTCAGAGAACGCGTACACACATTTTCTTTTACTACACGTCGGAATCCAATTGCTGCTAGAGAAGAGTACTTGTAGACTCAATGCTGATTTGGCCGATTCATTTTTGAGACGATTTGTAAAAGTCTCTGCCGTCCTATATGGAGAGAAATTTTTATCTTTTAACATCCAAAGCCTAATCCATTTGGCAACTGACGTAAAGAAACATGGAAACTTAGATGAAATGAGCGATTTTCCGTTTGAGAACAAGCTTCAAATATTAACGTATATGTTAAAGGAAAGTGGGCGACCGCTACAGCAAATCGTGCGTCGTTTAGAGGAAGAAAATAGAGTAAATTCGCTCAATATGTCCAAAAATGTTATGCACACGTCAGAAACTTTGCAGTTAGAGAAAAGACATTCATCGGGACCTCTTTTGCCTGCGTTTATTTCGTCGAAACAATACAAAAGACTCATACTTCGAAATTCATGCATCACGAACAGTATCCCTGATAACTGTGTTTTTGTTAATGGTAGCTCTACGATTGTATTCTTAATTGAAAACATTGTTGATTTGAATGTGGAAATCCATTTGATTGGAAGGCGATATTTGCAGTGTGATGACCTGTATAATTACCCTATTCCGTCATCGCATTTGAATGAGATCGTTGTTTCCCAGTTATCACCTGTATTAGAGTCCTTCTCTTATCAAATGATCAAATCTAAAGGTGTACATGTCCCAACTTCCCTGCTAGCATGGCTTTATTGGGAAAATGTTTTCCCCCAAGAATATTATTGGGCCGACAATCAACTTATTGGAGTAAAACTGGACCCAGAATTTTGGCCAAAATCCTCAAACTCAAGTTTATATTGGATACGTCCAATCTGCCGATCATTTTTTCGTAATGTTTCCCCAATTTGTTACCCACTTTTGATGTCTATCATTATTATCAATATTTTTACAATATTGGACAATTATATATCTTTGTCGATCCATCGTTATCCATCAGAACTGCCTTGGCGATTTGCTTTCAAATATACAGTATGTTCGTGAATTATTCACACACTTTTTTTAGCCCCCACCCTTTCTGTGCTAATTTGAACGAAGGGGTCCTGCACTAAAACCTATTTTACTCCCCTTATTTTGATAGAAAAGGCAACATTTTTTTAGTGATTAAGAAAGACAAAATTCTGCTCTACAAGCAGAATTTTTTCGCAACCTTAACTAATAAACGCCAAACAATACGAGTCGTCGCATCTTTTATTTGCACACTGGACCTTCCCTGTGTAAAAACCTCTCTCTCTTTCCCCCACTTCGAAGCAACACAATGGAAGGACGAGAGAGAAAAAAAGGGTAGGTCAGCTGCGGGTCAGCAGACTTCCTGCGAGACATTCACCCCCTCGATCATCCGCTCTGAAATCTAAATTTTAAAACTGGACAATTTTTTAAAGGTGTAAAGTTGGCTTCATAGCCTGTTTGCTTATCGGTATTGGTGCTCGTTTCGCCGGCAGCTTCACGGAGGTTTTTTCCGCGAAGCTGAGCTACTATGACCTAATTTTCCGCTTTTAACACAGGGAAGTTCCAGTGTGCAAATAAATGATGCGACGGGCGGGGGCTAAAAAAAAGTGTGTGAATAATTCACGCACATACTGTATATTTGAAAGCAAATCGCCAAAGCAGTTCTGGCAGCCTAACTGCTCTAGAAAAATCATCGCCGACTGAAACATTACCCGTCCCTCAAACGATTCGTGCGTTTCTCTCAGTTCTCAGTCCCTTCTTTTGCTCCTACAGTACCCACCTATGACGTATTTTTCTGGAAATTAATTGAGAACGTACCTAGTTTTTTATATTTTTGCATAAAGAGAAAGAGAAAAGTAACACAGATGTTTTTGAAAATGTTAATTTGATTTTTATTTATTCTTTTATTTTTTATATCTTAAATGGAATAGAATTCTATCAATTTACGGAACAGACAACATTCTAAACAGATAACATAAAAACAGATAAAATCACGACAATTTCGTGAGTTTAAAATCCGTATTTGGAGTACGAAAAAGAAGAACCACAAAAATGGGTATGAAAGTTGAAGAATGAATTTTAGTGTGGCAGGGGGATAACGAGTAATCCGATATGAGGTAATATACAGTACCCACACAGTATTTGAACACCCCCCCCCCACTTATTTATTCGGAGCATTTGGACAAAATCGTTACATTTTTAGTTAGAGCTTCAAAACGAATGAAGATAGAACATTGCCCGAAAATTAAAGTCAATATATTTGTACGGGAAAAGTTTAAAGCGCTGGACAAGGGATTTTTAAATATTTTTAAATCGATAAAAAAATGCCCCATGACGTTCCGAAATTTCTTCCATCCCTTTTCCCTTACGTTTTTTTTATAGACTCGCGGTCGTATTTCAAATAGTTACTTTCAATAGTTTATTTCTTCTACCTTTATTTTAAAAAAAACTTCCGTGTAACATTTGTGAATTCCCATAACTTCTTTTTGTCATCATTGCGACATTTTTCCTGCATGCAATTATTTACCAGGTGGCACCACCGAGTGTAGTTCAGCAAACTATCACTTGATGGCACAGTTTTCTACTCTCACCTGTCCCTCTTAGCCCCCGAGTTCATTCGGGCCCAATAACCCGTATTGACAAGTCGATGCTTATGGTCTAACAATTTCTCATGACTAAGAAAACCTCTTGGCAATTGACACAAGCGTTTGTGTATAACGGAATTTTCGTTTTGGTCCGTTTTGGAACTTACTTCTTAGATTGAGGTAGCGTAGGCTAGGCAAGTGCATGGCTCCCATCTGGGAATCTATTACCGCAATTTCTTTAAAAAAACACAAAAAAGATTAAATGTTAGACTCCACTCACACACACACACACAACCACACCCACATGACATACAGCAGCAGTTAAAAAACTTACCTTTTCTATATTGCTGCCGGTGTAGGAAATTCCAAAATATTCCATTTTGAAGTAAAGTTAGAATGAAGAAAAACGTCTTGGGAGACTGTTCAATTTATATATTATTGATCTGAAGGAAAGGGAGAAATTTTTTATGGGCAGGATTCAATTTTGTTTGAACGACCATTCAATTTGAATCAATATTAAAATGGTGGCTTAACAGTTTTTTCTTCAAAAATTTGACTTTTATGTTAAGAAAACTATGATTTACAAATATTCCGCATTTTTTTCGAAAAAATACCGCTTTTAAAACGGGGAAACCAAATCAAATTGTTGAACAGATACGGCATAGATGTTTTGCTTCAATGCATTTGCTGCCAGTGGTTATGCAAACCACTTCGACTCATTCAAAGTGTTTCGTTCCTCTAGTCATGATCACACCAGCCAGAAAGTTGTGCTCTGGTGACCGATTTTTAGCCACTTCGAAAAACTTATCCATGACTCGTCTGTAAACATAGAAAAAATAGAATATATTACCTTACATTGTCATACTTATAAAATTGAAACCTGCTAATGAAATCTCTTAAAGGTCTTGTTTTTCGGACCAAAAAACTGTTCTTGAGGCTGGCCAAAAGATTGTTTAATTTGGTCACAAAATTTTTTCTTACCACTTTCTTCTGATGTGCATTCAGCATAAAAAATGAATTCTCTATCTGCACTTGGACCTTCCATTTAGCACCAGTTTCTAATCATTTAAATTTTATGTTTCTCAACATTGCTTCCGATTTTGGGTTTTTTTACAAACTGTCAAAATCTTGATGAATTAGTTATTCAACGGGACAAAAGTTGACGTTGGTAATCTAATAATTCATTGTTTCAATTCGATAATAGATTCTAGATGGCTGCCTATGGTATTCGTGAATTCATAAGGGTTTGGGTGACGGGAATGGTGTTTAAACGGGTGTTTTGTCACACAATAAACCAAAAGTTTCATGTACTAAAATTTCAAACTATCACCTACCGAGAATCGAACACCGAACCTATAATCTAAGTTTTAGAGATTTAGATTCCAACGCTCTAACCCCCCCCCCATGTCTGAATAGTAGAATAACTGACAGGAATAGTGTCTGCAAAAATGAAACATTTGTTAATCAAGTCAAAAATATTGAAGCAGAGATCTTTCTAAACTTACCTTTTGTGTACAACCTGTTTTCGTATGAAGTTTGCCAATTCTTTATTTCCCATTTTTGTAAATTGTTGGACTCCGTAAATCTCCACAAGGAGAAGAGTCAAGAAAAACATGAAATTTAATGTTCGATTTCACTTGTAGAATGTTATTCCCGTTTTCAAAGATGTAGTCTGGAGAATTTGTATGAAACGCATTTAGTTACTCACATAAGAAACTAATGCAGCCCCTACTGGCCAATACCAGAGCGTGACAGTCATTAAGGGCTGACCCGCTAACGTATAGTTGACTTCCATTTATACAATTGCTGCCAGTGGTGACGCAAACCACTTCAACTCCATCATCGGCTGTTGGTCCTCGTGTCATAACAACCCTAACCAAAAAGTAGTGTTCCGGTGCCCAATTTTTCGATACTTCGAGAAACTTTTTCATCACTCGTCTGTAAACATAGAAAAATAGAATAAATTACCTTATATCATCATAATGATAAAATTCAAACCTGCTACTACACACTACACCCTATGGCAATATAGCAATATTTCAACATAGCAATATTTTTATTAGAGTAGCAATAGCTTTTGCATTCAAAAAGTCTTAACGAACTGGTTATTCGAATTTCGACCAGCCGGCAGGGCAGTTCTTATTTAATTTCAAAGATTCCCAAGTGTTTATGACACAATTCTTAAGCTGTTGGCTGGGCAGGTGTCGACTACCAGCAGGAAGATTGGTATTCCAGTTTGAGATCTCTTAAACACAAAACAATGGAGTATAAATACAGTTATATAAAGACAAGAGAAAATTGGTAATTAAGGCACAATGTACCTCTAGGGTGTACTCAATTGTTGAGAACTCAGTTGGTGTCTTTTTGTCAAATGGATTGGATGAAATGTCAGCATATTTGGGATGGAAACTGAAACCAATGAATGAAAGGCATATGAATACAGTTGAGAAATATTAACTTAAGCAAGGGGACTTACAGGATTATGTTGGTAAGAGAAGTTACAGACCCATACCTTGCCTTTAACTTCACATAGAGGGTTCAAAATAGCTCGAAATTTTACTCTTGTACAAATAGCAGGCGGATCATAAGTATTGATAGGCAAATCTGATCAATTAAATGAAAATGAAAACTATATTGAACTAAAATTATTAAGTGGATAGAACTTTAAACTTGGTTTAAGCGGTTTAAGCGGTGAGTATAGGCAAGCTAGATTGACAAGCTCTGTAGCTTCGGACCTGCTCCATCCCAGCTAGCAGAATTTATTTGCGCAATATTGGTAAAATATTTTTTTCAGACAATTCGATTGTTGGTAAAATATGTGTTGAAAATATTTACCCAATATATTTTTGCACCAAAATTTGTTGGCATACAATATTTTAAGATATTTGCAAACTATTGGTAAAATATATTATTTACATCCAGAGGAATGTTGGAAAGTATTTATATTCCTTATATTTTTCTATTATTTTCAAGATAGCATTCTTCACTAATCAAAATGGATCGAATGACCAAAGAATAAAAAAAGGATATAATTTGCAAAGAGCTGTTTATTGTTGCTACATGGTCACATCATTCAAACTAGAACCACATCATTCGGACTGAGAACTAGAACTAGAAGACGACAACATTTGTAGTTTTTTCGTGCTTTTGAGTTGACTTCCAATGTGTTCTGATTCACTTCCTGATGAAACCACACCTTCCGACGACGACTCAAAGGTAACTCCCTTTCTTGAATTCGCCATGTTACTCTCCTTTAACATCCTTTCCTGTTTTCTTTTTTTCCTTTTTTTCTTGTCCCCATTTCTATCTCAAGACTCGATAAAAAAATTTTGCATAGCCATTTTGAACTGGTTGGGATCGAATTTATCTTTGTGCCTAGAGAGACAAGCAGCTGAAAAAATGAAGCATGATTATTTGGGCCGGCAATATTCAACATAAATTTGTTAATGTTTACCATTTACGCAAGCGAAGATAGTTGGGCAAGATGGAGAGAATTTGTGCTTCTGTACTTTACTCTCTCGAATCAAAGAAGTTCCCTTAAATGTACATAGCTGGGATAGCCAAAAGGATATGAGAGCAGCCATCATGTTTTTAGTAGATTGCCATTCAGAAACCCCGGGCACCATAAGTAGGAAAGCCAACTAAAATAAAAACTTATAAATTACTTGGCCCGCTTATGTGTGGGAAAAAGTAACTAAAAAACTAATGCTTGTACCAAATCCTTCTTTATAGAAGCACCGTCATCACTGGCAATCCTGTCCTCAAACTTCAAAATCTCATCCCAATCGTCAAATGGCATTGTTGACAGCTTGTCTTTCATAATTGAATCCGAGAAAAAGAAATAACTCCAGCATCTCGATCATTTTTCATTTCTATTATCATTCGTTCTGTTCGCTTACTTCGTTGATTCATTTTGATCAATAGTCGGCTCATTTGAGGAGGAGCCCTGGAAACCAAAAAATATTTACATTGTTGAATAATTTAAATAATAATTTCGAAAAAGCATACAAAACTATTTCCGATGCGTGTTTTTGACTATTGCTTTTATTTTCTTGAGAAGAATTTCCCCCCCCCCCCCCCATGGGATTTGCTTCTTTTTTTCGATGCATTTGCAGCCGGCTCTCTGTGTGGAACCTCTTCCATGTTATTGTCACTCTCATGCTCCAATTCAGAATCAGATTGTTCAATCTGATCTATAATACCAATGCCCGAGTCGTTAGCATCGCATCTCGTAATATTAACCCGACAATCGTGCTGAAATAATCCTAGTATCAATTAATGAATAATTAGTCGCTTAATCTAATCATCATATCAATCAATTAGCAAATCCAGAATAGTAATTTACCTTTTGGTGCAAACATATCTTTCTGCATCGATTTGGAAATAGAAATAGTGCTCACTGCTGTCGACTCCTTATTGGATTTCCCTTTGTCCGCTTCAGTTACCCCTGCTGATCGTAAAAAAAATGAAATGTAATTATTTCACACATACAATCAGACGAAAGCAATTATGATACAAACAACAATATGATACCTTGTGGGGCAACCAAGTCGTCGTTTTGGGTTTTTGAAATTGTAGCGGTGGATGAATTCTGGGGTTTCAATGACTTTCCCTTTTCCACTACAGATTTATCAGATTTGGTTCCCGTGTTCTTTGATTTTGTCACTAAAGATACCCTTGCATTTCCTTCATCCGGTAGAACTACATTCTCACTTGCCTTTAACTCAGAGGCCTTATCCTTCGAGGGTTCTCCAATTTCATAGTCCTCTGAATACTTTTTACTTGCAATCCTTGCACGCTTAGCTTGTTCCGCCGATTCTTCAAGTTCTTCTCCTTTACTCACTCTCTCGAGTCGTCGATACGCCGACTTAATATCATCTAGTATTAAAAAAAATAGATTTCAAGATATAAATAACGCAATAAAGAATGGAATAAGTAAAATAAACGGAAATGCTGTATCAAAGAGCGTCTAAATGACAGTAAAGCCAATTAACTTCATAGTAAATATTTCACCGGCAGATATTAAGATAAAATCAAACAAGCAGTTGAAAGAGTCGCCTTTTTTAAGTTATGTTACGTCTTATAATTTAAGTAACAAACACAGACCAATAGGGATGCCGGCGAAATAGGCCGGAAACGAAATAGGCCGGACGAAATAGGCCGTTTTTTTTAAAAAAAAAGGTCCGGCCACTATTATGTAAACTATCACCTGATTGGTTGTTTACTGGGTATAGTAGGTTTCGTGGGTTTGGGGAATTTGGGAACTAAAAGCTCTCACTCACGATTCAACCGAGCACATCACAACATGACTTCCTTCATGTAAGTAAATCCTGGTTACTTTTATTATAAAGTTATTAGTTCTCTCTCTTTAATTGCCTATTCATTAAATGATTACAGGAACAACTCATCGATGTCATCTGATGATGGCATGGAAGCTTATCGAAATTAATGTAGTATACCCATTTTAAATATTGAAATAAGTTGGGATAATCGGTATCTTTCTTTTTAATACAAACTTTCTATGTAGAAGCAGTAAATATATTTTTTATGTAACCTTAACTGCACTCCTTTGGCTTTGCAACTCATCACAATACTGTTTAGTCCTCTATTGGGGCTTTCTGTATTGTTGGTATTGTATCCATAATGACTGAGATTATTGTCGTAATCGCCATGAACATCTACCACGAAAAGCAAAAGGGTAATTGGTGCGCAATTCATGCTATTAACTCCATTTTACAAGCACAAACTTATACATTTGAAGATTTCAAAGCAATTGCTGAAACATTAGACGAAAGAGAGATGGCCTTAATGGAATCTGTAGGGGATTTTCATTAGCAAAACATGGATAATAGTGGAAACTTCTCCATTCAGGTTAACATGGAAGCTCTTGCGCCTTGCGGTCTAGAGCTTCTACCATTTATTTGTTCAGATCCTAGAGCTACTTCTGCGCGTGAAAATAGTTGTAATGAACAGCCCGTAATGGATTTTCCATATGATCGCTTTAAAGAATTGAAAATTTATCTATACCTATAAAAGTCAATGTTTGTTTGTCTGTCCACGTTTTTCTCCGAAACTATGAGAAGTAGCGGCATGAAACAAATTGCATTAGATGCGGAATCTTCCGGAGGTGGTTTTAAGACGAGGAAGTTAAGTTTTATTAAATAGAAAGAAAATTATTTCGAAAAAACAGTTTTCCCGTGTTAAAGGGTATACCCGGGGAATCCCCTTGCAAGCAATCGATACTGGCCTTACGCATCGATAGTTTGTTGATTCCAGATCAAACTAACGAACTATTCTGTTGATTATTGTTGAATAATAACTTTGTTTTTAGCTTTTTCAACCAAATTCAATCTGAATTAGATAGGAAATAAGCTAACTAACTATTGAAATAGTTCAAATGAAGGAAATAGCTAATTATATACGTTTTAATTGAAATAAATACCGGGAATCAGCTCTTGCTTTGTTAGCCTACCGTGAAGTTCTATAAGAGCTAGCTCTCTCTCTTAGAAATTAATCCTTGAAAAAGTTTATCTTTTTAAAATGGAAAACGACAACTATATGGAAGTGAATGAAGCACCCTCTGCTTCAGCAATTCATCTAGAGATCGTCAATTGGTGTGTTCGTTTCATTGAAGAAACTGATGAAAATCCCGACTGGTTTGATGAACCCAATGACTTATCGGAGTACATGCAGGATCTTTTTCCAGAGTATAATGGGCCAATAACAACAGACATCACAGGACAACCGTGCTACAATCTCATGAATTTAATTTTGTGTTCATGTGATAATTGCTCCGGTAGAATTTTAGAACGCAAAATGTTCATTGGAGGTGGAAATGTTCATTCGGTTCCTACTATTCCAACATTTTCTCCAACGAAACAACATTCATACGGGAAGACGTTAATGGAGCGTAACAAAACATAACGGCCGAAGTCAACAACCGCCACGTTGCTTCAAAGACACTGGTTAAAAAAGAGTTTCCAACTTATGGAGGGCCCATCATCGTTGACCAACAATCAACCGTGTTGGCTAAGGATGGCCCTTCCCTACTGCTCATGTTTCAAGTGTCAAGGGAAACAAAAGAAAAGAGAATCAAATCTTCGTAACGGAATTGTTAGTGTCGAAGAAGACGATGATCTAGACTGGGAGTGGGAAATGGACGCGTACAATTCATCATTACAATAATTCTTTTCCATTAATTTCTAGCTTAGAAAGTACATTCAATTCGGTAAAAATAGACCCGTTTAAGTTTTTTTAGTAGTAAAAATGGTATATAAGAACAACCGTTTTCCTGTATAAACCCGGTCGTCGTGACCTAGAGAAGCAGGGAGTGCGTGTTTGCAAAGGCAGTCTATTTTTAAGTGAATTACTTAAGTTTAAATGAACTAACTAATTTTCATGGGATTTCCCATTTTTAAAATAAGAATGCATTTTGTATTCAGAATAAAAATCCGGTCGAAACCAGGTCTTTTAGCTAAAGTACCGCTAGCTGAAGAACCCGGATTCGGGATTTGATCTGGATGCAAAATGATTCCTTATTTCAAAAATTAAGAACCTCTTTGAAATAGGATTCTTCAAGCAAACGTAAATAATATACCCGAAAAAAGACCACTCTGCCGCCACAATGCATCCACGTACTCCCGGCTTCTTTACAACACGGTAAACTTGGTTTTACAGGAAAACGGTTGTTGTTCCAATATACTAATTTTTATTACTATAGCTTTAATGGGTTTATTTTTACCGAATTGAATGTACTTTAGCTTGAAATTTCAGAAAGACGTATTGTATTGATGAATTATACGCGTCCATTACTCACTCAAGTCCGAAAGGTGATGGGTCCGGAATGTTTCGGATTTATTGTAAGGCTGGCAATTTCTTTTCATCATTACAATAATTTTTTAATTTTGATTTTGATTAAATACATACAATTTGATAAAAAATCAAGACGGTAGTTCGATTAATTAGAAAAAAAGGTATGAGAACAAACTATTTTCCCGTAAAACGGAAGGACACTGGGTTTAAGAATAAAGCCGGGAGTGAAGGCTGTTTTGTCAAAGTCTGATTTCAACTGCTTTATTTATGTTTCTTTCAATTTTATTTTATTCAATTTTAACCCCGGGCGAAGCCGGGTACTTAAGACTGCATTTTGTATTCAGAACTAAATTAAAACGGTCGTCGTGTTCTAGAGAAGCAGGGAGTGCGTGTTTGCAAAGGCAGTCTATTTTTAAGTGAATTACTTACGTTTGAATGAACTAGACCTTATCGAATAGAACTTGAGCTTATTTTCGAAATTCGTCCTTTGTACAAAAAACTTGGCTTAAGATCCCTCTTAGGTCACCGTATGTTGTTTGGAGAAAAATGACAATTGCACCGTGCAAAATTCCGTAAATTAACTTTGAAAACTTTATTCCTATATCTCCCCGTGATAATAATGGGAAAAGAGTATTCATCATGACGGACAGACTGAAACACCTGACTAACGTATAACGTAGTGAATAACTTCTATTTCATAAAAACTTGGCTTATTCACATTTCGTATTTTAAACCCGGGCGAAGCCGGGTACTTAAGCTAGTCACTACTAAAACCGAGACTAGACGAAGAAAAAAGGCTGGAAGAAATGAGCACCCAAACGCTCAGTAATTTGAAGATGCGCAACGCGCGTTGAAAATACGAGTATACCGAACGTAACTTACTGTCAATAAACGTAACAGCCAATAAAAAAAATTTTTAAAAACATTAAACATTAGTTAGGTTTGTTTTCTATTTAATTCAGTGACAACTGAATTACCAA
Source organism: Ceriodaphnia dubia (assembly GCA_022539655.2). Taxonomy (NCBI): domain Eukaryota; kingdom Metazoa; phylum Arthropoda; class Branchiopoda; order Diplostraca; family Daphniidae; genus Ceriodaphnia; species Ceriodaphnia dubia. The sequence goes on from JAKUCG020000179.1 coordinate 912,288, forward strand.
TAAAATTAAGGGCGAGCTGGAAAGCTTCGCTTCCCTATCTTAATCCGTGTTCTCATTGACAAACACATGTGTAATGTCTTTCCCAATACTGTTACAGGGATTAACATCCACCACTGGGCCATATTTTGCGCTACTTTTTGTTTCGTCATCACATGCGGACTTTTGATGTACAAAAGCGTATCGTTATTAACTTTGGCTTTTGCAATTTGAAAGGAAAGGTTGGTATTGTTGCAAAAGTTTTCGTACTTAGTGGTAGCTTTTGGGTTCAACCATTTCCACTTCTCGGACTCTGTAAGGTTAAACAAACCACCAGTCCAGATCATTCTCTGCGAAGGTTGTAGGTTCTTGAACACCATATCTTGATGATCTCGAATGGACTGGTCTAATAAGATGTCTTCACAGCGTGATTCGAGCGTCAACCAATTGAAATTCAATGTATCTTGATTTTTTCTTGAACAAACATCTACCATTGTTTCATAGGGTACCCGACCGGTGTAAAGGGCATGTTTGTATGGGGATTCCACTATAAGAGAATCGTTAGCTAAATTACTGTATGCTATTTTCGGGACGTGAAAGAGCATGAAAAACAACCAAAAAAGGAAAACCACGCAAAGACAATACCCCCCAAAAATTGCAAGATATTTGAGCTTTTTTGCAATGTAAATGAAATGCTCATATCTATTCGTTTGTTGATCACTCCCTCTTCTTGTTGTGTCTGTTCTTCATTGTCGTCAAAATTTGATTCTTTGTCAGGGGCCACATCTTGCATGCGTTGCAGTTTCGTGTAGAAAGGCGGGTCGTAGCTTTTACAATCCTCTGATTGTTCACTTCCATTTGCCATCTGCGATTGTGAAAAATGCCATGTTAAGACAGCGATCGTTACGACGAAGAAAACAAAAACATTTCCTGCGATAAAAACCTTTATACTGAAGTAAGTTTCTTCAGCAAGTTAATCCCTGTAACAGTATTGGGAAAGACATTATACTTTTGAAAAAATTACAGGGAAATAGAGATGAGAACATTTCCCTGCCTCAACGTCCGTCATTTCCATCACAGGATCTACCCGGACCACGGAATTTACCCGGAAGAAATAATGAAAATAAGAATGAAAGTCCAGCTCCTTTGGGACCAGATTTGTCTGCTAATCTGCAGCACACTCTTTCTTCCTTTTTTGAAACCTCAAACCGGGAAAATGAGAATAACCCCTCACACTTATAGGGTACTTTAGGCATGGAAAAAGTATGCATTAAAATGACTCTCATACCAAAAAAGGATTCAACCTTACCCAATAATCCGGCACCCAATATTCTGATACCCAATACTCTGGTACCCAATACTCCGATACCTAATAAAAAGGTACTGAATAATCCGATACCTAATAATAAGGTACCGAATAATCCGATACCCAATACTCTGGTACCCAATACTCCGATACCTAATAATCATGTACCCAATACTCCGATACCTAATGATAAGGTACAGAATAATCCGATACCTAATAATCAGGTACCAAATACTCCGATACCTAATACTCTGGTACCCAATACTCCGATACCTAATAATCAGGTACCCAATACTCCGATACTTAATAATCAGGTACCAAATACTCCGATACCTAATAATAAGGTACCGAATGATCCAATACCCAATACTCTGGTACCCAATACTCCGATACCTAATTATCTGGTACACAATACTCCGATACCTCATAATCAGGTACCCAATACTTCGATACCTAATGATAAGGTACAGAATAATCCGATACCCAATACTCAGGTACCCAATACTTCAATACCTAATAATAAAGTACCAAATAATCCGATATCCAATACTCCGGTACCCATTAATCTGATACCTAATATCAGGTACAATATATCCGATACCTAATAATCAGAGACCCAATAACCCGTTCCCCTATAATCCGATACCCAATAATCTGATATCACAAAACTTCGATACTACCGGATACTCGATTCATTCACCACATCTCTATCGCAATCCACCAGTGAGAAATGTGATCGTACGATTCATTAGTCAGATTTGGAAAGAAACGCTAATTCTTCTAGTGGTGTTAGTCGGTTTGATACAGGAACAACTCATCGATGTCATCTGATGATGGCATTAATGTCATCATCGATGCCATCGAACCCCTCCACCCCTCAACCAATCGCCCAGCACGCCCAAACTCCCTCAACTTCGTTAATGTACCGCCCACATACCCATCGCCACTAGAACTACAGCCTAATTACCACAGCACCCCTATGCACGGCGCCATGGAGGAGGTGGAGGAAGAAAAGGATAGTGCGGACGTGGAGGAAGAAAAGGATAGTGCGGACGTGGAGGAAGAAAAGGATAGTGCGGACGTGGAGGAAGTGGCAGAGGATATGGAGGAGGAGGTTGAAGAGGAAGAAGATAACAGGAGCGGGCTGACGACCCTTTATACCACAACCGAGTCCACACTCCCAAATTATGCCCCATCAGCCCCATTCCCTCCAACCCCAGAATAAAGTTAGTAAAAGTATATTATGTATAATGTTTTCGGAAGACTTCGGAAGACGAAATAGGCTGGACTTAACAGTAAAAATAGGCCGGACTTTTAAAAAAAACCGGCCTATTTCGTCCGGCCTATTTCGTTTCCGGCCTATTTCACCGCAATTCCAGGATACTGAAAACTTGTCTATTTGTCACTGCGTCGTCGTAAACTTTTGCTACCCAATAGCGCTTGTATGGCTTTTCTGGAACTCTACTTGCAGACATGTTGGTGGGTTGGCCGGTCGTGACAAACTGTTCATTGAATTACGGCCATGTAAAATTCGGTATGCAACGTTGCACATTTTGTTTTTAACACGGTTGCATTCTTAAACGTTTCTATTATAATTTCAAAAAAACTATAACTAAAAGTCGAGCAATTAATGAATAGGTATTGCAACAATGAAGGGATTGTGATTGTTTGCCATTATCAATCACGCCTGTGTTAATCTTTGGTCTAATCAAACATTATTTTTATATCATGACTTCTTCTAGGCGTTGGACGGAAAATAGACAACTTAATAAAGAAATCCAGGAGCTATTACTACAACAGGAAGAGCAAAATTTGGCTACTATATATTTATTCTACACAATAACCCGTTCCCCTATAATCCGATACCCAATAATCTGATAACACAAAACTTCGATACTACCGGATACTCGATTCATTCACCACATCTCTATCGCAATCCACCAGTGAGAAATGTGATCGTACGATTCATTAGTCAGATTTGGAAAGAAACGCTAATTCTTCTAGTGGTGTTAGTCGGTTTGATACTGATTGACAAGTTTTTACTAAACGACGAAGCCAAAAATACGTTTGAATCTATGCGTGCCTACGTGAAGTCATACTTAGACCAGGTTCCAGTCTATACTATACTTGGTGTGTCAATAGGTGTAGGATTCGTTCGACGACATAGCTTTGTTACTCTTGTGAAAAAAAAGAGAGAAAAAAATTAATGAATGCAATCAAAGCTTTCGCGAATAGCAATACCCCAGGAAAAGAACACGTATTAGAGCGTTATGCTTTTCTAATGACTTGTCTCGCCAATCTTACTCTCCGGAACATAAGCAAGTCGTTTTAGCGAAGCGAATTTTTACCCAATCAGATATATTCTATCGGCACTTTCTATCACAAATGAACAAGAGATACCGAAATATCTATCAAACAATAATAAGAATCTTATTTATCGCGTTGAAAATGAAGCAAGGGATCTCAATTATTTTTACACAACTGACTTAATAGGGAACGGAAACGCGGTGGATAAATTTATTGAGTGGTCAAGTGACGTTATAGACACAGTCAAGAATTCTCAGCCTCTTTTTTTTGTCAATCTTGGCTGGTGACTTGTCCAAATATATTGAGTGTTGGTAGTGTTCGTGCAGTTCCCATGCCCATTAAAGGGCATGGGAACTCGCTCCTGATTGCTTCTTGACTCTGACGTGATATATTTATGTAACAAGGTCGATGGCGAGTCGACAATGTATTCTGACACACAAAACGAGACAACAGAAGGATTAAATGAGATACAATAGAATACTATGAACAGGACCAGGCAGAGGTCCACACCGGCTTGAAGCCGTAACCGGTCTCTCCCGAAGCTCAGACAGGACTCTCCGACGTACACATAGCAGACGAAACAAGACACACACGCCATCTAGCGGTCACATATCACACAGCGTGTGACATACTGTAGTCCGTGCCCTAAACGGGAAGGTTTCCGAAGGGATTCAACTCTGTTTTTAAAATCACACGGCGCGTCTTAATGAGACATATGTATAAGACGATAACACGTCAACTAAGTTTATGTGGCCAATAAAATGTAGACTATTTTTTGAAATTCTTGTTTGTGAGATTAAGAGACGTCGTTAAAACACCTTATCTCATAACATGGGAAGATAGATGTTTCAGGGCCGGCCTCTAGATTATAGTAGGCCATGCAATAGAATGTTCAGGGATACACGGAAGCGGTTCAGTCAACAGTTCAGCACGAACTATGAGTAGTCACTCGTTCATACGAAAATTACCTATGTTGCATAGTTCCCACGAAGCTTCTTTCAGTTCTTCAGGTGTTTGGCAATAAACAGCATCATGAAATGTTTGATAAATCTCCTGGTGGTAATCGTGACGAAGATTTGCTTTCTTCAATCGACGTTCCACAGCTTTAAGGACGTGGAAGAGGCACAAAAGAGACTGAACATCTGGAAATACCGTTTCTACTGATGTCATCTCTTTACAGTCCTTATCCGTAAGAATGATTTTTGTTTTGGAAATGTTGTGCTTCAAGAATATAGAAACATTTTACGTTATTACTTCATATACCTATATGGAAATAGGAAATAGGAACCCTTACTTGTCTAAATATGTCTAGCCCATCCATTATGGATGCGGTGGTTTCTTCCTTGACAAAAAAATAAGCGACCGGCTGGCCGATACCGAAGTTGTTCTCCACCATGAGGGTGTATAGTGGCATTTTAGTTTCCCAGATCTTAAATGTGGCGTCCAAAAACACGACCTCGCCATACTTTTGGTACAGCTCACGCTGTTGATGCAGCTGGACATATATTAAATCTACTATATTGTCCTCACCATGGAGCATTTTAACTACATTGCCCGGAAGCTCCGCGATAATGTTCAGCAGGCGAACACCATGTTCCCATTCATCCTGCGGCAAACCTGTGTAAGGTATAACAAAGTTAGTACGATGTACAATAACCGGTTCAACAATGTTAAACTATACCAATCACACTCTGCTTAATGTTTTGAAGAAATTTGGACGAAACATGGACGCCAAAATCCAAGTATAGGGTAGTGCGGATTCTGTTGGGTACTTCCCCGTCTGCCATTGCTTTTTCCGCGTATTGAAGAGCGTTTCTCGGCATATTACTAGTTTAAAACAGGAAAAATAGTTGATTGCAAATTATAGCGTAGGGAGATAAAGTCTATATTACTCTTTAACGCGGTACTGGGTTATGTGAAGCTCGGATGTTAAATGCCTTTCATGCTTGTTATTGGATCTTATTATTACGTATTTCCCTAGGTGGTTAAATGGATGTGGTTAAAAGATACACGAAATCTAAATGGGAATTACATGCATAAACATTTTGATTTGGTCTTTCTCCGGTAGACCTATCCCGATGCTCCCCATAATGAGAGCAATATACGTTAGCTGATTGGAATTCCCATTTAGGATCGATCCTCTTTGCACCTTTCTGTTAGGTATTTTTAAATAACTTATATTATCACCGACAAAGAGAAAATTACTTTTTTGTCGTGGGACTCAACGGTGGTCCTTGATTGAAACGTCATCGGGTAAAAGCAAATTTTACGGAGCTGTTCCATAAACTCCTCTACTACGCGCATGCTGTCAAACGTTCGCCCAACTTTCATGCCATTATTAAGTAACTCGTCCTTCTCAGAAGAATCCATTCTAGCTAAATCTAACAGCTTAACCTCGAGCTTTACTTAATATCAAACGGCAAACTATTTCAACAAATGAAAAATTGTAAAAACCAAAACAAGATAAACGTAAATGCAAAAAATTGTAGATCGTATAAGCGATAGTCAGAGTAAATAATAACTAATAGGAAATACTAAATAAACGACAAACATCCATTTAGCCTTTGGAATCGAAAAGTAAATTGTCACTTGAGGAGAGATGTAAGGGATGGGTCTGACACATGGCTGACGATGAGACACAATGAAATTCATGGGAACAATGCATATGTAGGATAGTATTGTTAAGGGATGGGTCTAATTCATCTAAAGTAATTAAATTAAGTTGTGTTCATAATGTCTACACTCCAGGGCATTCAGACAAATTTTGCCGCGCTACTGGTGCGCCTCACTATACCTTTACTTTACCGGTTTTTTCAATGTTAAATGACTTTGAACGATTATAAAACGTGAATTTCTATCAACGTATCGACAATACACACATCAAAAGCGGAAAATACATTCATATAACAGTGTGTCAGTGTTTATAATAATACAGGACTTTACTGCGCGCATATAGGTCGAGAATATATAGGTACTAGTGCAACTTTAAGCCGCGATGGCAATAGGATCCTATCACATATTGGAATAATTGCCATCGCGGAGCGCTATGGCAATAGAATTTTCGATAATAGAATTCAACTGATGGACATTGTTGCCAAATCAGAGGACGGCCAGGAGAGCGCACCTAGTGACGTTATTTGGTTTACCACACAGCCTCACGAGGTTTCGACTCCCGTCGGTTCTACTCAGAGTACCGAGGATACTGTCATTGACGAAGAGAAGCTTTTACGGGAATTAGCTGCTAATTTGACTAAGGAATTGGCAGGTAAGCACCAATTAATATATTAAGAATGTTTTGTTAAGTAATTTCTCTTTACCCTGTTGTTATCTATTACAGAAATGAAATTGGCTTTCATTGAATTAGGCAGCTAGTTGAATGGTACTTTTTTAGCTAGTATATTTCATGCATTTATTCTGTCATTTATTAATTGATTACATCTATTCTCATTTCTTATTCTAGAGAAAATGAAGGAGAACACAGAAAACGTCCAAGGTAGGCTGAATTTTTTCTTCAAAATACCCAAGATAAATTTTTATAAATTGAAAATCAGTTGAATGGCGTTATTTTGACTATCTTTAGCTAATTAATATTAGTTCAGACTGTTCGTTTTTCTTTTATTTATTAATTGCGTGTATTGTCATTTCTAGAGAAGATGAAGGAGACCACAGAATGCGTGACACAGCGCGTGCAAGGTAGGCTAAATTCTTTCTTCTTAAGAAACGATGAAAAATTTCTATAAATTTAAACCCGTTTCCCGTTTGATTCAGGAATGGAGGGCACTATTTTGAAATTAAATAAAGAACTAAAAGGTAACAATTGATTCCTTTTTCTTAATGTTTTATTTTACGGGGAATTTTTGCTGTTCCTCAGAAACCTCTGGTAAATCAAAGAAACAGATGATAGAAATGTCGGTCGCCATTAACTGCCTCAAGACAATAGTATGCAGGCCATTGCTCCAGGGTGAGGCAAAAATTGCAATAGAGAAGAAGTGGTTCCTTGCGTTCAGAGAAACAAATCCGAATTTCAAAGCAATCGAAGATCTTTTCCTAAAAGGAGTCGACGTCAACGCGAAGGACAACGATGGATGGACCGCTCTCCATTTGTTGTGTCACAATGACAAGAATGAAAATCTAGTCGACCTCGTGCGACTTTTGACTGAAAACGGATTCGACGTCAATGCGAAAATTCAAGGTGGATGGACCGCACTCTATTTGTTCTGTCGAAATTACAAGAATGAAAATTTACTTGACGTCGTGCGACTATTCATTGAAAACGGAGCCGACATTAACGCGAAGATCAACGATGAATCGAACGCACTCCATTTATTATGCCAATTTTACAAGAATGAAAATTTAATTGACGTCAACTGTTAGTTGAAAATGGAGTTGACGTCAACGCGAAGGTAAAAACTGGACTAACACTCTCTAAGAAATATGTTCTGTTTTGGAATGAAACATATATGTTTCAAGAAAAATGAAACATTTTCTTCTCGTTTTGTGAAAATAAAGTTCACAAAAAAGGAATTTACTATCAATGTCAAGAAAAAAGGTGAAATGAAAAATATTGTTTCATTTCGTCTTTCCTAATGTAAACCTGGACTTGAGTTTAAAGGTAGAGACGGCTTTTTTCACAACTTCGTGATCTTTGCTCAGATTTCTACCCCCATCCCAGATAATTCAGCCTCAAAGAAAGTGAGACGAGGTGATTTGGTCTATTTTCAATCCCTTTCCCATTTTGGGGAACTTAGAAATATTATAACTGTCTTGTTATAAACTGTGGGTTACGGCTATACAAACCAATGTTCACTATGTAACTTACCAATTACCAATGTAACTAGTTGGGATTACTTTATTTTTTATTAGCGAAGGAATACTAATTTTTACTGATAATTTACTTAGAGATTTTTAATTATAAGTAGTAGTAATAACTAAAATGAATATTTATTATAATAATAATCTTGGTGATTGATATTGTAATATAACTGGAGTGGTACAATGGTCAGAGCGGTAGCTTGGTGATTCGGAGTTCTAACGATCAATACCAACAGCCGTCGAGTTTTTTTCAAACAATGGTTCGCATTTTTAACCTTTCTACCGAACTTTTCTTTTCTCTCCCTTCCCCCGTTCTTTTGAAGGTTAACCCTCTTTTTTCATTTTGAAAGCAAAAGAAAAAACGAAACATTATTTCCCCATTTTTGGTTTTGGATTTTTGAAAATATAAGTTCGCTTTTTTTTAAACATATATGTTGTCATGCGGATTTCGATACATATATGTTTCGGAAAAAGTAAACATATTTCTTAGAGAGCACCACGAAGGTTGGTTTCTTTATTTTACTATCAAGAAAACGTATATAAAGAATATATGAAACTCCAAAATCGGTCATGGTAGCGATCGTTTAATACACAAGAATTAACATATTCGTTAAGTTTAGGCGCGTTTGTCATGCATCCTAAAAATGATCAAATTCAATGCGTTTTTTTTTCTCTCACAGCGCTGCGTCTTACATGCACAATTTAAATCGTCAACGATTTGTATTCTTCTCTTGTCTCTTCATTAATTTCACATCAAACAATGTATATAAATGCATATGATATATGCATCTGACTTTTGCAACAAAATAGTGCTCATCATGGCAACTAGCAACAAAATTTGATATAGGCTACACAAGAATTAACATTTTCTTGTTAAGTTTAAGGAGAGCGTTTTTTATTTAAAATGTTTTACAGGTTTTAATTACCACTAAAAATCGAGACATTTTGGATTATTGTATGTGTTTCGGTTTTTTTTCTCTCTTCTGCCAGCTTTGGGTGTTATCGTTGAGCATTTATATCGTCAACGATTTGTATTGTTGCAGCAGTCTGGCATAGATGTGTTGATAAATAACTATTTTTCCTTCAAATGCTGGTCCGAGGACTCTATTCTGTTTTATTACGCATTCGATCCAATGCAAAGCTTATATAAAAGAAAAAGCAACTGTTTGTGTGTGTGCGTGCGTATAAGGAAAAGTTGGAAGGGGACACATCACCAGGTGGCAAGGCGGTGCCTCACTGTTCCTTTATGGTCGCCATGTTATTAGAGAATGTGGCGCGAACATCTACAGTAGGTATATAGCCTATACATATATATGTTCTATAACAATAAATAATAACACTTAAAAAATAAATGCTGAACGGATCACGTGTTTATTCAAGATTTAAAAAAATTCGAATGTACCGTCGGGACCGGTCGGGACATCAGGTAGCGTCTTAATGACAGGGCCTGGAAGTTACGCAAATATAGTTACGAATATAGACAGGGCGTTGGGACCATATCAAATCATTGACAGTATATACATTATTAAAAAAATGTTTTGAATAGAGAAACCCTGGATGAAAAACGTTGTGATATGATAAATTAAAACTTATTAATTCATCAAATGCACTCTCATTCTAGTTTTAAATTTAACTTTATAATATATATACATTTTAGATTTAGCTATGAAGTTTTGGATTAGAGGTAACAAGATGGGGACAGAAAAAACTGTCGACTTTCCTTATTACTGCGAAACTACGTGTTGTGTTTCGAATGTTTTCACAAGTTGTAGCTAGCTGCTACAGTATATATATGTAGGGAAACAAGATTCAGGCTTCGATGAACAACAATTTTCCCGGTTTAAGTATTTCTCCCTATTATATATTTGCTTAAACATAGGGGCAAGCATTAAATCAAAAATAGCCTAGCGAAATTTTATGACGCAGTAGTTTTCATCATCTCTGCTAACTCGGTAATAAAATAACATCATATCATAATTAGTTGAGTGTTTATACATATATGTTCAATATTACCAAACCACCAATAGAGGAAAACTTTCAGATGTTTCCTTCAATGCGTAGGATAAACGGCGTTCAAGGAAAATGCAACATAATATTAATGACACACAGATGGCAGTTTTTCCTGTCTCATCATTTTTCAATACTGATTTCCTGCAGATAGTGCGAACTATGAATTACCCTCTACAGCTTGTCTGCATGTGTTGCATATTACAAAATATTGTATTCGGTTTTTATTTAAATATAGTCTACATGACTTGAAAGTAGCAAGATCCCTTCGGTGACAACCTTCGGGTAATAATTAACCCTCAGGGATAAAGACACATTTATATATTACCCTATTAATTATAAAGACGAAACGACGTCCGACAAATTTTTTTTTCTACCGGGATAGTATGCCTTTGTAACCTTTAGGTACCCCTTAAGGGATTGTGTAATTAGGAGCACACGAAATATTTGAATAAACTGATGTAGCCTATGTGAGTGGGGGTGCGGCACAATTCAATCCGGATTGAGTTGAAACAGTCACGTGATTCCGTTTTAACCAATAGGGCATTTGTTCCTGTTTGTTCATTGGTAAAAAAGGGATCACGTGATTGTTTCAACTATATCCGGATTGAATTTTGACGCAATCTAGCTGGGTGTGGTGAAAACGGTGGGAGGTCGCTATCAAATACCTATAAAAACCCCACAAGGTTTCACAGTATACTCAGTCTCAGTTTAAAATGCGTATTTACTTTCTTATCTTCTGCTTGGCTCTGATCGTCTTCTTTGCTGATGGTAGATATTTTACGATATTTTATCAATCTAATTTTACAGTAATAGTTATCGGGTACCTCATGAAAATTAAATTTGATAGTGAAGGCACAGCAACAGATTAGCGAACCAAATAACAATGACATCATTATTGGTGGGGATCCCTGCTCTTTCGGTCCCAGTTTTTGGTGTGCCAGTGTAGAAAACGCCAAACTGTGCGGACCAGAGGTATATTTACATAAAATATAAATTGTTTATATAATCGTGTTTTTAACGGAATTTTTTAACACATCAGGTCGTTGATTACTGTAACAACGCTGTTCTGTAGCTAAATATAGGCTATTAAAGATTCCAGAGCTGGCTGCTTCTTTTGAATTCAAAAATTAAAATTTTAGACGCTGATATTGGTAGCCTACGTGATAAAGCTATTATTATCTGAGCAAATTTAAAATCACTTTTCAATGAATGATTAATACACAAAAGTTAATAAACTTTATTAAGAAAACTTCGATTTTCTTAGGCTGATTGGGAAACTTCAAATGATAATTAAAATGAGCTTTCGAACCCACACCTTTTTTGTTTTGATAGTTAGGGTTCGAAAAAGTTGTGGGTTTGAAAGCTTAGAGCAGGTAGTCGACTGATCTCGGGGTCACCCTAATCCCCCTTCTAAAAAATAAGAAAGATCGCTGTGTGAATGAGACGACCATAATAAAAAAAAATTCGTAATCGAAAACAACATATAGAAATTTGATTAAACTTAAGTTGGGTAGTACATAAGATTGTAGCGCGCAATGTGTTTAAATCTCAGCCACCTGCGATGAGTGGTTCCTGAGATAATCGAAAGAGCGCAAACCTCTCAAACACGGGGATGACTGGCGAAAACGAGAGCGTCCAACTTGAAATCCATATTTTCACTGCAGACTCGATTGTAGCAAAAAATATATTAATTTTACAGTATATAGAGCTTGAGATGGTCTATCAACGACTGTATAAATTTCAATTACTTATCTTAAAAATTAGATAGAGTTTTCCTACTTTTCTGTCCTCTCAGCGTAGTAGGAAAACTCGTTTATTAGTCCAACTCGTTCTGGTGGGTAGGGGAGACTGGGGTTGATTGTAACACGGGGCGATTGTAACAAAACTCGTTTTTCGTCACTAAAAATAGCTCTAAAAATCTGAAATCTTCATCATAAACCTTCATAGCCCAAGCATCTTGCTTAATGTTGAATATTTTAGATTTTTAGAGCTATTTTTAATGACGAAAAACGAGCTTTGTTACAATCGTCCCGTGTTACAATTGACCCCAGTCTCCCCTACTGTAGGTTACATGCATCGTAAAGCGCAATGCCATCACTTGTTGATAATCAATAGAATGAATACATTGGTGAAATCACCCAAACCGAAAAAAAACGAACAAAAAAACTGACATTTGCCGATATCTAGCTGAAAATCAGTCAGTGGGGTAGGGCTAGTGAGAAGAAAAAAGGGACGTCATAGCAAAAACTTGACTTTTGTAGTTCTTATTTTTTTATACGAAAAAAACGTATCACAACGCTCCTTAGTTATTTAGGTAGTTGAATTTATTTTCTAAATTCTGGTGTAACTAAGAAAGTTGAGTTGCTTGGTTGAAGGGGCTTCGTTTTTCAAAAAACGCGAAAAAGGAACTCTTATAATTTTCCGCGGTGCCTACTATAGGTTTCTATTGTTTGTATTCAATCCGACGTACTTAATTATGGATGGACTTAATAGGGAAATGATGATAAAATTAAAGAATGCTGACATAGATAAAGTAATTTATAAATTAAAAAAAAAAGTTTAAAGCTTTACCGATCTTCCGTTTTCTAGATATGAATTATAGAGCTCTAAAGATAGAGGGTTGAATGAATTTTTGCAATTTTGGTTGGGAATCCCTAACGAGATCCTAAACCCCTAACGGAGTTTATGGCGATAGAAATCCTGGCATTTCAACACATCACTTAAGAATGGAGGGCACTATTTTGAAATTGAATAAAGAGCTTAAAGGTAATAATTGATTCATTCTTCTTAATGTTTTATCTTATGGGAAATTTTGGCTGTTCCTCAGAAACCTCTGGTGAATCAAAGAAAACGCTGATGTAAATGTCGGTCGCCATTAACTGCCTCAAGACAATAGTGCGGAGGCTGGTGCTCCAATGTGATTGAAATTGAGAAGAAGTGGTTCCTTGCGATCAGAGAAACATATCTGAATTTCAAAGCAATCGAAGATCTTGTCATAAAAGGAGTCGACGTCAACGCGAAGGACATTTATGGATGGACCGCTCTCCATCGGTTGTGTCGAAATTACAAGAATGAAAATCTAAATGTACTGCGACTTTTGACTGAAAACGGAGCCGACATTATAACGCAAAGATCGACGATGAATGGACCACACTTCATTTGTTGTGTGGAAATTGTGAGAATGAAAATTTAATTGACGCTTGCAATTTTTGACTGAAAACGGAGCCGACATTAACGCGAAAATCAACGATGGATGGACCGCACTCCATTTGCTGGTGTGTAATAGTTACAGTAATGAAAATCTACTTCAAGTCGTGCAACTATTTGTTGGAAATGGAGTCGACGTCAACACAAAGATAAAAAACGGACGGACAGCACGAGATTTGATGCTGCAAAAGTACAAAAAGAAAAACGTGAAAGAAATCCTGAAACTCCTTGGTGATTATTAAAGACCGTTTAATGATAAGTCAATACGCGCGGTAGCGCGTTTTCTGTTGTTTGCCAACATTTGAATTCAGTGAGCCATAATATATGGTAGCCTAATCATAATATAAAGAATTCACGCCGTGTATACTGGGAATGATCAAATTCAATGCGCGCTAAATGCGCATAAAAATTTTTGTGTACTTAAATGTACTTATAAGTAGAAAAATGGACTAATCTATTTACATGTAGGCCTATAGAGAATATACTTATTAAGTACATATATACTTATCATATACTTAACTACTTAAGTGCATAGTATACTTAACCAATTTGTGTACTTAATCATGCTACGTAGAACCATGTACTTAACTGTACCTAAGTACATTACGTACAATGAGAAATTTGCACCTTTAATAAACATCGCGGATATCTGTTTGTTTAACCTACAATTAATATATCGTAATTACCTACAATGTTTAATTAATTAAAAAATTTTACTCATTATTCCCCAAGACCACCTCAACTCTTTTGCCCACTACACCTCTAGGTACTTGAGGAAGAGAGTTATCAACTCTTTCTCCTATTGGCTCTTCTGGAAGTCAAGATATATCGCCTAGATACTTATTCTGATAATCCGAGAAGGGAGAGTCGGGTTTAGTTCCCAAACGTTACCAGTAATAGGCCCGGGTAATAAGCACATCTGTGATTAAGAACCACGATGATGCTAGGTTACAATTAAAAACAAAAAAAAACTCTGGAGTGTGACATCCAGTTCTCCCGTACTTTAATCTAATCAAGGCAGAATGAAACGTACGTCTATGTTCATTAAACATCAATTAATGTGCATTTTGGCTTTAACCCACAGCTTTGCACATCTTGATAATCGTTGGTTCGTCAGACCCATTAATGTTAAGTAGAGAAAGGTTTACCCATTGTACTTATTTGTTTATGCGCTTCTGATACTTTAAATTAAGTTTACTAGATACATATTTAAGTAAATGAACTATACTTATTAGGTAGACGGTGTACTAAACAAAATTATATACTTATCTATACTTAAAGGGGGTAAACGTAATAAGCATATCTTAAGTATACACAAATTTTTATGAGTTGTTGGACGCTTAATTTCGGTGGCTTTCCTTTGCCTTATCGGAAAAGGTGTCTCCAGTCTGACTGGATTTATTTTTCCATTTCAACCAAGAATCGCCTTCGATGTCCTTGGTAATGAACTCTTGCATTGACTTTGCCGAGCTGTTTACCAACGGTGTCGTAGCGAGTCCAGTTTCCAGGGTCAAGATTTCTTGAGACACATCATTGTATAGTCGGAACATCCGAACCGAGTGCTATAAAAAAACAACCCTTGAATGGCAGCGATAATCGTAATTATCTGCAAAATTGTAGTTATTCGAAAATTTAAGTCTTTAAAATCTAATAACAGTTCACTTGCATGCGGCTATATTATCAGCGAGTCTTTTTTTCAGATATCGCCATGGTGCATAGTTTATCTGAAATCATCAGTCGGATTTCCCCCAAATTTCAAGGTCGATATCTATAATCCCTGGCTGTCGCCATATGGGAATGCGAGTAGGCCTATGTGACAGTGGATCCCTAGGACGTAAGATCCAATAGGTTTTCGACACAAAATCCACATATACAAGATTCACATACACAAGATCCACCGTACATAAGATCCCCCTACAAGATCCCCTGTACGCATAGGTCCCCTTATTTAAATAATTGTTTTATTCACGCGGAGACTGCTGCTGACGCCGACGCCGCCGCTTTTTCCGTGAAACTATCAACAAGAATGGTTAAGAGACTACAATCAAATTTTCTCAAACTCAAATCCCGCTTGTGTGGTATGATATATCATGATACTCATAAACACTCGTCTTAACTACGTTTTTAAGCTGAAGGGTGGGTAGAAGAGGGGCAAATCCGTATTAGATCTCCGAGACTAGGCTACACTGATTCTTGATTCTTCTCTGCAACTTTTCAATAAAAAATAACTTCCCAAAAAGTACCAGAAAATCGATAGAAAACAAAAATCGCGTTCTCTCTGCCACTCGTTTGATGCGTAGAGGATAGAACTGTTGAATGCTATTGAATTAGTAATATATATAATAATTCCGGCAGTCGGGGAAGTTATGATGGGCGCTACAGGCCTCGACGCTGGGTGGATCCGCTCCACATTGTCAATTGAAATGAACAGCACGAATGGGACCACCAACTGATAAGTATAACTAATAGTATAACTGTTGACATCTCTTACTGTTCGACATGATCCATCAGTCGATGTTTGTTGTCCCCGATGTCCCCTATATATTCATCATCCTGGGCCTGGACTCTCTTAGATGTTTTATGCGAAATTAGGCAAGATATGAGCTCAAAAAGCAGTACTACTGGGCGCCAAGTGTGGAAGCAGAGTTGACTAGATCCATATCAGTTATTAATGAATGGCGTTTTCCCTTGAAAAAGGAACGAATCGTCGTGATCAAGGTCACTATCTAATCCATGTCTGTCGCAATATTTAGGACCGTCCCGTCCACTACGGCACTACATGACCAAAGCATGAGAGAATTGAAATGATGAATGATGTGAGAATGATGTGCTGTTGTTCGAAGCCCATCATGACCACTCTGGGAGGTTCTTGCTTCAGTCCCACCAATATGCATTCATTGTAGTGAGGCGCGATGTCGACGCTTATTTTGAATACGTAATGGTCCTTTAAATCATTCGCTTCCCTAACTGGTACTTGCTGGGAAGGTAATACAGTACCGTGTAGTGTAGTTTATTAGCGGCGATAAGAAGACGAGGCATCTCCGGTGGGAATTGGTCAAAAGCCTACTTTGGCCGACCTCTTAGGATTAAAGCGCGTCTAGTAATCCAGTGTTTCGGCAACACTCGTTCTCGAGTACGTCTTTTATTTAAAAAAAAATCCAGTGTTTATCCCTGAGGGTAATATTATATATTACCGAAGGACTTAAAGTCTTGTGCGCTAGATGTCGTTGTTTCATAGCTTTCTAGACTTGGAGCCCAGCATCTTTAATGGGGCTTTAGTTTTTTGGGGTTGCACTACAAACTACGAAACTAATATTAACCAAATTTTGTCAATAATTCTGAACTTCCCTTCTCATAAATTACGTCGACTTATTTTCCCATTTAAATAGACTTTAATTTTGAATTATGCGTAAGACCTGGGCAAAATTACATTGTGGTTAGGAGAACTACATTATGCCCGTAGTAGCCAATATAATTTTAGTCAAATTCAAATAGACGTGTAACGTGAGTTTTTACTCCTTTTCGAATCAAATAAATAAACAGAACTAGTTTTTAAAATTGATCTGAGATACCTTTATACAGTAACTATTGTTTTAAATAACGTTCGGAAAGAGTAAACCTAAACTGATTGTATGTCGTTCAGGCCCATACACTTCAGGGCCGGTCCTGAACGACCAACGGATTTTTACGTTGAGGAACATCGAAAAGATTGAGAAATATACTAAAGATTTGATTTGCTACGTCCAAAGTTACCTCCGGTTGTAGGAACTGATATATTTTTAACTTTATATTCCTTCGACCTAGGCTTATTTTATGTTTGCAAACATTAAGTTGTGTCAAATTGTTATAACAATGAAAATTAATTGAAAAAAGGAATGGTCAAATTTCTTATTCGATTTAGAAACAGTTTAAAAAGTAGCTGTGGCGTTGGATATCGTTTTTAATAAACACATACAAATAAACACTGTATAATGCACATCGCATTATATTTTAATTAATTAGAAGGTCCTGAAACGTAAGACACTTCAGGGCCGCTTTTTCGGTCGATCAGGACCGGTCCTGAAGTGTATGGGCCTGAATACCCTACTACCACCTAAACATCAAGATTTTCCGAGATTTTTGAGGCGCAGACATTGCGTCTGCTTTGAGAGCATTTGAATTTAGCGCTAATTCGCTCCTTTTATGTGTTATATATAACCTAGATCAATTATTATTGTGCAAAATTATTATTTATTTTACATAGTTATTGGTTTGTGGCCATATCTATTTATTGTTCATTATCATTATCGTAAAAAAAATACCCGAAGGCATCACCGAAGGGACCTTGTTTCTTTTTATCTGCCCGCGCCGGCCATTTAAAAATCTTGGTCCGTTATGCCGTTGTTCAGTTTTCCCTTACCGACCGTCCTCAATTGAGGAAAAATTCAAAAGTACTTTGAAATCGTTGTTTTAATTTTTCAAAATTGCATATTCTTTTCTATTCAAATAAGTAAAATTGGCAAAAAATGTGATTGCATTGTTGCCATTTGTAATTTGTTGTTGCCCGAGGAAGGTAAACAAAACATTTACGTCGACTGCTGTATTACTTTTGAGTTTTTCCCGTTTGCGTTCGATAATTCAAAAAGTAGAACTTACAAATTTATTTTGTAGTCGAGTAAGAATCAAGGTTGAATAATGGAAATTGTAAGTTTCGACATGACAAGAGAAAGGTTTTACTACTGAAAGACACAACAAATTTTTTAGGGAAAAGCAGCTCCAGAGAAAGATGGACATCTAGATAATGATATGGATAAGCACGTAATCAAAATGGCTGCTCTTAATCGTCGATTTCAACTTGGCGACTTGTACAACTATCGTACAGACCGTGTCCTTGCATCAGGTAATATGCTTCATCTGTTACACAGTATACTTGTTCATCATCACGATCTGCGTCTGAGATTGGTTACTATCAAGAACTTGGAAGATTATAAAACAGATGTAGGTTGTTGTAATACCATTTCCAGGTAACAGGATTTCACTATACCCATCCCAGTTGCCTTATGTTGTTGTTTTTCTAGCAAGACTAAATCATAGAATGTTTATTGGTGCATTGAACGCTTATTCCACAGCACTTGTTAAGAACACAATGAATTAATTCTTTTATTGGATTAATTTTTGTTACATGTTCTATTTTTGATGGTTATTCCTGTATAATTATCTCAAAATGCACATTACTTTTCAGAATGTAGGCTTTGGTGTGAATCAGCAGGTTTCATTGATTTGCCTTCAGCCACTCAAACAAAAACTGGATTCAAGCTGAAACTGTTTTGCCCAGATTCTGACACCAGTAACAGATGGGAGCACATGGGTCTGGATGAACATCTCAAGGCCAGCATTCTGGCTGGGCTATTTGACAAGTTGAAAGGTGCCAGCCACTACGTCAACCACAAACCCAATCCAGTTCAAGTCACTCGAACCCTCATTTGCCGGGCAAGGAGCAAGAAAGAACGTCTTGATTTGCCAAAACTTTTCAACCACAACGTTCCAACCGTTTGTGCCGATGGAAAACTACCAGATGCCACTCACGTTGTAGTTGGAATCGAATACGGAGCCGAAGCCTATTGCGTCCTGGCCCAAAATTTGCCCGGTGATGATGAAGACGCTCGAGAAGGTATCGCAGAATTCTTGACCAAGGTGTCATACAAAATGGAAAACGCGTTGGAAGAAAAACAAGATGTGACCGAGTTTAAAGAACAATTTGACAATGAAGAAAAGAAACTCGTCAATCAAATTAAATGCCACGTCTACGCTGATATGCAAACCCAACCTGTGCGCGAATTTGCTTTATACGACGCTTACAAGTACTGCCTGAAACTTATCGATCAAGTCAAGACATTCAGTACCGGAAAAGATAAAGCTGTCCCAATTGTTGCGGTCCTTTATCCTCTGCGAAACCTAATGAACGCGACCGGAAGATTAGAGATATTCGAGTATCGCGACGTCGATATCGAATTGGTTTCCCGTTGCTGTCGCATTTCGACGGAGCTGGAGCAAGTGATTAGTAGGTCGGAGGCACTCCGTCTCTCCTTCGTGAAAACCAATCGCCCTGCTCTGCGCCAATTCATCGAAGTCGTGTGCAAATTTCAATCTTTGCTCAGGGACAGCTGGAAGAAAGGCATCGTCAAGGCTAGAGAGGAAGACGGAAACGACGACGAAGTAGAGAAGGCCGCCAACATCGCCGAGACTCATCCTCTTTTCAAAATTTCTCGTCTTAATCGATGGCTCCGTTTCAAACAGGCCGGGTTGGAGATAGTAACAAAGATGGGCAGCGTTAAAGGGATAACCTTCTTGTCCGGCCAAACGCAACTGGAGAAGGAACTAGCTGATTCTTTCGACAAGAAATTCGCTCTCGTACTCAACGTCCCCCCATTGGACGAAAGGACCAAAGAGATCTTTGGCGCAATGAAAGACTATGTGGAGAACTACACGAGATTGGTGGCTGGAGATGCTGACGACGATGACTCTGATGAAGACGGAGATGAAGACGGACTTCCGTGGCACATGATTATGAGAAAGAGGAAACAGGTGATGGGCAAGGTCCGCGAAATGGCCGCCCATGTTGAGAAGAACAAACATTTGGAGAATCAAGTCCAGTTTTTCGTCACTCCGGAAGAGGATGGCAAGAAATTTGGCTGTCGTTATTCCGTCTACCAAGCAGATAAATTGCTGAAAGACAATCTGAGCCAACTGCCAACTCCGCCAACTGGATTGAGGATTCAACTCGACACCAAACGGCAAAAAATGTCGTCGATCAAGCTTAAGTGGGACTACGAAGACCTAGGCTATCCTTACACCTTTTTGGTCGAATATCGGCCGATAGACGATCCTGAAGCACCCTGGAAGCAACAGAAGACGTCCAAGCCGGGCGAGACTCAGTTGACCATCAGCTTGAGAGAAAATCCCGTTGTTGAATTTCGAGTGGCCGCGGAGACTTGCATCGGTCGCAGCGAATACAGCGAAGTGATCAACACGGAATCCATCATACTGGATGTTTCTCAGCCGATTGATGTGGAAGAAAAGTTGAATGACCGTCCGTTTCCAGTGGCTGAAGCTGGACTAATGCCATCAACTCAATTGGTCTTGGATTTTATTCCAAGTCAGGAGAAAATTGTTTTGTTGCCACCGACTAAAGCCAAGTTGGATTTCATCACTCAAACGACAGCAGAGGTGGCATGGACACCGTCGACCAGTTGCGCTACAAGTATTTTTTCTTACTGCCTTCGGTACTGGCGAAACGGACAAGGATCGCCCCTTCATGTCAATGTCGATTCCAGTGAGACTCGTTTTCTCCTGGAGGATCTTAGGCCTGGAACCACTTATTCGATCGACATTACTGCCAAATCAGAAGACGGCCAGGAGAGCGCACCCAGTGACGCCGTCGAGTTTACCACGCAACGTCAAGATGAATCGCCTCCCGTCGGTTCTGCTCAGAACACCGATGAAACCGTCATTGACGAAGTGAAGCTTTTACGGGAATCATGTACTAATTTGACCAAAGAACTGACAGGTAATCACGAGTTAATATATTCAGAATTATTCTTTATCCTTTCATTGTTATCTACAGATATGAATTTGGCTTTCATCTCATTAGGCAGCCAGTTGAATGGTACTTTTACTATCTTAGCTAGTTTATAATAGATCTGACTGCATTCGTTCTGTCTATTATAAATTAATTGCGTACATTGTCTTTTATAGAGAAGATGAAGGAGACCATAGAATGCGTGACAGAGCGCGTGCAAGGTAAGCGCAGGCTCAATTCGTTCTTCTAAAGAAACGACGAAAAATTTCTATTAAATGCAACCCGTTTGATTCAGGAATGGGGGGCACTATTTCAAAATTAAATAAGGAACTTGAAGGTAATAATTGATTCCCTTTTATTAATGCCTTATTTACGGTAAATTTGCTGTTTCTCAGAATCTTCTGTTCAATCAAAGAAAAGGCTGATGGAAATGTCGGTCGCCATTAACTGCCTCAAGGCAATAGTACGAAGGCCGTTGCTTCAGGGTCATGCAAAAATTGCAATAGAGAAGAAGTGGTTCCTTACGGTCAGAGAAGAAAATCCGAATTTGAAAGTAATCGCAGATCTTGTCCTAAAAGGAGTCGACGTCAATGCGAAAGACAACGATGGATGGACCGCTCTCCATTTGTTGTGTCGAAATTTCAAGAATGAAAATCTAATTGACGTCGTGCGACTTTTAGCTGAAAATGGAGCCGACATTCATACAAAGAACAGCAATGGATGGACCGTTCTCCACCATTTTTGTCGCAATTACGAGAATGAAAATATCATTGACATCCTACAACTATTCGTAGAAAGTGGAGTCGACGTTAACGCGAAGATCAACGATGAATGGACCGGTCTCCACTTATTATGTCGAAATTACAAGAATGAAAATCTAATTGACGTCCTGAAACTTTTGGTTCAAAACGGAGCCGGCATTAATGCGAAGATCAACAATGGATGGACCGCGCTCCATATGTTGTGTCAATATTACGGGAATGAAAATTTAATTGACGTCGTGCAACTGTTCATTGAAAGCGGAGTCGACGTTAACGCAAAGACCAACGATGAATGGACCGCGCTCCATTTGTTGTGTCAATATTACGGGAATGAGAATCTGATTGACTTATTGCGTTTATTAATTAAAAACGGAGCCGACATTAACGCGAAGAACAACAATGAATCGACGGCACTTCATTTATTATGTCAAAATTACAAGAATGAAAATCTAATTGACGCCGTGCGACTACTCATTGAAAATGGAGTCGACCTCAACGCGAGAATTAAAATTGGACTGACACCACGAAGTTTGGTTTATATATATTACAGGAAAAAAAACGCGCTAGAGATCATGAATCTCCTCGGTACTGAGTAGCGTTTAGTAGAAATCGATACGGTAGCGCGTGTTCTGATGTTTGCCAACATCTGCTGAATTCAGTGAACCATTATTTACGGGAATAAATATATGGTAATCATAATATAAAGAATTTCATGCCATGCATCCTGGGATGATCAAATTCAATGCGCTTTGCCACAGCGCTGTGTCTTACACGCACAATACTCGAAATCATCCCTTTGGTCACTCTTCTTTTGTTTTTGCATTGTTCTCACATCAAACAATACAGATAATGTTTCATCCTCGTATCATGGGATTGCCGTCCAGTTATTTACTTGTTTCTCTTTACTTAAAATTGACCATTTCAAATGTCTCAAGCGCTGAGATGAGATCGACGGAACGATACTCTACATTGAAGATTTGAATTTTGAAACGATGTCGATTTCACTCTGAGATCGTTTGACTGGTATTAAAAATATGCTTGTTTCCTTGCCGCTAGAACTGGCAAATTCTATTCTGGTTTTGGTTGAAATAAGCGCCGAAATTCAGATTGATACTCGGATTTCCCCCAAATTTTCAAGGTCGATAATCCCTGGCTGTCGCCATATTAAGGAGCGTCCACAACAGCAATACATCGCCCAGGAATGTAAAATCCAGAAACTTTTATCTATTGAAACATTCATAGAGTGAAGAGGAATCTCGAAATGGTGCTGCACTTTACTTCTTTCTTCGACATGACGGAAATGACTATTTACGCTGGCCGACACTTGAATTTCCAGCAGGCAGCTGCAGGTAGCAGGTGACTTAGAAACAAAAATAACCTGTTTCCCAAAATGCAAAATATATTTCCCAACATAATAAATGAAAACAACGAACGAACATGTAACTGGTTTCTGTTACGTTTCAACTTTTAAAATAATTAACAGAAATTGTAAACTTGATAAATGCAATAACTTGATCGTTCCGGTTACCAAATTTCACACTTTTCCGCTGGGTTCATTGGCGATCCTAGCGGGCAGTTGAAAGCTTTCGCAAATTCGTGCATGTTAGCCAATGATCCTACGACACGATAATGTTCCGGCGAATGAACGTCATTTTTCAATGCATCAAATGTTTCGGCTTTTCCACTAGTCGAGCAAAATGACTAAGAAAAAGAAATATTCAAACGATTAGGACGTTTCAACGCCATTACTATACCCATCTCCCATTTAACCCACTGAAATTTATACTGAACCTGGGCGTAGGATAGGAAAAACAGCTGTTCGTGAGTGATGTTGAGTCTGGGAAGCGATACAAATTCGTCTTCGTGGACGTTTACCCAATTTTTAAAGGCTTTTAAAGCGACCTTTAAACCTCCATTATCTGCAATATTTTCACCTGGATAAAAGAAAAGTCAACTGCTGACAACTCTAATGGATTAAAAAGACTATAATGTGATATACCGAGTGTCAATTTCCCATCGACAGGATGGCCGTCGATTGCAAAGTTGGAATATTGCTTTCTGAAACATTCAGCGCGTCTTTCAAAGCGCTGGATGCTAGCACTATTCCACCACTGACGCAAATTTCCGTTACGATCAAAGAGCCGTCCGCTGTTATCAAAACCGTGCGTTAACTCGTGCCCGATGATGACACCGACGGAACCGAAATTGAGCGCATTGGGGAACGCAACATCGAAGAACGGCTGTTGTAGGATCCCGCTTGACAAAACAATCCGATTAAACTGAGGATAGTAGGCTGCGACAACCGAAACCGGAGCAGAGCTGTCCCACCTATCATTCGAAAACAACAATTTCAATATATACTTTATAGAAAAATGAATAAACAAGGTCGACACAAAATTACTCATTCTTGTCATGTAATTGGTCGATGACCCTCATTTTTTTGTGGGACAAGAACCGGATTAGGCGAGCGTTATTAAGGAAGTATTCATCAGATTCAAATTTCAAGTCTTCATAGTATTCTTCCAACTCAGTTGAGTTTAAAATGAACTTGGGATATCCTGATGAAAAAGAGAAAATTACGTTACGTTATAGTTGTCGTACTGAAACAATTGACTCGAATTTCAACATACCTATCAAGCTACTCATGGCGTCCACTTTATCCTTCACAGCGAAGCGGGTATCGTCGTCCAGCCAAAAGAGATTCTCCAAATAATTCTCTTTAAAAGCTTCCTTAATTGATTCCGTCATGGCTTCAGCAAGATGCTTGTTAGCCTCGACGTCGAACTTTTTACGAATAAACATGGCGCCGACGGCGAAACCCATCGCGTTGATGGTGTCTGTGACGCAACTATCAAAGATGTACTCTTCTCTTGCCTTTACTTCCCAACTCTTTCTCACTATTTCAAAATAATCGAGAATGATATGCCATAACATGTAGTTCCTCAACTTCCTAGAAAATTAAAAAATCGTCTCAGATTTAATTTGAAAATTAAAAATTATGTTCTACTGGGGACTACACAAGTGGCTAAGACTTACGTTTGGCCACTTGCCGTTGATAGCAGATCATTTACAAGGTCAGAAAGATCTCGGAAGAAAGTAGGGGACCAAACAAGCTGTTTTCATACAGGAAACAATAATAGGTTGAAAGAAGGGGAAAAAATGGTGTAGTGTTGTGACATACCACAAGACGGGATGGCGTCATTGTAACGTTGACTTGCGAAAACCCCGTTTGGAAAAACTGAAGCCAATCAATCTATGGAATAAATTCTGTTATTAACTAATTATATTAACTGAAGAAAAGAGCTTACAAAAGGGGACAAGTTGTTGAGATCGGCAATGGTGAGATGTTGAGGTTCTTCTTTGGATTCGACCAAAGGGGTGATTCGAGCTATTTGAGTTTCCACCTCGATAATATCCTTAATAAGATTAAAAAGCTGGATCTGCTCAGTAATTGTCTTATCCCAGCTTAATGAAAAGCTATCCATCGCCTTGATGATACAAAATGGAAAACACACATTAAGTCATTGAAAGTTTATGAAACTCTTGGAGAAATTAATTTTATAAATATTTGTCTAACCTCATTCACTAGATTATTGAACGTTGAAATTAACATGGCGATTCCACTATCTGTTTCGTTGAGGTAATATTTCGGATTGCTCAGCGTCAATCCGCCGGGATTTATCTATAACAACGCATTAAGTTTTAAGCATTAATAGGCTGGTCTACTACAAATTAAGGAAATTTTTTCCATTTCAATCTTACTTTGATGATGTAACGTCGAGTATCAGACTTGTTGATATTTTCTAAGTCTATTTCCCATTCGAAAAAGCCGCCGTCCGTATACATAATGTTTCTGGCTGTTTGAAATGCTTCTTGGAAGTTCCACTGCTGGTTCGGGTTGAAGCTAAGGTCGTTGGAAATTTCGTCGACGACAGGCCAACCACCAACTCGATTCAGAAGGTTTTGCAACACTTCAACACCAGGACCCATATTTTGTTTCGCCTTTTTGGTCATTTGCAGGCAAGATTGGTAGTAGCGTTGGGCGTTCTTTTCCGCTTCGCTTTTTAAAGACTCGGCTGGTTGTTCTGCAAAAGTAAGAAATTATAAAATAAGGCAATAAAAGCAACAATCTTTTCGTCACCTAAAGTTTTCTCGATGACGAGGTAGTTCCCTAACTGCAGGTGATGAAACTCGGTCCACATGGAAAACACATGAGAAAACGGATTGGTGCGATTCCACTTCCCACAGGCGTGGCGATAAAAATCCTGGCAGGGATCGGCAGAGAGATCTATGTTCGAAAATATAGTGGCTGATTGACTGACGCATACTGTGCTGGTGCAGACATTTTCCCGCTCACCACCTTCACCTAAATTTCATCAACAGTTAAAGACTAATTAAATGATCAAATGAAGTTTACATACTTCGTTTTATTTGACTCGGAAAACTGTCGTTTAATTCAGGATTGCTGGCGTCGGCCAATGCTGTAACCACTGGAATGGAAACAAGAAATCCACAAAATATCACCAGCAGACAAGTTTGCTCCCAAGCAGACCTCATTTTCCCAAGGATGGTTTTGAATGAAAATATCTTGAATTGCGAGCAGAATGTGAGAAGCAAATATGAATATGTGTCTGCTCACAAAAATATAGCTTAGAATATTGTTACCTGAAAATTTGATATGCTTTATGGCTGGATGCACAAAAGCCTGATGCAACCATCAATGACCCTACTCCAATCTGGCACGCTGTATAGAAAGCAAGAGGAAGAGTAAACTGGCAAGCATTTTAGACATTAAAGTTACAAATATGATGCAAAGATGTAACCTGTGTTAATAATTTGAAGATAACTTAAGTTGTTATGTGGTATTCCTACTTCTTTAAACTAAGTCCTGTAATTGATTGAAGTCAACAAACTTTACACTCACACTGATACCTTTTGCTCACTCACCCTCACTCTTTCCTTTAATCTGATAGTTCTGTTCGGTGAATCACGGTCGGTTGAATCACCTGTGTGCACCAAGGTTGTTACTTGTACCGCCTAGTCGCCCTTCACCCACTCAGCTCGTCATAACTCACGAGCACTTCAAGTCTTCAACGACTCACAGCTGACAGTCGACACTCGAGACTCGACAGCTTTCAAACGAAATGACGTCATCAATCAGCATGGCCGATCACTCGATCAGCAATGCCGGATTTCCCTCTTAACTCAGCTGACGAGATTTATTTCTTTTTGAGCATGTTACTTGGTATGCAATATATCTTCTGGTATGCAATCTGTCTTTAAAACTTAATGATAATTTTTTTTTAATTTTTAGTTTTGAGTCGAGCGATTAATTTAAATGTTGGTTGCGGTTAACTAATTACCGTTTCTGCTAATTACTCTGCTTGGACCACGCCCACAATTCTGTCGTCAACTCGTCATCGTCTCGTCTGTCATCGTCATTTCGTTCGCTGTCGTAGTGATCTGATCTTACCGCGTTTCTTAAAATTTTTGAAACCAAGTTGTTTATAAGTGCGGAATATGACTTTATCTCTCAATTGAGATTTAACCATTTTTGTCCCGCAACTTCAAACTGTTCAAGGTGTCTTGGTGAGTCCCATCATTCAGGTTCTACTATAAAGTTCTTTGGTTCTACTATATTAGTTTTGATTCTACTATGTTTTTCTCTTCTCAGTAAGAAACAATATGTGATAATCACAATAGTGGAATAAAATATGAATTCTTCAGGTTGGTTTATCTGATGTCTTTTTTACAGGATGAAACATCATCATGGTGCTGGAAAATGATTTCAACCAGGAGGCATTTTTTCAAGCTGTAGAAAATATTTCAACTACTAGACTGGCTGATATGCAAAAGAAGATAGGACTGGAAACGATGGCCAAAATGGCAGAATTGTACAATGACAAAGGAGAAACACCATTGATGCGAGCCATCAAAGGGAACTATGATGCAGTGGTTCAATTCTTGGTCATGACCTTGAATGTTAGTATTAGCCAAACTGGACAGTTCTCATGGAAGGAGCAGCACTATGCAGAAGTTCCACCTGTATTTGTGGCAATATTGTCCAACCAGAAAGACAAAAATCCTTCAATTGTTGACATTCTGATTGATCAAGACATGGTCAGTGAGTCTTCCATTGTTTTACCTTCTGTCTTGGGGAGTTCAATCTCTCTGGTGCAGAAGATAGACATACTGGAATTGATCGGAGCTGCCTACATCATGAAGAACAGTTCTCTACAAAAATCGGTCACGGAAGGAATACAATTCTGGGTCGAGGCAACGCGTCTTCGTTTAAGTGAACCTACTCCGATTTTGAAAATACCCTACAACAAAAGCAAAACGTCCGATGTTCGAAGTTTCCTTGGAAACATAACGGAATTTACTACAGTGGAAGAACTGGAGCCATTACTTGAACGACCAGACCTACGATTTCTCCAAACACAAGCTCAGTTGGTTATTCAACGAGTCATGAGCCAGATGGACCCGGAACCTCATCCGTTTTTTCTACATCAACTGTTGAAGTATGACCACAAATGGTGTGAAGACAATGCAATCTGTGTTAAAGTCTTTATCATGGACATTTTCCAAGAACTTCAGTGGAAAGATTCTGTCAACTACGATTGGACCGTGAATATTATCCTTAAACAGCTCTACCTCTTGCATTCAATATCCATCAGAACGCGATCGCTTACTTATCTGATAACAACAATCAAATACGCATTTGCCGTTGTGTCAAAAACACGCAAACACCCTATAGCGAAGTTCTACGAGGATATAGAGCAGATGCATATTCATATGGTTTTCGATTTAATTCCGAACGTGAATAAGTTACTCCCTCTGTTAACACCACAGGGTAAAGAAGAATTCAAAAAACTGGTTTCACACTATATCCGCTTCACTTCATCCACCGTTTCACCGTTTCCTGGTGTAACAACTCTCCTTCAATGGGCCTTTTTAATGCCTGGAATGTTTTCGATCGAACTCATTCAACTGTTTCTGGAAGCTGGTGCTAATCCTAACTGTACCGATGAGAAGGGCGACACTCCTCTCCATTACTTCGCCAGAAATATTTTTGGCAAGAGATATTCCAATGTTAATTTTGAGGAGCTGAAAACTGCAATTCAGGTAATGGTTGCTGCTGGAGCACATCTCGATCACCCAAATAACTGGGGCTCTACAACCCTGGAGATTTTTCAAATTCTGCAATGGCGGATGGACCTTGAGGGTCGTCGCGAACCGAGTTTTCGTTATCTTACCAATACTGTCTTACCACTAAAATGTTACTGCGCCCAAGTGATTCGTGCGAAGAAAATCCCGTTCGATGAAAACCAACTTCCCTCCAGTTTAATTTCGTTCGTTCGATTCCATTAGCTGTTTCACAACTTTCGTCGTAAGCAAAACTCCCCGTTGTTTGTTATGGTTGAACGCAAAGATGAGTTCAAATCTAAAAATCGATTTCTTGTTTTTTTAATATACAGCAGTTTGGAGATGGATCATTTGTGTGAAATTTTTTTTTTCTTAACATACTGGATTCATAAAGAAAAACGAGATTCCCGAATATGTGATTTTATTTCCCAAAATAAAAAAATATGGTAAACGTGTAATATATAATGTAATAACCTAATTATGATATGTGTTATTCAACTTGAAAACAAACTTGATCTAAACTATATGAATGCCAAATGGATATGTTACGCTACCAAATTTCACACTTCTCTTGTGGATTCATGGGCGATCCTGGTTGACAAGAATACGCCGACGCGAATTCAGGCATGTTGGCGAGAGTTCCTAATACGCGATAACGATCCGGCGAATGTGCTGTATAATAGGTTTCAAAGAAGTTCCTATCCTCTAGCGTAGCACTCGAACACATCAGCTATAGTTACGAAACATAATAGAACGTTATCCATCATTTAAACATCTTTCGAGAACGACTACGGTTTATTACCTGAGCGAAAGAGAGGAAGAACAGTTGATCTTGAGTGGATAAGTTCAGCCCAGGGAGTGTCAAAAACTCATGGTGATGAGTCTTAACGTAACTTCTGAAAGCGTTTAGAGCGATTTTTAGACCTCCATTGTCTGCAATGTTTTCAGCTGAATACAAAGATGATAAATTCAACGTAATTGTCTCCACTTCCACTAATTAAACACGTCGCAGTAACTAACTAATAGCCTACCGAGTGTCAGTTCTCCATCGATAGGATGTCCGTTGAAAACAAAATTAGAATATTGTTTCTTGAAACACTCGGCGCGTTGTTCGAAACGTTGGATTGTATCGTTGTTCCACCACTGTCGCAAGTTACCGTAACGATCGTACAATCGACCGTTGGTATCAAACCCGTGTGTTAATTCGTGAGCAATGAAGAAGCCGATAGAGCCAAAATTCAGCGCAGGGGGGTACGCAACATCAAATAACGGCTGTTGCAGACTTCCGATCGGCAAAACAATTTGATTCATCCGTTGGTTGTAAGAAGCCGTAGACGAAACCGTGAAGGAACCGTCCCAACTGTTCATTTAAAAAGAAAAAGTGATTGTCAACGAGATTGTTTCAAAAACATTGAGCCGAGACTGCAAACTCACTCATTTCTGTCATAAGCTCGGTCAATGACCATCCGTTTTTTATGGGCCAAAAAAAGATTATTCAGGCGAACGTTGTTAAGGAAATATTCGTCCGATTCCAGTTGTATGTCTCCATAATAGTCGTCCAAAACCGTAGAATTAAAAAAGAAATCGGGATACCCTAATAGAAATTTGAGTTAGCTTAGCATCGAAATTTTTAAAAAGTTGTTGATGACTAGATTATTTTTGGGCTACTAGATGAGGATACCTATCAAGCCGACCGCGGAGTCAACTTTATCCAGAATCTGCAACCGTGTTTCGTTATCCAACCAACATACATTCTTTAATCTCTCTTTAAAACTTTGCTTGATAGAATGCGTCATTTTTTCAGCTAGGCGCTTGCTTGACTTGGCGTCGAACATCTTCCGAATGAACATGGAACCAACAACGGGGCCCATCGCGTTATTAGTATCCGTGGCGCAGCTATGTAACAAGTTTTCTTTTGACTGGATTCCCCAACACTTTTTCACTAATTGAAAATAGTAATAGGTCACACGCCAGATCAAGTAGTTTCTGAGTTTTCTAAAGGATAAAAAAAAACTGCATTACTTCATAAGTTTGTGTTTGTCACTAAATAACTACTAAGACTTGCGTTTTGCCACTTTCAGTAGATAGTAGGTCGTTAACAAGGACAGAAAGGTTTCGTAAGTAAGTAGGCGAAGAGACGAGCTGACCAAGTAAGATAAAAAAAAAAAGAATATAGATTTAAGGAGAGAAAATGAATAATGATGTGCCATAACAAACCAAGATATGTGATGATGTCAATGCAACATCGACTTGCGAGAATGCCGACTGGAAAAATTGAAGCCAATCCATCTGCGGAATAAATGACATTTTCATCAATGGAAACGTATCATTCAAAATATGTTTTTTGTTACGAAGGGAGCCAAAACGTTGAGATGGGCAATAGTTAGATATTCTCCGTTTGATCTGACCAATGGAATGATTTGGGCAATTCGAGTTTCCACTTCGATGATGTCATTTACACTACGTAAAAACTTATTTTTTCCCAGATTTGTGCAACTATCATTGTGAAATGAAAAGTTCTCCATCGCCTTATAAAATATATATACGACATTTCATTAGGAAACGAAATATTTTTCAACTAAATAACAGATAACGCCCGAATAGAGCAGAAAACCAGTTTTTGCTTACCTCCGACACCATGGTATTAAATGTAGGGATCAAAAAGGGAAGTCCATAATTTGTCTCGTCTAGATAATAATTAATATCGCCGAGTGTCAATCCGCCGTGGTTTACCTACAGCAATTTCACATCAAATATTTTAAGAACTGGTCTTCTTTTTGATATTGATGATTCTATTATGAATTACATGAATCGTATATCTCTTACTTTGATTATATAAGGTCGGGTATCCAAATTGCTGAATTCCTCAACGTCTACTTGCCAAGAGAATAAGCCGCCGTCTGTATTCAGGATGTTGTGGGCTGTTTGAAATGCTTCTTGGAAGTTCCACTGGTTAGGTGTAACCGATTGAGCATCGGTAGATTACTATTTTTTGTGTTATATTGTCCGCCTCTCGATCATCCCAATTCAGATTTCGTTTTTTTTTGTGTTTCTTCTTTCTTCCCTTATTCACCACCCCAGTCCTGTTTCAGTCGCCCCGTTTTTCACACTATGACTCGCCCCCATTGACCTAAATGCAGCTGTCTTCACTCAGATTTCTAGATTGTTGTTTTGTTTCTTTCCCTCTCATAAAGCTGTCGTCTAGCTCTTTCCCCAATGCCCATTTATCTCGCTTTCCCTTTTTTCTGTATTGATATGTCGACACCCGTGTGACCAATTTGACCGTGGGAAACGGCCTGCCGTCGCCTTCTTGCGAAATCTCGGAGCAAGGGGAAGGCAGTGTTTTCGGAGGATTCGACGGAAGGAGACGTTGCGATGAAGCTTTCGTTTCGACCAAGAAATAAACTCAGCCTTTGAATCGACAGAGTGTTTTTATTTAAACACTGAGTCCTCAGTCAGGGACATTTTTTGGTGCATCGACCGGGAAATTCCGCCGCATTTGAAATCGACCGACTAGCCTACCACCTACACCTTCTTTGAGTTTCAACATTCGATTGTAAGTTACCTTTCTCTTAGTGCGAATTGTCTGTTGTTGGAGGCGTCGTTCGTTTGGGGGTCTTTGGGAAAAGACCCACTGGCGCGTGCCTTAAACTGTTGGGGCACAGGACCACGAACACGGCCGTCGACAGATAATTTTGCACGTAGGGATTGGGCTACTGTTTGATCAATCGTATTGTTTTTCTTTATGTTGTCTTACAGACGACTTTTTTATACATGTGGCAATCGCTTCGTCTTGTTTGAATATTTTAAATGTTATTCGAATAGACTATCTTTGATAGTCTATCTGTGGCAAATCGTTTCGTTCGCTTGGCTATTAGCCATTATTCGAACAGACTATCTTTGATAGTCTATCTGTGGCAAATCGTTTCGTTCGCTTGGCTCTTAGCCATTATTCGAATAGACTATTTTGTAGTCATTTGTGGCAATCGTTTCGTCTCGTTTGGCTATTAGCCATTATTCGATTAGACTATCTTTGATAGTTATCTGTGGCAATCGTTTCGTTTCGCGTGGCTTATAGCCATTATTCGATTAGACTATCTTGAAAGTCATTTGTGACAATCATTTCGTTCTGTTTGGCTATGAAAGTCGTTGCAGTTAACCTGTCTTTCGTTGTATTAATCGTTAAATTGGCATGTTTCAACAAATTTAACTGTAATCGGTTCCTCTGAAAAATCTGACTATCGGATTATTATGTCCTACTGTTAGCATAGAATCAGTGTCTTATTCATCAGGCAAAGGACATAATTGATAATGTCTATCAATGAATCGGTTAATAGTCCTTCACGGGAGGGAAGGGACGACAGAATTACCGAGGAAATTGATGAGGTTTATGGGATCGGGGCATTAAAGGTCGTTCGGGACACTATCCGTCGGGGTCTTGTTCGTCATTGTAGTAACCTAGACTTTGTTTTATCGGAAGAAAAGAATAAAGATTCCATTATAGCTCATCGTATATTTCGATTGCAATTGAGGACCTTAGAAAGGCGCATTCGGACTACGTGGAAGCCTTGCGGCAAGATGGTCAGTCAATTGAAGGAGCCTATATCTATATAAACGAGAATGAATGTATGGTCCGAGAAGTAATAGAAAGGATTGATCACTATTTACAAAATCTAGATACGTCTCATTCTATTTCCGAATCGTTTGATATAGGCAGTATGGACAATGGTTTTCCCCCCGCCGAACCGTCGTCTTTTAGAAATCAATCTGAAATAAGACCTTCTGCCAGTATGAATTCGTTTATAAATCCCTACAGCAGTCAATTCCATCGCAGTAGGCCAAATTCGCCTTCGTCGTCTATATGTTCACACGTTTCAAACTAACAATCCGTCAAAACGGCCCCGCTACTCTCCAACATCTGAGCAAAAGCCGGTCACGGACTGGATTGACCACAGACGTTCCGTCTCGACGAATCAATCACATTCATTTAACCCAATGTGGATGATGAACGCCATACCCCAATTAAAAATTGAACCTTTCAATGGAGATCCCCGTGAATGGCCCACCTTTTTATCCTCATTTAAGGACATGATTCACGATGTCCTACCCTCCGATAGCCAACGACTCGCAGTTTTGAAACAGTTATTGTCATCTGAAGTACGCTCATATATTTCCGAATATCTTGAGAATGCTTCCACCTATTATGACGCCCTAACAGAGTTACGTAAAAATAATGGACAAACAAGTAGTCGCCGAGCCCATTTAACGTCTTTGATGAGCCTACCGACTATCAAAGACGATGACTATTCAGAACTTGGCAAATTTTCAAGAACGCTTCACGGGGCGATGTATGCATTACGAAACGGGGGATACGAACAAGATTTAGAGGCGGGAATGACTTTAGAACACATTGGATAAACTCCCACCTCGAATGCGCAATACTTGGGGCATTAATTTATAAAATGATACCGAAACGGGTACTCTTAAACATCTAGCTCATTGGCTCGATGAGATTGTGATGGGCGAAATGATGATCCGACCGCCGTCAATACAAAATAAGTCTAGTAAAACGGGGTTTCGAAAGGAACAAGACAACAGTAAGTTTGTAACTTTTCGTCTGGTTCGAAGCCTACAGTTTTGTTAACAGATTCGCTTGTATCTCATGTTTTTGTTGTGGGAAAAATCACTCAATTGAAAAGTGCAATGTATTTATGGAAATGTCAGTAGGGGAAAGAGCCGAGTGCGTAAGAGATAAAAAACAATGTTTTCGTTGTCTTGATGGCCTTCATCGCAGTGTAGAATGCCCTTCCAAATCGACCTGTTCAATCGATCAATGTGGGCAATGTCACCATTATTTGATTCACGGGGCCCCGCGGATGTATCCCTTGAAAGCAAGGGATGTTGAAAGCCACAGCCAGACCGTAAATACGATGTCACGTAAACCCACTATCTTAAAAACGCTATTAAATGTGGTCCCAGTTATATTACAGGCCAATGGAAAGACGGTGTATACACACGCCTTGTTAGATAACGGAAGTGATGTGACGTTGATACGATTGGATGTTGCCAAAAAACTGAAATTGAATGGAAGGCCTGTTTAACTACTTTTGGAACGTTTCACGGCAGAGACCCGGCTATTCGAACGTCACAGGTCAGCTTTATTATCAAATCATTAGATGAGTCCTTCGTGGTTGACGTCACTAAGCTTCCACCGTTCCAAATCTCAAATTACCGAAGAGAGAATACGATTTAAAGAAATGAAACTTAGATGGCCTCATCTAAGTGACGTAAAAATTAATGATACTGATTTTGGAGACGTTACGATTCTCATCGGGGCAGAAATACAAGAAGCTCATCAACAATTAGACAGGCGTGCGCCACCAAATGGAATCAAGCGCCTTATGGAATTTCACACTTCCGTTCGGGTGGTGCTGCGTTGGGCCTGTTCCGGAAAGAGACAAAACAAACCAACCACAGTCACCATTTGTTCTTACAATTAGGAATCAATGCGATTTACACAAGACGGTGGAGAAGTTTTGGGAAACAGAGTCATTTGGGCTCGTCCCCAATTTAAGATTCCCTGAATCAGAAAGAGATAAGCGAGCCAGGGAATTAGTGAAAGCAACGACGACATTCAATGGAACTTTTACTCCGTCTTTCTTCCTTGGGTGTCCTCCACCATTTCTTTAACGAATAACTATGAGACAGCCTTTCGCAGGCTCCGCTCTATAGAACATCGCTTTCGCCGGGATCGGATTTTCGCCGTTTTTTACACAGCCGTGATAAACGATTATATAGAAAATGGGTTTGCGCGAAAGGTGAATGCAAGTGAGATAGCCGGATGCGAATGCCGAACGTTGTCCCTCCACACCACGGCGTGATAAATCCTGGAAACCTAATAAGGTTCTTTCTTCGACGCTTCAGCCAGACATTGTGGATCGTCTCTTAATGATGTATTGTTAAAAGGACCTAACCTTTTAAATGATCTTGTGACTGTACTGTTACTATTTCGCGAAAGAGCTATTTCTTTGAGCGGGGACATTAAACAAATGTTTCTGCAGGTTCAAGTTAAATCCGAAGATTTTTCTGCGCTACGTTTTTTATGGCGGTCAAACGGGGTTTTCCTCCTACTATCTATCAGATGCAAGTTCAAATCTTTGGTGCAATCTCTTCCCCCTTCATTTGCGTGTGTACTACGACGGAACGCAGAGAAACACTTTAAGGAATTCCCAAGTGTAGCAGATAAAATTGTAACGAACTTTTGCGTGGACAATCTACTTGATTCTTTTGATTCGGAGGAGGAAGCGATTTTGTCCAGGAAGCGTACAGCGCCTTGTTAGAAAGAGGTGGATTTCAAATCAATGGATCTCTTCGTCTAGAAAGGTTTTATTACAATCCCCAGAGAAGAGAGGAACAACCCCACATTAAACTTGGATTTAGACACTACCTATCGAAAGAACTTTAGGCGTTCTATACAACAGCGAATCGGATGAATTTATGTTTAAAATTAACCTAGACTCAGAGGCGAATACCAAACGACGAATTTTGAGCGTCATCTCAACAGTTTTCGATCCGTTGGGTTTTTAACACCTGTCATTTTAATCGCAAAAAAGGTGATGCAAGAAATTTGGGCGTCGGGGTGTGACTGGGATGAAATAGTAGGAGAAGCTATCTTAATACAGTGGCACCGTTGGATTTGCCACCTTCCTT
The DNA here is from genome assembly GCA_022539655.2 of Ceriodaphnia dubia. Lineage (NCBI taxonomy): Eukaryota > Metazoa > Arthropoda > Branchiopoda > Diplostraca > Daphniidae > Ceriodaphnia > Ceriodaphnia dubia. Next base: position 949,081 of record JAKUCG020000179.1, read on the forward strand.
ATTTAGAAAATATAAGAATACCCAGACCTCTCACGCTATCACCCCATTTTAAAGAGGCTCAAATTCACGCGTTCAGTGATGCCTCGATGGTTGGTTTTGGTGCCGTCGTTTATCTGCGAGTTGTTTGCAACAAGGATCTGGCCCGAGTCTCGTTCGTTTTATCGAAGTCCCGCGTGGCACCTATTCGACCGTTAACAATCCCGAGATTGGAGTTACAAGGTGCGGTTGTAGGCTTGCGTCTCGTAAGAAAGGTATTGGACAGCCTTAGGATTCCAATAAATCGAGTTTTTTATTGGTGTGACTCAAAAACAGTTTTACAATGGATTAAGTCTAAAACATGTCGTTATCATACGTTCGTAGCAAACAGAGTTGCAGAAATTCTAGACGGATCCAGTGCGGATGATTGGTTGTCGATGTTCTGGGGGACAATCCGACAGACGAATGCAGCCGTGGATTGTTTTCTACAGAACTTAACGATAATCACCGTTGGTTCTCTTGGCCCGTGTTCCTTTATCAGTAAGAAGATCACTGACCAGAGCAACAATTATGTCGAGAACCATTGGCAGATGACCCCGAAATAGCAAAATCAAAGTGGATCGGTCTGATTAACCATTCTAAAGGGATTGAAAGGATAACAAACCTTACAAAGAATTCATCGAATTTCGTTGCAGGGCAGTCGCTTGGATTGCTAGGTACATACATAATCTTAAAATAAAAGCCAGTGATCAACCAATTCGATTTGGATTCCTAACTATTCCTGAGTTAAAAACAGCTAAAGGGATATGTATCCGCCTGGGACAAATAGAATGTTTCGGTCAAGAAATAAAGGCGCTACAGTCCAGTAAACCGATACGTAATGATTCTCACATTATAAAACTTGCTACACTTTTTGATAAAGATGGTTTGTTACGAGTTGGCGTGTATCGATAAGGGAGACTTTTCATACGACATCAAACATCCTATCCTTCTCCCTCATGACCATCCACTCACAAACCTTATCGTGATGGAGGAACATCTTCTTTAAAGAAATCCATCAGTAGAACGATTGTTGAGTAGTCTTAGATCCCGCTTCTAGATTATTCGAGGCCGCCTAACGATAAAAAAATACGTCAGTCGATGCTTTACGTGTAAGAGGAGGCATAAACAGCCCTATTTTCCGCGCATGTCTTTTCTTCCCCGATGTCGCATTGAGATACTATCCTAAAGTGAAATTAACCAACGCCTTTTACTAAAATACCGGTCTTGATTATTTTGGTACCAGATTAAACTACACTTGCGTTAGTTTAAATCTCTCATGTTTCGGCGAAAGATAAAGTGGTACGTCCTTTTATTTACTTGCCTTGTCACCCGAGCTGTACACCTAGAATGGACAGCGACTCTTGACACCAATTCACTCCTCATGGCGTTTTTCAACGGTTTACTGATAGGACAGGATGTCCCGCTATAGTTTACAGCGATAACGTGTACGCAGATTGTCGCTGGAGAAAAGGAAATCAGGGAATGTTTAGAACGATGGAACCAAGCAAAAAATTATGGAGCTATGAGTAGGCGTTCGATTGAGTGGCATTTCTCTCCACCTGCAGCACCCCACTTTGGTGGTGTATGGGAGAGAATGGTAAAATCTGCTAAGATTGCACTCAATTCAATCATGGATTCACGTCCGCTAACTGATGAGATGTTGATAACTATACTAACTGAGGTAGAATCCCTACTCAATGGACGACCACTGACGCATATAAGCGTTGACCCGCGGGACCCTGAGCCCCTCACGCCTAATCATTTTCTTATAGGAAGAGCAAATCCAAATATCCCAATGGATGTATTTGACGAAACAGAAATAAGTTCCAAACGAAGTTGGCGAGCTGCACAGGTGATGGTGAACCACTTTTGGCGCCGGTGGTAAAAGAATTTTTGCCTACAATTACCGAGCGAAAGAAATGGCTTCGACGAAAACCGAATTTGGAGGTGGGCGATATCGTCCTGTTGGTCAAAGATTCTCCGAGAGGACACTGGCCCATCGGGAGAGTTTGAAACAATTACCAGTCAAGATGGTGTTGTTAGAGCTGCCAAAGTGAAGACAAAAACGGAGAATACCTGCGCCCGCAGCAAAAATGTGTTTACTAGAAAAAGATGTTTTTGAACCTCAGTCAAAAACAGGCCCCGCTGTAACCGATTGAGCATCGGTAGATTACTATTTTTTGTGTTATATTGTCCGCCTCTCGATCATCCCAATTCAGATTTCGTTTTTTTTTGTGTTTCTTCTTTCTTCCATTATTCACCACCCCAGTCCTGTTTCAGTCGCCCCGTTTTTCACACTATGACTCGCCCCCATTGACCTAAATGCAGCTGTCTTATCAGATTTCTAGATTGTTGTTTTGTTTCTTTCCCTCTCATAAAGCTGTCGTCTAGCTCTTTCCCCAATGCCCATTTATCTCGCTTTCCCTTTTTCTGTATTGATATGTCGACACCCGTGTGACCAATTTGACCGTGTGAAACGGCCTGCCGTCGCCTTCTTGCGAAATCCAAGAGCAAAAGGCAGTGTTTTCGGAGGATTCGACGGAAGGAGACGTTGCGATGAAGCTTTCGTTTCGACCAAGAAATAAACTCAGCCTTTGAATCGACAGAGTGTTTTTATTTAAACACTGAGTCCTCAGTCAGGGACATTAGGGGTCCAGTCAATGTCATTGGAGATTTTGCGGACACCCGGCCACCCACCCATGAGATCTAGAGTTTTTTGCAACAACTCCCCACTAGGACCCATGTCTTCTTTTGCCTTTCTTGTCATCTGCAAGCACGATTGGTAATAGCGTTGCGCGTTCTTTTCCGCTTTACTTTTTAACAATTCGGAAGGTTGCTCTGCATGGAGACGGAGAAACATTTTCCAATTTAGAGAAAAAACTTAAAAATTTCATTTTTACCTAATAATTTCTCGATGAAGAGGTAGTTTCCTAACTGGTGTCGAAGAAATCCGTTCCATCTCGAGTATACATTTGAAAAGGGATTGGTTCGGTTCCAATTACCACAAGCGTACTGGTAAAAATCATCACACGGACGAACCGAAAAATCCATGGACGCCAGCATTCCGGCAGATTGGCTAGCGCACGTAAAACTCGTGCAAACATTTTTTATTTCATTATGTGGACCTGAATTAGGCAAAAATGTATCACATATTTATAAAAAATTAGAGATAATAATAGAGATAAGGTACAATAGGCCTACTTTGTTTCACTTCGTTTTGCGAGTTCTCTTCAACTTCAGAGGGGGAGGCCGGCGATGAATCCACCAGAATGCCAAATAGGGAGGCAAAAATCACCATCAGCAAGAAAGTTCTTTGCCTCAAAAATGATGGCATTTCCTCCAGGAGCTTTTTCTCGCAACTTTTAATTGAATAATGCAAGCAGAATGTGAGGTAAAAGTACAAATGCTTCCTTACAGGCTAAAATTGGAGAAATCAGTACCTGAATAAGAGCATACAAAAATATGCAAATGAGTTGGTGTTGCACTAATTCTCGAGAAGAAAGTGATATATATAAACTTATTTGAATGACTAACATCATGGTTTCACGAACAAACTATAAGTCCTATAAATTGAAAAACATGTCTAAAAATCTGTTGCCAAAGCGTACTGAAACAAGAATTTTCTGCCTTGTCATCTTTAAATAAGAACGAAACCAATTCAGACAATTAGGTTTAGTGAAACTTGCCATGCTGCAACTGCCTAACCTGGCTTTATGATGGAGACTTTTCAATCATGTCACTACTTTGGTACATAAGTCACATACATCCTTCTAATTATATAAACAAGATACAAAATTGAGTACTGCTCCATCTTGTAAAAAGATGTGTATGATGGAGAGCTTTAACAAAAACTCATTGATATGTACAGCGGCAGCGAAACTCAATTCTAATTTAAACCTTTTCTAGGTGTGCTGAGAACATTTCGAATGGCGTTTTATCGATAACCTGTCATGACTCATGGCTGTACACGCTGCTGACAGAACACTCACTCACTATACGATATATAGGATACACAGACGTTTCAAAACTTTCAAGGAAACTTGTGCTAGTCAACTAAAATGCTAGGTATCAACAGTTTAATCGACTTACTTGGACAAGAGATTGTTAGAACCATGCAGGAAACGAGTTCGGTCTTCGGTGCTGCTCGAGTGTCAGTCGCTCACGCTGCCTGTCTCACCTCTGCATCTGCTCATGTCTCGTCAATCGATCGCCCATTTTGGCCATTATTCACCTGCTCACCCCTGGCTCACCCCTCACCTTTTGGCCATTGTTAACCTCCTCACGGGATGACGTCATCGTAAAAATAATAAAACATGGGAAAAGCAGAGCCCTCTAGCAGGTGATTCGCCATGGATTCGCTACGCCAGCCGGCTGCGCATGCCGTTTCGCTACGCTGTTTAAAATCAAAACAAAATTCAAAATCAAAATTCAAAAACGAATGTTTTGCTAATGTAAAAAGTTTCATGAATAAATGCAAATGGATAAATAGTAGAATCATTATTTTCCCCAGTAATTTATTGAAATGGTGGCACTGGTAATATTTTCCGCCGTCTTGCTCGTTGATGTTACTCTTTGTTCTTTGAATCACATCAGGCTCACAGCGTGACGGCGTCAGCGCGTGTTTGTGTTTGGCTGTAGTGGTAACTTTGCACTTCTTGTTTCTATTTTTGCCTCTAAAGTTTGAAACCGTGGACTTTTTTCTGATTAGAAATGGTGTGTTCAGCTCGTAAGAAAACTTCCATCTATCACTGACACCAATCATGTTAAAATTGTGGGCTCGGCACCCCAACTCGTGCAAATTATACCTGTTTCCCTTACTAAGAGATTATATTATACAGTTAATTTTTTTAAACTTGCTAATCTGATTTGATACCCCTTAGGGTGATGACTTAAAATGTCAAAGCTCACAAATATTTTTTTCTCTCTTTTTTTTCAGGAAAAAAAAGTATGACCTCCCAGAAAATGAAAAATGTTTTTTTTATGCGGTAAGCAATTTAAGGTGTTAAATAGGTATTAAAAAACTACAACCAAATTTGCTCAAACCTAAACAAAAAAACTAAAACGAAATGCAACAACCAACAACCGTTACATTCATCATTGTTAATTCGTATCTGATAAGTTTTATTCAAACTTCGGCTGTAAAAACTCGTTGTTGATTCATATCTGATATGAAAGTTTGGACGAAAAAAAAGTCGAATAGTGAAAAAAGTCCAAAAAGGCACAAGATCAACATGCACGGTATCGGGGACTATTGTATAGAATTCGTTACCAGAATATTATAGAACTCCCCTGACTTAGTGGGTAAGTGGGTAATTTGCACGATTTAGTAGAGCGCGAGCATGCAGTTGCATCAGTATAGAGCCGGGCGGCTGAGTGTGTTTTAGGCCTACCTACGAACTAGCACCCAGCTTTAAACGGGCGTAGTAGTCCTCACTGAACGTTTAGTAAGGAAGAACAGAGATGGTCTTTTAATTGGCGAACGAGGTTTATTTGGCGTATCTAATTGTTGATAGGTTGAGAAGACGGTCAGACGGAAGCCACTCTCAAGTTGAGTTGCCAGAATTATTGATTAAGAATAACATCGTTTTCATCGGTCCACCAGAGAAGGCCATGTGGGCACTGGGTGACACAATTGCTTCAAGTATTGTTGCTTAGACCGCCGGCCGACATCCCGGCACTTTCTTACCGACATCTGAACGATTTTATATCTCTCTCGCCCGTTCCAATTTTGATTTCTGACTGACTCTCGGTTCGCTTGCTTCCGCATTATAGATCACTCAAGAGTACGGTTCGCGTCTCGAAAGCACCCGCAGTCACTTCCACAACGACTCCGCTGCTGCTGCCGACACCAACGACGCTGAAATAGGATCCGCCGAGAGCGCCTCGCCCGTCTTTAAACTGAATATCGCCCCGCAAGACATGCAAAAGTGGGAAGACGGATCATTCCTTTTCATCGTTTGTTTCCATCACATCATTTGTTTTCTTTCTTGTGGGGAATTTTCAGATTCCAGGATCACGTTCCGCCCTAGGAGCTCTCGCTACTCAATCGCCGTTGCTCTCCTCGCGTTTCTTTTGTAATCGTGTCATCTAGATCACCCGATCCTGTCGGTGTTGGAATCGCCAGGACATCAAACAAAGGATATCCACACTATGACTTGGACATAGTCATAGAACTGAACTGAAGCGATCCACACCTTGATGCTCGTCCTTGGACCTTAATATCAAGCCACTAAAGAAGAAGCTTCTTATGAATTAAGATCATCGCGACTTTGGTCGCTGTTATCTCAGAATGCTTCCAGAAGCTGAAAGAGCTAGGCTACCAGCTAGTAACCAAAAACGAGCCTACTTTTCAACTACATATTAAACGCTCTTCCCCTTACACCAAACGCCCCACTGATGGTCATCAGGATAAAAAGGTGGACGCTACAATTTCTGAGATCTTCGTTGGTTGCTGAAATGCTGCCGGAGTTGAAAAAAGAACAAAAAGCAGTTGAGACATGTCAAAAAACGAGAATTAAGACTATTCAAGATTTCAACCTGACCATAGCTTTAAGGGCTTTCTTTAAAAATCACATCAGAGTCGAGCACAAATAATAAAGTTAAAGTTACCAAGTTGACGTCATTTGCCTTGATAAGCTTATCAATACGTGTTTAACGTTGCTACCGAATTGAATAAGGAAATTTTTTTTTTCAAATTTGTCTTAAACTTTGTATGTAACGGCATAATGCGACAATATTACATTTCATGTAACAATAGGCAAAACAAAAACAAAAAATTGGTAAGTAAAACGATAAATGTGATGGGCTGGAACGAAATGGATGTGCGGAATATGATATCAGCAAAAGTTTTAATTTGAGTTGACCCAATATATCAGGATACTAATTACTAATTTCACAAAATTTCTAGACAAATCTATAAAACTGAAAATTCCAAAAAACAAAACAATAACAGAAAACTGTAACTTTATCAATGTTTTGGTTGGTCACATTGGACGCCGTGAATGGCAAGAAAAGTTGCAAAAGAGGTTGGAAGGTGATGGTTCCCAATTTGGATTCGATTTTTGAATATGACTTGAGCGCAGCAACAGGAGAGGGGTTGAACAAGATTAAACATTTTAAGAAGATCAGGGTTATTCAATTTCAAAATATCAAGGGGTGTTTGCTCTATCTTGTTTACGGCATCTAGATGAGCTCCGCCGTCGACCAGTAACTGGAACTGTCCCGCAATATTCATAATACCGGCAAGCGCAGCTAAATAGTGCAGTGGGGTGTTACCATCCTCATTAGCAGCGTTGGGATCGTCTCCATTTTCCAATAGAAACCGAAAGACGTCGATGGACTTGGCATGCCATCCAGGCGCGCAATGTTTCAATGGTGATTCATGCAGCGAATGCACGCAAGCCATAAGAAGACTTGGCAAACCAGAGTGTCCTTTCAAGAAGGATATGTAATGGGAAAGCCACTGCTTGAATTCTTGAGTCTCTTCTCGACTTAATGGGGATCGCGAGAGCCAGACTATCATTTTGAATAGATATTCGATTGTCGCAAAGACCATTTCCTTCAACTCACCCACATTTTGGGGTGGTACGTGGGTGTGTAGCGAAGCATATTTGATGGCTTGCATGATAGTGGCGAAAGGCAATGGTTCTTGAGTACGGTAAAGGGTCTCTTCTCCTGACCAATTTAAATAAATCTCTGTGTTGCCAACGGCGCGGTAAAAAACTGAGTATGGCAAACAATATGTCGGATCTTCCAATTTCTTTGCATGAACCATTTCAAAGATGAGATTCACAATACTGATGGCTTCAGTTAAACGACCTCGCCAACCCAAAAGACGATCTAAGCTGTAGATAAGTAATAAGTGGAGGAAAAGATCGTGAGGACCTTTGTGGATCCGGTGCAAAATTCTCTGCATTAGCAACAGAGCCTGCCTGTCGAAATTGTAAATTTCGTCGTAGTTGTCGGTCGTCAAAAACTTCAGCTCTTCCAATGTCGAAAATTCAGTAGTTTTCCCAAAAAACTGTCGGGCGCATTCGGATAAATGACAGGGTATCTTCGGTATGGGAGGTTCATCTTTAGTCGACTGGCGAAGAATCGTTGCTTGCTTCCAGTACTTCAATGCGAGCTCCAAGCCGGATTCAATTATCCCACGTGAAACGACGTAAACAGATCCAATCAATTCAAGCATATCTATCTTTTGCTCTCGAGGGATCGTTTTCGATAATACGATGGAATTCAAGGTCTTAGAAATTTCCGTAGGCAATTTATCTTCGGGTAGCATACTTAAAATGATGGATGAATCAAGTTCAGGGATGCAAATGATGGCAGCAAATAGTGGTGGGGCCTCCAAGTAGTCTACATCTTTCCACTTTAATCTTCCTGGTTGAGAAATGTCAACCGACAACTTGTTTACCAAGAATTTAACCATCTTTTGGTCTTGGGCTAGAATAGCTAGTAGAAGAGGAGTTTCTCCATCTTCATTGATCAAGTGTGCTAAATTAACTCCTTTTTCTTCTACCTCAGACTTTTTCAGAATCTTCTGTACTTCATCAATGGATCCTTTCTTTACTGCTTCAAAAAAAGACTTTGAATGCTCCAGTGAGGTCATGATGGGTGATGCTGATCCTGTCAGACAGAAAGTTAAATTAAAGGGCCATCGATGAAGGTGAAAGCATTTTTTTTTACAACCAGAATATCATTGCACTCTTAAAGTCTTTTAGCAAGCAAAGTATTACTCTTACCGATGCACAGCTATAAGACACAACCAAACCAAGTTTGTCACTTGTATGATGTACGTAGGGATTAACGTCCGGGAGTTGTATGACGTTTACGCAGAACGTTTACGGGAAAACTGATAAACAAAAACCAGAACTTGTTAGATTAAAGAAACGAACAGGGCACCAATTAAAAGTTCAACACAAATATATATACCTTTCTGGCACACCAATAAAGCCTCAAAGTAGTTGTAGTTCGCAGTTGAGAAAATTTGTAGGTTCAGGTCTAAGTAACTAGGGCTGTCAAACGATCAAGAAAAAGAAGACTCGAGCGAAGCAAGGAAGGCTCGATCAGACGATCACTTCACTTTTGCGAAAACTTGGAATAAACAGCAACCTTCGTCTTGAATTCGGGGCAGATCCGCTGGAAGGTGAGCCGCGGGCCGTGGCCAGCCATGAGAAGAGTCAAAAGTGACACGAAAAAGAAATCAGAGGTTAATGTAATAAAAAAAAACACAAAATTTTAAGATTATTGACGCAGTTTTCATTGATTTTGTATCCAAAATTTAAAATTCACGCAGACAGGAGTTAACAAAAGCGTTTACAAATTTAGTACATAGTCCGAGTAAGTACTATTCTCAAAGATCAAGGGCCCTATGCTTTTTCTATATTTAAATTTCCGGCATTTTAGTAAATTTAGAGAGCAACAGTCACCTTCATGTTTCGGCTGATAATCAGAAGAACTCTGATACCATTATAGCGGATGTTGCCCTGGTGCTGCTGGAATCTGGATGTCGACTTGATCAAGCCAACGCGAACGGTCAGACTATTCAAGATGGAAAACTTACCCCAACTTTTAAGTCTTTTCTTGAAAACCACATCAGAGCCAAGAACAAGTAAAAGCTTAGGAATATTATCGAGATGGCATTAATTACCTTGATAACCTTTTAAAGAACATGTTTAAAGTTACTATTGAGTTGAATAGAGAGCAGTTTTATTTGTAAATTGTCGTGAACTTTTTGACTTTTGTATGTAACAGAAAGCTGGTAGCATCATTATGAGACAATATTACATTATAGTTAACTATGAGCCAAACAAAACTATAAAAAAGGAAATAAAACAGTGGCGAGCTGGAACGAAACTGATGAGCGGATTATGTAAGGGGATTAACAAAATTTTTGCTTGGGTTGATCCAATACATCACATACCTGGTAATATCAGTAAATTTCTAAACAAATCTTTAAAACTAAAACGTTGAAACAGGAAACTGAAACTTTTTCAATGTTTAGGTGGTTCACATTGGACGCCGTGAATGGCAAGGAATGATGCCAGAGAGGTTGGAAGCTGACGGCCTCCAAGTTGGATTCGATTCTTGCGTATGACTTGAGCGCAGCAACAGGACAGGGGTTGGACGAAATTAATAATTTTATAAAGCTCAGGGTTATTCAATTTCAAAAGATCAAGGGGTGTTTCATCTATCTTGTTTACGGCATCCAAATGAGCCCCAGCTTCGATGAGTAACTGGAAATGTTTCGCAATCTTCTTGGTACCCGATAGCTCAGCTAAATAGTGCAGCAGGGTGTGACCATCATCAGTAGCATCGTTGGGGTCGTCTCCATTTTCCAATAGAAGCCGAAAGACGTCAAAGGACTTGTCAGGCCAGTCAGGCGCGCAATGTTTCAATGGTGATTCATGCAGCGAATACACACAAGCCATGAGAAGAGTTGGCAAACCAGAGTGTCCTTTCAAGAAGGATATGTAATGGGAAAGCCACTGCTTGAATCCTTGAGCCTCTTCTCGACTTAATGGGGATCGCGAGAGCCAGACTATCATTTTGAATAAATATTCCAGTGTCGCTCCGACCATTAACTGCAACTCTCCTACATTTTCGGTTGAAACGTTGGTGTGTAGCGAAGCATATTTGATGGCTTGCATGATAGTGGCGACAGACAATTCTTCTACAGATTCGTAGAAGGATTCTTCTTCTGATGACAAAGGCAGATGGATCTTTATGGGTGCAATAGCGCGGTAAAAAACTGCAAATGGCCAACGATATGTCGGATCTTCCATTTGCTTTGAATGAGCCATTTCAAAGATGAGATTTACAATGTCCATGGCTTGAGTTAAACGACCACGACAACCCAAGCTATAGATAAGTACGTAGTGGAAAAAAAGATCGTGAGGGCCTCGGTCGAGGCGATACAAAATTCTCTGCATTAGCATTAGAGCCTGTCTGTCGAAATTGTAAGTTTCGTCGTCGTTGTCGGTCGTCAAAAATTCCAGCTCTTCCAATGTCGAAAATTCAGTAGTTTTCCCGAAAACCTTTCTGGCGCATTCGGATAATTCACTGGGTATCTTCGGTATGGAAGGTTCATCTTTAGTCGACTGGCGGAGAATCGTTGCTTGCTTCCAGTACTTCAATGCGAGTTCTAAGCTGGAGCCAATTATCTCACGTGAAATGACGTAAACAGATCCAATCAATTCAAGCATATCTATCTTTTGCTCTCGAGGGATCGTTTTCGATAATACGATGGAATTCAAGGTCTTAGGAATTTCTATAGGCCATTTATCCTTGGGTAGCATGCTTAAAATGATGGATGAATCAAGTTCAGTGCTGCAAATGATGGCAGCAAACAGTGGTAGAGCCTCTGAGTAGTCTACATGTTTCCATCTTAATCTTCCTGGTTGAGCAATGTCAACATTCAATTCATCAACCAAGAATTTCACCATCCCTTTGTCTTGAGCGTGGATAGCTAGTAGCAGAGGAGTTTCTCCATCTTCATTGATCAAGTGTGCTAGATTGACTCCTTTTTCTTCTACCTCATCACGCTTTCCCAGAATCTCCTTTACTTCATCAATGGATCCTTTCTTTACTGCTTCAAAAAAAGACTTTGAATGCTCCAGTGAAGTCATGATGATGAATTTGTTTCAGTGATACTGATCCTGTCATAAGGAAAATAGATTAAACATATGGGCCAGCTTAGGAAATAAGGGGGTGCCAGTCGTTCAGGAAAATTGGGTGATTCAGGAAAACTTCCTGAAAAACGGTCGTCAATAAAAATTTTTGCGCGGCTTTCAGGAAAAATTAAAAAGAAACCTAAAATCATCTCCCGCGGCCAAAATCAAATCAACTTTTGTGGCCATGATGATGAATTTGTACATATGTCCAAGTGGATGCAACACAAACATAATTGATCGTCTGTCATAAGGAAACAGGTACGCACTAACAACGAAATAGATTAAACATACCAAAAAAACTTTTAGAAGCTTATTGGTCTTTTCAAACAAGGCAATATTGTTCCGGTGAACTTAAATTACTAACCCAAGAAAAAATAGTCTGACGTTATCGGAAGCAAAAAGTCCAATTTCATACTTTCGATTTGTGCTAGGAACAGTAAGAATAACGTAACACTCGCAAGCTGTTGGAAAACCTTCATAATTTTTACTACATAACCAATTTCATATTCATATTCCTTTTCCACTTTTATTGGTCCTTTTCTGCTGTTATTTACTATTATTTAAGCTAAGTGCAATTAATGTATCAGGAGTTTCCTGTTCGACTTTTCCTGAAAGGCATTTTCCTGAAAGACTAGGACCCGAAATAAGGTTAAAAGTTTTTTTGGGGGGGGAGCACAATTTCATTGCATCACTGATTAAGTTTTTACTATTAAGCAATTAATGTATCACTCTTACCGATGCACATCTAAAAGAAAAAAGCCGAAACAAGCTCACTTGAATGTTGTATGTAGGGATTAATGTCCGGGAGTTGTTTGGTGTTTACGAGGAAACTGATCAGCACAAAAACCAGAAATTAGATTCATCAACAAACAAGGGAAATAAAAATTCAACCCCAAACATACCTTACTGGCTCATCAATTCGTTGTAGGTTACAGGTTGGACGAGATAAATTTGTCACTTAAGGAGAGGACTGTCAAGCGATCAAGAAATGAAGACTCAGTTATACATTGATTAACTTCACTCTGTCAGTCACCCAGTCTGTCTGTGCCACTGATTGACAGAATGGTCAATGGCGCGCAAATGAAAACTAGAATAAACAGCAACCCTTGTCAACCCATGAACTGGGGGGTGGGGGCAGATCCGCTGGAAGGCCAGCCGTGAGTCCAAACTCCAAAGTGAGATGAGAATATAAATAAAAGGTTTATCCACAAAAAAAATACAATACTTTAAATCTAGTGGTGCAATTTTCATTGGTGTTTTTATTCGAAAATTTGTGATTCACGCAGCTAGTTTATTTCACAGCATTATTTACAATATATTTAAGTTTTTAAGTTTTAGTTCGAATCCTGGTTTTCTTCGTTATTTTTTAGGAAAGATACAAGAACGAGTAGATTAAGCTAGCTGTTAATCTTCATCTTCGATTCCTTTAAATCTATCTGTAGGGAGGATCTGTCCTTGCTGCATGGCTAGTTGGCTGTCCTTTGGACTAACGACGACAATGTGATTTTAGCGGATTTAAGTAGCCTATTCTATTCTCAAAGGCCTTTTTTCTCTCTACTTATCTTATTTTATACATATCCGGTGTTTGAGTATCATTTAGAGCGTTCACTTCCGTTATTAGATTTCCAGTTGAATTGCATGTGAATTTTAGTTTAAGTTTTATAGGATTAGGACGTACGTCCTCCAAAATAATCTAAGCTTTTTCACTTAGAAATGAAAAAGCAATAATTTAGTTAGAGACAGCTATTTTCTTGTCCCACCATTCATACCAGCCTTCATTTAATGACTAATGATTACCGTAATTTAGAGGACAGCACTTGGACAGCAGGGGTAAATTTGGACACCTCTGCCAAATGCAAAATAGTTGGTAAAATGCATTATTATTTCAAAGCATATAATTAGCAAAGTTCTTAAAGCTATTTACCGAAACAAGAAGATTGGACAATTTTATAACAGCTTTATGTGTGCAAAGTTACCCCAAAACACGGTATGCTACCTTAAGCGCAGTCAAAATACTGCGGCTATTTACTTAAAGAGATTAAGAGAACAAGGATTATAACTTATTTTTTTAATTAAAAAAAAAGGAAAACTTTCATTACAGCATTCAAAATTCAAAAACGAAATTTTTGCTAGTGTAAAAATTTTCATAAATAAATGCAAATGGATAAATAGTAGAATCATTATTTTCCCCAGTAATTTATTGAAATGGTCGCGCTGGTATATTCCGCCTTAATTGCTCGTTGATGTTACTCTTTAAATCACAGCTTGACGGCGTCAGCGCGTGTTTGTGTTTGGCTGTATAATCGTTCTCATGCATCAGCCAAAAACGAGTACTCTCTTTATCAGCCCAAGCCTACCGGTTGCTTCGTAAGACTACATATCACATGATGGATATGATTGACCTACAAAAGCTTAAAGAACTTTTAATAATAATAAAGAACTTTTTTTGGCAAAATTGTCTTTAGCTTTGTATGTAACAGCATAATTTGACAATATTACAATTTATGCAATAATAGCCAATAGGCGAAACAATAACAGAAAATAGGAAAATAAAACGATAGACGTGGTGAGCTGGAACGAAACTGATGTGCGGAATATGATATTAACAAAAAGTTTTAATTTGAGTTGACCCAATATATCAGGATACTTGCTAATTTCAAAAAATTTCTAGACAAATCTATAAAACTGAAAGATCTCCCCCCCAAAAAACCCCAGAAAACTGTAACTTTTTCAATGTTTAGTTGGTTCACATTGGACGCCGTGAATGGCAAGAAATGAAGCCAGAGAGGATGGAAGCTGACGATCACCAAATAGAACTCGATTCTTACGTATGACTTGAGCGCAGCAACAGGAGAGGGGTTGAACGAAATTAACCATTTTATAAAGCTCAGGGTTATTCAATTTCAAAATATCAAAGGGTGTTTGTTCTCTCTTGTTTGCGGCATCCAGATGAGCTCCGCCGTCGACCAGTAACTGGAACTGTTTTGTAATCTTCTTAGTACCCGACACCACAGCTAAATAGTGCAGCGGGGTGTTACCATCCTCATTAGCAGCGTTGGGATCGGCTCCATTTTCCAAAAGCAGCCGAAAGACGTCGATGGACTTGGCATGCCATCCAGGCGCGCAACGTTTCAATGGTGATTCATGCAGCGAAAGCACGCAAGTCGTTAGAAGACTTGGGAAAACAGAGTGGCTTTTTGAGAAAGAGATGTAATGGGAAAGCCATTGCTTGAATTCTTGAGACTCTTCTCGACTTAATGGGGATCGCGAGAGCCAGACCATCATTTTAAATAAATATTCGATTGTCGCTCTGGCCATTTTCATCAACTCTCCCACATTTTCGGTTGACACTTGGGTGTATAGCGAAACATATTTGATGGTTTGCATTATAGTGGCGAACGGCAATTGTTCTTGAGAACAGTAGGAGGTCTCTTCTCCTGACCAATGTAGATAAATCTCTGTGTAGCCAACGGCGCGGTAACAAACTGAGTGTGGCAAACAATATGTCGGATCTTCCAATTTCCTTGCATGAACCATTTCAAAGATGAGATTCACAATGTCGATGGCTTCAGTTAAACGACCTCGCCAACCCAAAAGACGATCCAAGCTGTAGATAATGGCGTAGTGGAGGAAAAGATCATGAGGACCTTGGCCGATGCGGTGCAAAATTCTCTGCATTAGCAATAGCGCCTGCCTGTCGAAATTGTAAGTTTCGTTGTTGTTGTCGGTCGTCAAATACTTCAGCTCTTCCAATGTGGAAAATTCAGTAGTTTTTCCATAAACCTTTCTGGCGCATTCGGATAATTCACTGGGTATCTTCGGTATGGGAGGTTCATCTTTAGTCGACTGGCGGAGAATCGTTGCTTGCTTCCAGTACTTCAATGCGAGCTCCAAGCTGGAGCCAATTATCTCACGTGAAATAACGTAGACAGATCCAATTAATTCAAGCATATCTATCTTTTGCTCAAGAGGGATCGTTTTCGATGATACGATGCAATTCAAGGTCATGGGAACTTTCATAGGCCTACCATCCTTATGTAGCATAGTTAAAATGATGGATGAATCAAGTTCAGTGCTGCAAATGATGGCAGCAAACAGTGGTAGAGCCTCTGAGTAGTCTACATCTTTCCATCTTAATCTTCCTGGTTGATCTTTTTCACTTAGAAATGAAATTCAATAATTTCATTAGAGACAGCTATTTTCTCGTCTCGCCATTCATACCAGCCTTCAATTAAAAGACTAATGATTATGCTACCTTAGAAGAAACACAACATACCTCTAGAAGAAACAAGTGAGTAGTAGGATGGTTTGATGTTGCAGTTTTTCGGCCGACAAAGTGGCCGAGTCTTCTTTGCCCGACAACAGTTTATTGCTCTCTATTAACTGGTACACGGTCGTTATGGCAAGGGAAAAGGCTTTTGGTTTCTGCAGACGATTGACGACATTTCCTCCTGTATTTAGAATTGTCCATTTGGATCAACATCGACACGGAGCAGACTATGGTGAGCGAAGAGCATCAAACAATGCGGAAACGGTCTACTTGTAGAAGCCTTTTAGTCACGGACATCAAATGGTGAGAGCAGTGAATGGTAGTGAACAAAGTGAACCAGCTGATTTGATGTTCCTGATTTCGAGCTGAACTTATGTTCCAGAACACGGATAAACGAGTCGCCACCGCCAGTACCACGCCCGAACCATAATTATAATTCAAACGGTAGAGATACGAATGCGAATAATTAAATCGTCCTGCGAAACGCACAGTTCTGTGTGAAACACATCGCCACCGTGGTCGCCTGCTTACTAAACGATAGCCTACGCTATAAAAGTTGAATTGGCTTCCACGCGAATCATATTGATCAGCTGCCCGCGTCAACTGGCTATGACTGAATATTTGAAAACAAGACAAAAACACTAAAAGATTACCAGACACAAACCAATAATGACATTTTAACTTGAACAAGGATTATAAATTATTTTTTTAATGAAAAAAAAAAGGAAAATTTTCATCACAGCATGTCACACACAAAAAAAAAACCTATATGGCCAAGAAGCTATCATTAAAAATTTCTGAAATCTGCCAAATAACATGCAGCATACGGGATTTAGCTAAACAAATTTCATCTTTAAAAAGGGAGCAGAGAAAAACGAATTTAACTTGTCAAAACAAAATAGTAGAAAACAATTTATCAGCACTTCCGGGTAGGCCGACTTCTCAGAGTTTTTATATCCGATCTTAAGTAGCAGTGGACGTCGAAGGCATGTCTGAAATTTGAAAATGTTTTGTTATAGATCAACCGTAAATATCGAGTAAATGCTCAAGTTCTGTAAGATGTTACCGAAGGAATTAAGGCAGGAATTTACGGATCTGTGACAACCATGCAAATGCCTAAAAAGTGGAATAAACAAACTTAAAATTTGTTAAAAATAGAATCGACTACCAAATATACTTACAAAACGATGTTCGCAGTTAGTTCGTTTGTTTCCAATCTACCAACTTCCCCAACAATCCATCGCTCAACTTTCATCGTCCCTTGTTTCTCGTGGCAAGAAAGAATGTGTATGATAACCTCATGTGTCCAACCAGTGGGGCGGAATCCACTGTGGATTTGTCTGCCATTGACGAGGGGACTAGCGCCATTCAAAACGCAACGAAGCGCCTGAGCCGGCAATTCCATAAATCTATAAAGAGATTATAAATATTGAACCGTTTACTTGATGAATTCTTTTTTCAATAGGCTATACCTTTCTGGCAATTTGACACAGTCCATATGGTTGACTATCGCACGATGCCCAGTGTCGACGAAGAAAATTGCTACTCGGTTGTTATACATGACGTCTTCAACTAAAGCCCGCCACCACCTATCCTTGATATTGACGGCGCAAACCAATCCTAAAGAATTGAATAACCAAATAAATGAGCTGGATAGGCTAGATATTGAATAAAACTAACCTTTTTGCATTAGTTGGGTGACTGAATCTGAACCATTTCGAAGCTCAACTTGTAGCTCTTGTTCCATCGATTGAAAGGTGACAAACTGCTCATCTAGAATTTGGACGTAGAGGTTTGTGGGATTCCTGGCATAAGACACTCGAACGTTGAATTGCTCTTGTTGAGGTGCCGAGATAAATTTAGGTTTGAGCTTTCGAATTAGCGATTTGTTCATCAGAGTATGGGCGTAAATGAGAACGTCTCTGACAGAATCGATGTGACTATCATTTTCGGCGAACAGTGGTAGTTGGGCCAGGTCAACGTTGAGTGCCTCACCTTCCTGGGTAAACTGATTGTTAATCTTCAGTAGTAATGGGCCACGATGGATTATCTCTTTGAAGTAATGAGTGTCTTTGTCGCTCCATGCTGTTGGCTGCAAATGGTGATTCAGTGTGCACTTAAATGCAAGTGGAGGGTGATTTCGCAGTTTGGGTGGGAGAATGCGGACAGAGGAGGAAGTAATCTTTTCAGAACGTCCTTGATCTATTAGGAAAAAGTCGTAGAGGGTTTCACTGAACTTTCTAGCGATTTTCAAGATCCCGCACTCTTTGCCACATACTCCCCGGTGCCATTTCAAGTTGCCGTCTTGCACGGCATACAACTGTCCAAAATCGTTGGTCAATGGAATCGCATAAGCTGAAGCATCTTCTTCCAGTTGAGAGGAAATTTCGTCACGTAGAAAATGGTCGCTCACACGGATAACGTAAAACTCGCCGGGATCAGTGATGGATACGACGTTGACAAGGAATGGGCCGCTGGCATCCGGAATTTTATGCAAAAATTGATCGCTGCAATATTTAACTTTTTCTAGGCCGACGTATCTGATTTCAACATAATCCGCAGGGATACCGTTGATGTGCTCTGGACGACCGGGTTGGACAGATTTACTCAGCCACTGTCCTGATTTGAAACTCGCCTCCAAATGGTCTAGAAAGTTTGACTTTAAGGGATCTTTTAAACGGGCTGCAGTCATTTTAATACAAGATTTCAACTTTTCTGTGTTGGCTGATATCTCTTCAAGAAGGAAAGTTTTTTTCTTCATTAGGACGTCATATGTCTTTCGGAAATCCTCTTCCAGGCTCTTGGACGTGGATACGCAGTTGTTGTCGATCTGTTGACAGAGTTGTTCCAAACGCCTCAAAATGTTTTCATCTGTCACTTCTGGAACAACATTACCAGAGTTTGCATCGCAAACTTCTTGATCACTCTCATCAGATTTGCTAGCAACAATAACCTCCACAATGCTGCAACTGTCCTCCTCTTCAGTTACATAATCACTCGTGAAACTATCTCCACTCTTTCTTGTGATTTTTGGCATTTTGGTGGACACCATAACTTCAGTTACATAGTTTTTTCTCTTTAGGCTGTGAGGAATGTTTGCAACAATCTCAATACCTTCTTGGGAACTATTATGTGAAACTATCTTAGCAAGTTCCTGTTTTATTTCTGGTTGTTGACTCGAGGGTAGTTCCAACATTTCTTTTTTCACTCCTTTATGCATAACTTCAGTAGGTTCTGTTTCAACTAGAAAAAAAAGAAGTTCAATGACTAAAGAAAAATGTGATCACAAAATCATGTCAGTTTACCTAGTCCAGTAGTGCCTAGTCCTTTTGCAGATTCTTCTCGAGTACTTAGAAGCTGTTGTATAGCTTGATTTGCCATCTCTATGGGATTTAATATAAGAAAATTTCTTTAGTAACATGATATTTTTAAAATAAACCATTAACACAACAAAATGTCTTACCTTGACAACCGTGTCTCTTTAAGAAAATATCCTTCTTGGCTATGTACTTAATGACTCCCTAGAGGAAACATAATAACAATAAAATGACTTACGGGATTTTAAATAATTCACTAACAATTTCCTGAAATCCCTTATTTACTTTTGTTACTAATGTAAGTGTATTAACAAGTAACAACTATCTAGATAGAAGAGTCAAAAGGCTTTACCAGCTACTTTTGTGTACGTTTGTTTTCAAGCTAGTTAGCCGCCATGATGGAAGTGGCTGCAGCAGACAACATTAAGCGATTTGTTTGTAGTTTGTACACAAATAAAACGTTAACGCGGTGTATTCGCTAATGATTTCGCTTCAAATGCCAACAATATTTTATATTTCCCTCTTAGTTTACCAAGGGGGTCTAGACACCCTTTAAATCCCTTCCCCTTTTCTGAGTTGGTAGCATTTTCCCCTTATATCTCGAAAACGGCATTTTAGATTTTGATGCTGCCAGCCCAGTAATTAGCGTCTCGTAGCATTACTAATTGTAATGTAAAAATTTCTATTTATTAATTCCGGGAACACCGAGCCATTTCGTGTTTTCTCGAAAAAAAGGGCGGAGCTACGCTCCACATTATCCAGATCCCCTCAGTTTCCACCGCTCGCCAGCTCATAGTTAAAGCTACACTAGCGCCACCCAACAGCTTAAAAGCTATTGCCAACCACTTGTCCACTTTACAGTACGCCTTTCTTCAAATAGACCACTGTTGCCCATCTATATTTCTATATTGCACTTCTCACCATTCTCACACCGCTATGCTATCCTATTTCCAATTTTCATACTTATTTTCCACTTATTCTTATCTTTACTAATAATTCCTTCATTCCACTTTCTTTTCTTAGGCCATAATGCCAACTTAGACCACATTTTCTCAAACCTACCACCATGAACAAACCTACCTGGGTACTAAGCGAATGCCGGAATACCCAACCCAAAACCTATACAATTTATATTCAACCTTCCTCATACCCTACGCTATACATCTACCTAGGCCTTCATTCAAGTTCTCCATTGTAAACCAAGAGGGACCGGCCGCGCAGCGGCGCCTTTATTCTGCGGATAACTAAAGACAGCAAATTGCAGGTCGTCCGCGCTTCGGTTGGCGCAGCCGAGGGGTTCCCGAAGGGCTTTTGCATACTGCATGTACTGTATAAAATTGATAAGGATATATCCAGGGTGAAAGATAAGACTTATCTTTCACCCTGATGTATCTGAAATCATATTGGTAATGTTCTCGTCGTAGTGGTAATAAATCAAATCTAGTGTTGGTTTCATTTTGTCATTTAAGCAAAAGAAACAAATATTTACATCGTATTCGCCATCCTGTTATAAACTGTAGAATTCATTTTCGACTATTCAGAAGAAACATAGGATAGGGTAATCGCAAATGGTAAGAAAAATAACGAATGAAAAGGTGACATTTATAGTGTCGGAAAGAAATGGCGCGAACCGGGATAATCTTTTCGAATAGAGCGGACTTAATGTAGTGGAGGGTAAGCTTTTAATTATAAATATGTTATTTATTTTGTTCGTAGAGGCAAACTATTGCAGAGGGGTTCGATTTGTGGAAACGAGAAAGGATTTGGCAGCTGGACTCACTCGCTTCAAATTTGTATTTAAAAATTAAAATGTAGGTAGCCTACGTGTATGATATCAAAATAACGAAGTAAACTAATGCATTTCAAAATGTGTCAAAATAATAACAAACTGAGAAAAGTGGTGAGATTATCATGATACTTCGTAGTTCGTATGAGAAGAAATACGTATTCCTTTAATGATAGTAATCTTAAAGTCCCTTTTTATTGTGTTTCAATAGCTTTTCAAAACTGGCTCTTTTGCCCTTTTGCTTGCTTTGACCCTCTGACGACGAGACCAATTTGTAAACAAAGTAGTCGAAGCGTCTGTCAGTGCATAAAACGTGATTTTCAGAATGAATAACTAAAGTGAATTAAAAAATCTAAAAGTAGCCATGGGCCATTAAGGAAAAACAGTTTTGTAATAAAAAGTACAATGTGCATCAATTAGGTTGCCTATTTTCAAGTTCTATGTAGAAATGGGAAACCCTCTTTCATAATTTACTCCCAAAAGCAAACTCCATTTTGCCTGACAAGGTCGCTAGATGGCAGTTATTTCGAAATCAATTTTGAGACGAAATTGTATTTTTAATAACGGTAAATAGTTCTATAAAATTCGACGGTGGTTGAACTCGAAAATAGCTATTAAAATTTATTTGAAATTCATCGAGGAACACATTTAAAATAAGTGATTAAAGAAAAAGGTGTATCAGCGCTGACGGCGAGCAGTTGAGTCACTATTTAGTCCCTTGGGACTGAGCTGGGGTGAAACCCCCCCGCGCTCCACCGACTGAGCTAACCGGGCTTGTGAACAAACCTTTGCACCATAAAAACAGAAAATAAGAGAATTAACTGTGTATAGTGGTTTTTTAACATTTTTGTGTCTGAAAAAGTCATGAACGGGAATTCTCTCCCCAAAATAATGACTATCTTAGATAATTCGTGGCTGAGTACAGCATTGGTTCTGGTTTATTTACTTATTCATAGCCCTTTTGAGAGCTAACAAAAATTGCCGACGACGAAGATTATTTCACTCCTTCGTGGCGGGGTATTGGTTAAAGTTTTCAACTAGCAATAATCACATCTCGGTAAACCCTCATTGATTATGATATTGCCACTGCGCAAAGCTAACCATGTCTAGTTACATACAGTCATTTCAAACACCTGGCATTTGGTAAGTAAGAGTGTATACCATTTCTTATACAAAACATCTTCAGTTCCAGGTAACTTCGGCAAGTAACACTGAAATGGGTCTTTCTATTTCAACGATGCAAGGGCCATTATTGTTCACTGAATTGTTCCACTTGAGCCATTTGCCAAGTTCATTCTTGTAGCGTAAATGAGTTGAAACCAACAGCAGATGTGGGGAAGTGATTAAGGCGACGAACTTGAAGTCGATATCCGTCAGGAGCAATAGATTCGAATCCTATCTTCTGCGGCTTTGAATGCAAACTCTAACTAGGTGTTTAAAACGTACAGCAGTTCCAATTTCAATGAATATTGATAGGCAAAAAGCAATAATTGTCAGAAGAGGGATTCGAACCCTCGCCCAGAGAACTGGACTGCGACCTGAACGCAGCGCCTTGGACCGCTCGGCCATTCTGACATGTATATATATCTAAACAATACTCTGTATCTAAACCCCTAGATTTAATATAGGATTCAAGTATTCTATGAGTGAAAGAGGATCTATAGTGTGAGGAATAAGGCCAGAACTATTTACCGCAAAAAAAAGCTACGCTTTACGTCATTACCGACAATATAGATTTCATCATGTTTCCACCCAGGATCGAACTGAGGACCTTCAGCGTGTTAGGCCGACGTGATAACCACTACACTATGGAAACTGTAAACTATTATCAGTCATTACAAAATCAATGCCTTGCATTTCTTTACTGTTGCAATCAATGTAGACCAGTTCTGTCCCTTTGGAAAATTTCCCCACCAGAAGTCTGAAGATAACTTAAAGATACTCGAATCCTGCTTGAGTTCAAGGCCTTATAGTTCTTGATTCATTGGGGAATTACATAGAGCATCTGTAGTGTAGTGGTTATCACGGTTGTTTTACACACAACAGGTCCTCAGTTCGATCCTGGGCAGATGCATGTGTAAGTGATTTTGTGAATCAAAATTATTTTCCTTTAAACCAATTTTCGAATCCAAGGAATCGTTTCAGTGGAGAACTGATACTCGCTTCTACGACAATATTCGAGCAATGCAATATTCGAGTCACATTGTAAAAGTGACGACTCGCCGGCATCTATGAAGCTCAATTCATGGCAAAACTAATGACTTACTAATAATTCTTGATATTTCGCCCGATAAGGGACTTGAACCCTTGACCTCAGGATTAAAAGTCCCGCGCTCTACCGACTGAGCTAACCGGGCTTGTGAACAAACATTTGCACCATAAAAACAGAAAATAAGAGAATTAACTGTGTATAGTGGTTTTTTAACATTTTTGTGTCTGAAAAAGTCATGAACGGGAATTCTCTCCCCTAAATAATGACTATCTTAGATAATTCGTGGCTGGGTACAACATTGGTTCTGGTTTATTTACTTATTCATAGCCCTTTTGAGAGCTAACAAAAATTGCCGACGACGAAGATTATTTCACTCCTTCGTGGCGGGGTATTGGTTAAAGTTTTCAACTAGCAATAATCACATCTCGGTAAACCCTCATTGATTATGATATTGCCACTGCGCAAAGCTAACCATATCTAGTTACATCCAGTCATTTCAAACACCTGGCATTTGGTAAGTAAGAGTGTATACCATTTCTTATACAAAACATCTTCAGTTCCAGGTAACTTCGGCAAGTAACACTGAAATGGGTCTTTCTATTTCAACGATGCAAGGGCCATTATTGTTCACTGAATTGTTCCACTTGAGCCATTTGCCAAATTCATTCTTGTAGCGTAAATGAGTTGAAACCAACAGCAGATGCGGGGAAGTGATTAAGGCGACGAACTTGAAGTCGATATCCGTCAGGAGCAATAGATTCGAATCCTATCTTCTGCGGGTCGTACAATGTTAGAGTCTGGATCGATTGAGGTATAACGATGCTAGGGCTTAGAAAAGCTCACAAAGTTCTCTCAAAGAAGCTACGGTGTATGAGATTCTTTGTTTTTGGACAATATTTGCACATGATGAAAGTCTAAGGTGTTATTTTCTCATCCCTTAATTAAACGAGTCAAGAGACGAAAGAGGTGGAAGGTGGCAATTGAGGGACCACACTTGGTAAAGAATAGGGCCATACATTAATACATTTTCGTAACCGTATGGAAGGCGAGGCTTCACGAAAAAATTCAGCCCAAACGATTTTCAATCGACATGGCTTTGAATGCAAACTCTAACTAGGTGTTTAAAACGTACAGCAGTTCCAATTTCAATGAATATTGATAGGCAAAAAGCAATAATTGTCAGAAGAGGGATTCGAACCCTCGCCCAGAGAACTGGACTGCGACCTGAACGCAGCGCCTTGGACCGCTCGGCCATTCTGACATGTATGTATATCTAAAATACTCTGTATCTAAACCCCTAGATTTAATATAGGATTCAAGTATTCTATGAGTAAAAGAGGATCTATAGTGTGAGGAATAAGGCCAGAACTATTTACCGCAAAAAAAGCTACGCTTTACGTCATTACCGACAATATAGATTTCATCATGTTTCCACCCAGGATCGAACTGAGGACCTTCAGCGTGTTAGGCCGACGTGATAACCACTACACTATGGAAACTGTAAACTATTAACAGTCATTACAAAATCAATGCCTTGCATTTCTTTACTGTTGCAATCAATGTAGACCAGTTCTGTCCCTTTGGAAAATTTCCCCACCAGAAGTCTGAAGATAACTTAAAGATACTCGAATCCTGCTTGAGTTCAAGGCCTTATAGTTCTTGATTCATTGGGGAATTACATAGAGCATCTGTAGTGTAGTGGTTATCACGGTTGTTTTACACACAACAGGTCCTCAGTTCGATCCTGGGCAGATGCATGTGTAAGTGATTTTGTGAATCAAAATTATTTTCATTTAAACCAATTTTCGAATCCAAGGAATCGTTTCAGTGGAGAACTGATACTCGCTTCTACGACAATATTCGAGAAATGCAATATTCGAGTCACATTGTAAAAGTGACGACTCGCCGGCATCTATGAAGCTCAATTCATGGCAAAACTAATGACTTACTAATAATTCTTGATATTTCGCCCGATAAGGGACTTGAACCCTTGACCTCAGGATTAAAAGTCCCGCGCTCTACCGACTGAGCTAACCGGGCTTGTGAACAAACATTTGCACCATAAAAACAGAAAATAAGAGAATTAACTGTGTATAGTGGTTTTTTAACATTTTTGTGTCTGAAAAAGTCATGAACGGGAATTCTCTCCCCTAAATAATGACTATCTTAGATAATTCGTGGCTGGGTACAACATTGGTTCTGGTTTATTTACTTATTCATAGCCCTTTTGAGAGCTAACAAAAATTGCCGACGACGAAGATTATTTCACTCCTTGCCGACGACGAAGATTATTTCACTCCTTCGTGGCGGGGTATTGGTTAAAGTTTTCAACTAGCAATAATCACATCTCGGTAAACCCTCATTGATTATGATATTGCCACTGCGCAAAGCTAACCATATCTAGTTACATCCAGTCATTTCAAACACCTGGCATTTGGTAAGTAAGAGTGTATACCATTTCTTATACAAAACATCTTCAGTTCCAGGTAACTTCGGCAAGTAACACTGAAATGGGTCTTTCTATTTCAACGATGCAAGGGCCATTATTGTTCACTGAATTGTTCCACTTGAGCCATTTGCCAAATTCATTCTTGTAGCGTAAATGAGTTGAAACCAACAGCAGATGCGGGGAAGTGATTAAGGCGACGAACTTGAAGTCGATATCCGTCAGGAGCAATAGATTCGAATCCTATCTTCTGCGGGGTCGTACAATGTTAGAGTCTGGATCGATTGAGGTATAACGATGCTAGGGCTTAGAAAAGCTCACAAAGTTCTCTCAAAGAAGCTACGGTGTATGAGATTCTTGTGTTTTTGGACAATATTTGCACATGATGAAAGTCTAAGGTGTTATTTTCTCATCCCTTAATTAAACGAGTCAAGAGACGAAAGAGGTGGAAGGTGGCAATTGAGGGACCACACTTGGTAAAGAATAGGGCCATACATTAATACATTTTCGTAACCGTATGGAAGGCGAGGCTTCACGAAAAAATTCAGCCCAAACGATTTTCAATCGACATGGCTTTGAATGCAAACTCTAACTAGGTGTTTAAAACGTACAGCAGTTCCAATTTCAATGAATATTGATAGGCAAAAAGCAATAATTGTCAGAAGAGGGATTCGAACCCTCGCCCAGAGAACTGGACTGCGACCTGAACGCAGCGCCTTGGACCGCTCGGCCATTCTGACATGTATGTATATCTAAACAATACTCTGTATCTAAACCCCTAGATTTAATATAGGATTCAAGTATTCTATGAGTAAAAGAGGATCTATAGTGTGAGGAATAAGGCCAGAACTATTTACCGCAAAAAAAGCTACGCTTTACGTCATTACCGACAATATAGATTTCATCATGTTTCCACCCAGGATCGAACTGAGGACCTTCAGCGTGTTAGGCCGACGTGATAACCACTACACTATGGAAACTGTAAACTATTAACAGTCATTACAAAATCAATGCCTTGCATTTCTTTACTGTTGCAATCAATGTAGACCAGTTCTGTCCCTTTGGAAAATTTCCCCACCAGAAGTCTGAAGATAACTTAAAGATACTCGAATCCTGCTTGAGTTCAAGGCCTTATAGTTCTTGATTCATTGGGGAATTACATAGAGCATCTGTAGTGTAGTGGTTATCACGGTTGTTTTACACACAACAGGTCCTCAGTTCGATCCTGGGCAGATGCATGTGTAAGTGATTTTGTGAATCAAAATTATTTTCATTTAAACCAATTTTCGAATCCAAGGAATCGTTTCAGTGGAGAACTGATACTCGCTTCTACGACAATATTCGAGAAATGCAATATTCGAGTCACATTGTAAAAGTGACGACTCGCCGGCATCTATGAAGCTCAATTCATGGCAAAACTAATGACTTACTAATAATTCTTGATATTTCGCCCGATAAGGGACTTGAACCCTTGACCTCAGGATTAAAAGTCCCGCGCTCTACCGACTGAGCTAACCGGGCTTGTGAACAAACATTTGCACCATAAAAACAGAAAATAAGAGAATTAACTGTGTATAGTGGTTTTTTAACATTTTTGTGTCTGAAAAAGTCATGAACGGGAATTCTCTCCCCTAAATAATGACTATCTTAGATAATTCGTGGCTGGGTACAACATTGGTTCTGGTTTATTTACTTATTCATAGCCCTTTTGAGAGCTAACAAAAATTGCCGACGACGAAGATTATTTCACTCCTTCGTGGCGGGGTATTGGTTAAAGTTTTCAACTAGCAATAATCACATCTCGGTAAACCCTCATTGATTATGATATTGCCACTGCGCAAAGCTAACCATATCTAGTTACATCCAGTCATTTCAAACACCTGGCATTTGGTAAGTAAGAGTGTATACCATTTCTTATACAAAACATCTTCAGTTCCAGGTAACTTCGGCAAGTAACACTGAAATGGGTCTTTCTATTTCAACGATGCAAGGGCCATTATTGTTCACTGAATTGTTCCACTTGAGCCATTTGCCAAATTCATTCTTGTAGCGTAAATGAGTTGAAACCAACAGCAGATGCGGGGAAGTGATTAAGGCGACGAACTTGAAGTCGATATCCGTCAGGAGCAATAGATTCGAATCCTATCTTCTGCGGGGTCGTACAATGTTAGAGTCTGGATCGATTGAGGTATAACGATGCTAGGGCTTAGAAAAGCTCACAAAGTTCTCTCAAAGAAGCTACGGTGTATGAGATTCTTTGTTTTTGGACAATATTTGCACATGATGAAAGTCTAAGGTGTTATTTTCTCATCCCTTAATTAAACGAGTCAAGAGACGAAAGAGGTGGAAGGTGGCAATTGAGGGACCACACTTGGTAAAGAATAGGGCCATACATTAATACATTTTCGTAACCGTATGGAAGGCGAGGCTTCACGAAAAAATTCAGCCCAAACGATTTTCAATCGACATGGCTTTGAATGCAAACTCTAACTAGGTGTTTAAAACGTACAGCAGTTCCAATTTCAATGAATATTGATAGGCAAAAAGCAATAATTGTCAGAAGAGGGATTCGAACCCTCGCCCAGAGAACTGGACTGCGACCTGAACGCAGCGCCTTGGACCGCTCGGCCATTCTGACATGTATATATATCTAAACAATACTCTGTATCTAAACCCCTAGATTTAATATAGGATTCAAGTATTCTATGAGTAAAAGAGGATCTATAGTGTGAGGAATAAGGCCAGAACTATTTACCGCAAAATAAAGCTACGCTTTACGTCATTACCGACAATATAGATTTCATCATGTTTCCACCCAGGATCGAACTGAGGACCTTCAGCGTGTTAGGCCGACGTGATAACCACTACACTATGGAAACTGTAAACTATTAACAGTCATTACAAAATCAATGCCTTGCATTTCTTTACTGTTGCAATCAATGTAGACCAGTTCTGTCCCTTTGGAAAATTTCCCCACCAGAAGTCTGAAGATAACTTAAAGATACTCGAATCCTGCTTGAGTTCAAGGCCTTATAGTTCTTGATTCATTGGGGAATTACATAGAGCATCTGTAGTGTAGTGGTTATCACGGTTGTTTTACACACAACAGGTCCTCAGTTCGATCCTGGGCAGATGCATGTGTAAGTGATTTTGTGAATCAAAATTATTTTCATTTAAACCAATTTTCGAATCCAAGGAATCGTTTCAGTGGAGAACTGATACTCGCTTCTACGACAATATTCGAGAAATGCAATATTCGAGTCACATTGTAAAAGTGACGACTCGCCGGCATCTATGAAGCTCAATTCATGGCAAAACTAATGACTTACTAATAATTCTTGATATTTCGCCCGATAAGGGACTTGAACCCTTGACCTCAGGATTAAAAGTCCCGCGCTCTACCGACTGAGCTAACCGGGCTTGTGAACAAACATTTGCACCATAAAAACAGAAAATAAGAGAATTAACTGTGTATAGTGGTTTTTTAACATTTTTGTGTCTGAAAAAGTCATGAACGGGAATTCTCTCCCCTAAATAATGACTATCTTAGATAATTCGTGGCTGGGTACAACATTGGTTCTGGTTTATTTACTTATTCATAGCCCTTTTGAGAGCTAACAAAAATTGCCGACGACGAAGATTATTTCACTCCTTCGTGGCGGGGTATTGGTTAAAGTTTTCAACTAGCAATAATCACATCTCGGTAAACCCTCATTGATTATGATATTGCCACTGCGCAAAGCTAACCATATCTAGTTACATCCAGTCATTTCAAACACCTGGCATTTGGTAAGTAAGAGTGTATACCATTTCTTATACAAAACATCTTCAGTTCCAGGTAACTTCGGCAAGTAACACTGAAAAATGGGTCTTTCTATTTCAACGATGCAAGGGCCATTATTGTTCACTGAATTGTTCCACTTGAGCCATTTGCCAAGTTCATTCTTGTAGCGTAAATGAGTTGAAACCAACAGCAGATGTGGGGAAGTGATTAAGGCGACGAACTTGAAGTCGATATCCGTCAGGAGCAATAGATTCGAATCCTATCTTCTGCGGCTTTGAATGCAAACTCTAACTAGGTGTTTAAAACGTACAGCAGTTCCAATTTCAATGAATATTGATAGGCAAAAAGCAATAATTGTCAGAAGAGGGATTCGAACCCTCGCCCAGAGAACTGGACTGCGACCTGAACGCAGCGCCTTGGACCGCTCGGCCATTCTGACATGTATATATATCTAAACAATACTCTGTATCTAAACCCCTAGATTTAATATAGGATTCAAGTATTCTATGAGTAAAAGAGGATCTATAGTGTGAGGAATAAGGCCAGAACTATTTACCGCAAAAAAAGCTACGCCTTACGTCATTACCGACAATATAGATTTCATCATGTTTCCACCCAGGATCGAACTGAGGACCTTCAGCGTGTTAGGCCGACGTGATAACCACTACACTATGGAAACTGTAAACTATTATCAGTCATTACAAAATCAATGCCTTGCATTTCTTTACTGTTGCAATCAATGTAGACCAGTTCTGTCCCTTTGGAAAATTTCCCCACCAGAAGTTTTGAAGATAACTTAAAGATACTCGAATCCTGCTTGAGTTCAAGGCCTTATAGTTCTTGATTCATTGGGGAATTACATGGAGCATCTGTAGTGTAGTGGTTATCACGGTTGTCTTAGCTGATTGCCCAAAACAACCCAGTAGAGTAACAACCCCAAGCACCATTTCAAAAGGCCCCATTGGATCACGTAATTATAGTAGTGCACTATCTCATGGTCAAGGTAGACAAACAGCTGGTAGGAGAACCCAAGCGACAAACCCAATTGGTATTGGTATTGGAAACCAAATTGCCCCGACTGTTGACGCTGAGTCCTTCCCCGAGTTAGCCCAGAGGCCAACGACGTCGACTGCTGTCGTTCTTTACAAAGCTCCAGAGGATCCCTTTTCGAAACCCGATGGACCCGAAACTCTTTCTGACGCCGTTTCTGACGCCGAAGACACCACCGTAGTGGTTTCGTCTGTGGCGTCTAAACCGGGTAGGAAGGAGAAAAGGAAAGAGACGAGAGAATTTCGCGACCAACAAAAACAGTCGCAAAAAAAGAGCCGTACTACCTCCTCCCAGTCCTTGACTGAAGAAGAGGGGCAAATGATAACCGATGTAGCTCAGTCGGTTGAACTCGGGTCTCCGACACGGGAGGATGAAGGTTCGATCCCTGTTGGGGACGTAAATTCTTTTTCCAGTATTTCCGTGCCACCTGATACAGATGCAGCGGGAGAGCCATCTATCCCCACCACGATAGATCAGGTGGATGGAGAGATGCAGACAACTGATTTGGCATATGGTTTATGGCCTGTGGATACTTCGAGTGGGAGTATTCAGCCAGGTCAACGCCCACTTGATAGCCAGGAGGCTAGTCACGTGAGCGAGACCCAGGGGTCTTTGGGCATTCCCCTCGGCACTCCGCCAACTCCCATAGCAGGCAAGACTCAAAGAACAAAAGAGACTGGGCGAATTAGCAAATCTAGTAACAAAACTCAGACCCCTAAACCCAATTTTAGAATTTAGTCATGAACATTGCAACATATAATATTAATAGAATTTCATCTCCAGAAAAACTCCAAATAATACTTAATTTTTGTTTAAATCAGAAGCTTGATATTATATGTTTGCAAGAAGTAGTTTTTCTTTCTTGCACCATATTTACTAACCACTACCAGATTTTCACGAATCTGGGCCCTAGAAAACATGGTACAGCAATCCTAGTACGACATGGCCTGTGCGCCAGCAATATTTTGCTTGAACCGGAAGGGAGGCTGATAGCCATGGAAGTAAAGGGTTTTACTCTTGCTTGTATTTATGCCCCGTCTGGTAACCAGAATAAAAATTACAGAGACTCCTTCCTTCGGCAAACTATCCCGGCTTATCTTGCCCAATACAAGGCGCCAGCAATTATATTGGGAGATTTTAATGCCGTTGATGAAATGCAAGACCGTAACAGTAGTAAGAAAACACCACCTAAATCTGGACAAGCACTGTTAGAACCCCTCCGTGATTTAGTAAAGGCTCTCTCCTTAACTGATGTCTGGAGAGATATTCGGAAAGATGAACCTTGTTGGACGTACAATTGTGCAACTGGCCAGGCTAGATTAGACCGAATTTATTGCCAGCATCAAGTAAAATTTTCTGATATTCTTTTGCACGACTTACCACTCGGAGATCATAGACCAATCGTAGGGTATATAAACAGCACCACCCCCTACCGTAATGTAGCGGCAAAAAAGTCAATGGATTTATGGAAACTTAACACAGCCATCCTTGAGGAGGAAGAGTATGTAAAATTAGTGCACCTTTTTATTGAGGAAATGTCCCAACACCCTTCCCGTATTGAAAATGTAGACCTCTGGTGGGAAAATACCTTCAAACCTGGCCTCAGGCGGTTATCAATTAACTACTGTAAAAAGAGAATCTGTGATCAGAGAGTCAAACGGAAATTGCTCCAACATCAACTTAAAGAAACCGTGAACAGTGCAGATTTCAATCATGCACGCTACATGGAGTTGAAACGCGAGTTTCTAGCCTGGGAGCGAGAAGCATTGAGGGGATTTGCAATTCGTTCACGTGTACATGTTTCAACAGAAGAAGAGCCATCTACCTTTCACATGAATAAGTCAAAGAGCAATTTCCAGAAATCTCTGATCACTCAGCTCAAAACTGATAACCGTAAAATAACCCAGCCTGAGGAAATCAATCAAGTAATAGTTGAACATTTTAGTAGAATCTTTCAAAATCAGCCCTCACCAAATACTCAATTAGCTGGTAAATTTATAGAAGGGATTAGAGGTGCACTTAACCGTACAAAATCTAGTAATAACAATCCGGAAGCATCAATGGTAGCTCAGTCGGTTGGCGCACAAGCGTCTGATCGAGGAGTACCAGGTTCGATCCCGGAGAGTGACAACTTTCTGATAGATCCCTTTACAGTAGGAGAAATTAACAATGCCCTTAGGGCCACCAAAAAAAACAAGGCCCCAGGTACCGATGGCATTCCTTTTGAGTTTTATTTAAAATTCTGGGATGTCATTGGTGCCCATTTCCTCGAAATGATGAACTCCATTCTCAGCAAAGAAAAACTACAACCATCGCAGGGAAGGGCAGCAATTAGATTAGTCCCAAAAATCCCGGCGCCAAGTAAGATCACTGATTACCGGCCAATCTCTTTGCTAAATACCGATTATAAGTTAATCGCGTCAGTACTGGCTTTTCGTCTGAGAAAATCTCTTCCAAATTCATTATGTTCACATCAGAAAGGTGGTGTACCCGGCCGATATATCTTTGACAGCTTGAGCTTAATTCGAGATGTCATTGATAATACAGGCCGTAGATCAAAAGAGGCATCTTCTCTTAAACCGGCCGCTATTATTGCGTACGATTTGGAGAAAGCATACGACCTTGTCAATCGAGACGTACTGTGGGAAGTGATGACAGCCATGGGCTATCCCCCTCTGTTTGTTGATTGGTTAAAAACGCTGTACAGCATAACTGAACTATGCCCATTGAACGGTAATGATATAGTTGGCACCGTGGATAATGCACAATCCGTGCGGCAGGGATGCCCTCTGTCGGTCCATTTGTTTGCCCTCTATATCGAACCACTTTTAGTTTGTTTGTCTAAAGGTATTGACGGAATTGAACACTACGGGAGACGCATTAAAGTTCGCGCATATGTAGATGATCTAGTCGTTTTTGTTTCGTCAATGAGAGATGTACGTCGTGCTTGTGAAATAATCCTAGAGTTTTGTGCCTGGACTCATGCACGTATTAACAAAGGAAAAACAAAGCTGCTTGGTCTTGGCAACTGGGCCATGAATACGAATTCATGTACTGTAGTGGCACAGTCGGTAAAGGCGTCGTCTGGGATTCCTGAGGTTGTGGGTTCGATCCCAAGTAGAAGCAACATTGATAAAACAGTATTAAATGAGACATGGCCATATGATTGGATAAAACAAGTAGATGATTTAAAACTTCTGGGAATTACTTTTTCTGCCGACACGAAAACAACAATTAAGAACAACTGGCAAAGACAGTTCAACATCATACAAAAAATTCTCATCACAAACACACACCGTCATTTCACTTTTTATGGTCGCGTCCTTTTTATAAAACAACATGTTTTGTCACAACTCATACACGTAGCTCATGTCCTCCCTTGCAACAAAACCCAAGCCCTCCATTTTCAACGTAAATGCAATAGATTTCTTTGGGCACAACGGAGAGAACACCCAGCCCTAAATGTTTTGATCCGCCCCCGGCTTCAAGGTGGACTTGGTGCCACTCTTCTTTTTCAATTCTTTCTTTCCCTTTTCACCCGACAAATCTTCAAATCCCTTATTCATCCCGAGGTTATTGAGAGAACTGCATCAGTTTATTGGTTGGGGCCACATCTGAAGACTCTACTTCCACAAATCACCCAGCCAAGATTTGATCCGCCCCATTCATCGCATCCATACTTTACTACATCGCTTTCAACCATCACCGATCTCCTTAAAGCTGGCATATTTTCATCGACTTCTGCATCCACTCATCGCGCCATCTACAGTCACCTGATCGCTAACATTGGTAGACCGGGGAGAACAGAGATTGCAAAACCGGACCTTGACTGGGCTTCCATCTGGCGGTGGGTGGCCAAGCTTAAAGGAACGAATGCTGAAGTAATATGGGACTTCAACCATAACCAGCTTCCAACTAACATGCGCCTTACGAGTCTCAAGCTGTCGGATAAGGATCAATGTCCTCTCTGCAATGCAGGGCAAGAAAGTGACGATCACTTGATGCTACTTTGTCCAGAAAAATTCAACTTGAACGTTTGGCTCCGTATCCAGCTAACAAAACTTGGATGCTTAAAACCTCTACAATCGGCGATCCATGGAGACGTTGGAAATTTCGCCAACAAAAAGAAAGCCCTGGCTCTCATCCAGTCATACATTACCACAATATGGACCGCCCGCAGCAAAAACCACACCCCAGCCATTAACGAAGTGAAGTCTCTCTGGGAAAACCTCCTTCGTTCAAAAACCTCTCCCCAGATGTCACACCACATTTCATAAACTTTCTTTCTTTAACAACCTACAGATGTGCTTTCCTCTTCCTAAACATATGATACTTCATGATCAATATTACTTCCTTAATCCCTCCCAAGATGTCATATTGTTATTTCTCATTATAAATTATCACGTATTCATAAAAAAAATCATTCGCTTTACCACTCTGTTCTATTTTCAAATTTACAAGTATCTATTTATTTCCCTCCTTGGCCACAGCAAGTCACTCGATGTCACTCATGTCAAATTGTCTCAAATGATCTGTAATCAAACTTAATTTTTATTTGTGACAATACATCGTTTAAATATAAAAAAAAAAACACACAACAGGTCCTCAGTTCGATCCTGGGCAGATGCATGTGTAAGTGATTTTGTGAATCAAAATTATTTTCCTTTAAACCAATTTTCGAATCCAAGGAATCGTTTCAGTGGAGAACTGATACTCGCTTCTACGACAATATTCGAGCAATGCAATATTCGAGTCACATTGTAAAAGTGACGACTCGCCGACATCTATGAAACTCAATTCATGGCAAAACTAATGACTTACTAACAATTCTTGATATTTCGCCCGATAAGGGACTTGAACCCTTGACCTCAGGATTAAAAGTCCCGCGCTCTACCGACTGAGCTAACCGGGCTTGTGAACAAACCTTTGCACCATAAAAATAGAAAATAAGAGAATTAACTGTGTATAGTGGTTTTTTAACATTTTTGTGTCTGAAAAAGTCATGAACGGGAATTCTCTCCCCAAAATAATGACTATCTTAGATAATTCGTGGCTGAGTACAGCATTGGTTCTGGTTTATTTACTTATTCATAGCCCTTTTGAGAGCTAACAAAAATTGCCGACGACGAAGATTATTTCACTCCTTCGTGGCGGGGTATTGGTTAAAGTTTTCAACTAGCAATAATCACATCTCGGTAAACCCTCATTGATTATGATATTGCCACTGCGCAAAGCTAACCATGTCTAGTTACATACGGTCATTTCAAACACCTGGCATTTGGTAAGTAAGAGTGTATACCATTTCTTATACAAAACATCTTCAGTTCCAGGTAACTTCGGCAAGTAACACTGAAATGGGTCTTTCTATTTCAACGATGCAAGGGCCATTATTGTTCACTGAATTGTTCCACTTGAGCCATTTGCCAAGTTCATTCTTGTAGCGTAAATGAGTTGAAACCAACAGTAGATGTGGGGAAGTGATTAAGGCGACGAACTTGAAGTCGATATCCGTCAGGAGCAATAGATTCGAATCCTATCTTCTGCGGCTTTGAATGCAAACTCTAACTAGGTGTTTAAAACGTACAGCAGTTCCAATTTCAATGAATATTGATAGGCAAAAAGCAATAATTGTCAGAAGAGGGATTCGAACCCTCGCCCAGAGAACTGGACTGCGACCTGAACGCAGCGCCTTGGACCGCTCGGCCATTCTGACATGTATATATATCTAAACAATACTCTGTATCTAAACCCCTAGATTTAATATAGGATTCAAGTATTCTATGAGTAAAAGAGGATCTATAGTGTGAGGAATAAGGCCAGAACTATTTACCGCAAAAAAAGCTACGCCTTACGTCATTACCGACAATATAGATTTCATCATGTTTCCACCCAGGATCGAACTGAGGACCTTCAGCGTGTTAGGCCGACGTGATAACCACTACACTATGGAAACTGTAAACTATTATCAGTCATTACAAAATC
The DNA here is from genome assembly GCA_022539655.2 of Ceriodaphnia dubia. Taxonomy (NCBI): domain Eukaryota; kingdom Metazoa; phylum Arthropoda; class Branchiopoda; order Diplostraca; family Daphniidae; genus Ceriodaphnia; species Ceriodaphnia dubia. The sequence goes on from JAKUCG020000179.1 coordinate 985,618, forward strand.
AATGCCTTGCATTTCTTTACTGTTGCAATCAATGTAGACCAGTTCTGTCCCTTTGGAAAATTTCCCCACCAGAAGTCTGAAGATAACTTAAAGATACTCGAATCCTGCTTGAGTTCAAGGCCTTATAGTTCTTGATTCATTGGGGAATTACATGGAGCATCTGTAGTGTAGTGGTTATCACGGTTGTCTTACACACAACAGGTCCTCAGTTCGATCCTGGGCAGATGCATGTGTAAGTGATTTTGTGAATCAAAATTATTTTCCTTTAAACCAATTTTCGAATCCAAGGAATCGTTTCAGTGGAGAACTGATACTCGCTTCTACGACAATATTCGAGCAATGCAATATTCGAGTCACATTCGACTTTGTTGTTGTCTTTGGTTTAAAGTGACGACTCGCCGACATCTATGAAACTCAATTCATGGCAAAACTAATGACTTACTAACAATTCTTGATATTTCGCCCGATAAGGGACTTGAACCCTTGACCTCAGGATTAAAAGTCCCGCGCTCTACCGACTGAGCTAACCGGGCTTGTGAACAAACCTTTGCACCATAAAAACAGAAAATAAGAGAATTAACTGTGTATAGTGGTTTTTTAACATTTTTGTGTCTGAAAAAGTCATGAACGGGAATTCTCTCCCCAAAATAATGACTATCTTAGATAATTCGTGGCTGAGTACAGCATTGGTTCTGGTTTATTTACTTATTCATAGCCCTTTTGAGAGCTAACAAAAATTGCCGACGACGAAGATTATTTCACTCCTTCGTGGCGGGGTATTGGTTAAAGTTTTCAACTAGCAATAATCACATCTCGGTAAACCCTCATTGATTATGATATTGCCACTGCGCAAAGCTAACCATGTCTAGTTACATACAGTCATTTCAAACACCTGGCATTTGGTAAGTAAGAGTGTATACCATTTCTTATACAAAACATCTTCAGTTCCAGGTAACTTCGGCAAGTAACACTGAAATGGGTCTTTCTATTTCAACGATGCAAGGGCCATTATTGTTCACTGAATTGTTCCACTTGAGCCATTTGCCAAGTTCATTCTTGTAGCGTAAATGAGTTGAAACCAACAGTAGATGTGGGGAAGTGATTAAGGCGACGAACTTGAAGTCGATATCCGTCAGGAGCAATAGATTCGAATCCTATCTTCTGCGGCTTTGAATGCAAACTCTAACTAGGTGTTTAAAACGTACAGCAGTTCCAATTTCAATGAATATTGATAGGCAAAAAGCAATAATTGTCAGAAGAGGGATTCGAACCCTCGCCCAGAGAACTGGACTGCGACCTGAACGCAGCGCCTTGGACCGCTCGGCCATTCTGACATGTATATATATCTAAACAATACTCTGTATCTAAACCCCTAGATTTAATATAGGATTCAAGTATTCTATGAGTAAAAGAGGATCTATAGTGTGAGGAATAAGGCCAGAACTATTTACCGCAAAAAAAGCTACGCCTTACGTCATTACCGACAATATAGATTTCATCATGTTTCCACCCAGGATCGAACTGAGGACCTTCAGCGTGTTAGGCCGACGTGATAACCACTACACTATGGAAACTGTAAACTATTATCAGTCATTACAAAATCAATGCCTTGCATTTCTTTACTGTTGCAATCAATGTAGACCAGTTCTGTCCCTTTGGAAAATTTCCCCACCAGAAGTCTGAAGATAACTTAAAGATACTCGAATCCTGCTTGAGTTCAAGGCCTTATAGTTCTTGATTCATTGGGGAATTACATGGAGCATCTGTAGTGTAGTGGTTATCACGGTTGTCTTACACACAACAGGTCCTCAGTTCGATCCTGGGCAGATGCATGTGTAAGTGATTTTGTGAATCAATTATTTTCCTTTAAACCAATTTTCGAATCCAAGGAATCGTTTCAGTGGAGAACTGATACTCGCTTCTACGACAATATTCGAGCAATGCAATATTCGAGTCACATTGTAAAAGTGACGACTCGCCGACATCTATGAAACTCAATTCATGGCAAAACTAATGACTTACTAACAATTCTTGATATTTCGCCCGATAAGGGACTTGAACCCTTGACCTCAGGATTAAAAGTCCCGCGCTCTACCGACTGAGCTAACCGGGCTTGTGAACAAACCTTTGCACCATAAAAACAGAAAATAAGAGAATTAACTGTGTATAGTGGTTTTTTAACATTTTTGTGTCTGAAAAAGTCATGAACGGGAATTCTCTCCCCAAAATAATGACTATCTTAGATAATTCGTGGCTGAGTACAGCATTGGTTCTGGTTTATTTACTTATTCATAGCCCTTTTGAGAGCTAACAAAAATTGCCGACGACGAAGATTATTTCACTCCTTCGTGGCGGGGTATTGGTTAAAGTTTTCAACTAGCAATAATCACATCTCGGTAAACCCTCATTGATTATGATATTGCCACTGCGCAAAGCTAACCATGTCTAGTTACATACAGTCATTTCAAACACCTGGCATTTGGTAAGTAAGAGTGTATACCATTTCTTATACAAAACATCTTCAGTTCCAGGTAACTTCGGCAAGTAACACTGAAATGGGTCTTTCTATTTCAACGATGCAAGGGCCATTATTGTTCACTGAATTGTTCCACTTGAGCCATTTGCCAAGTTCATTCTTGTAGCGTAAATGAGTTGAAACCAACAGTAGATGTGGGGAAGTGATTAAGGCGACGAACTTGAAGTCGATATCCGTCAGGAGCAATAGATTCGAATCCTATCTTCTGCGGCTTTGAATGCAAACTCTAACTAGGTGTTTAAAACGTACAGCAGTTCCAATTTCAATGAATATTGATAGGCAAAAAGCAATAATTGTCAGAAGAGGGATTCGAACCCTCGCCCAGAGAACTGGACTGCGACCTGAACGCAGCGCCTTGGACCGCTCGGCCATTCTGACATGTATATATATCTAAACAATACTCTGTATCTAAACCCCTAGATTTAATATAGGATTCAAGTATTCTATGAGTAAAAGAGGATCTATAGTGTGAGGAATAAGGCCAGAACTATTTACCGCAAAAAAAGCTACGCCTTACGTCATTACCGACAATATAGATTTCATCATGTTTCCACCCAGGATCGAACTGAGGACCTTCAGCGTGTTAGGCCGACGTGATAACCACTACACTATGGAAACTGTAAACTATTATCAGTCATTACAAAATCAATGCCTTGCATTTCTTTACTGTTGCAATCAATGTAGACCAGTTCTGTCCCTTTGGAAAATTTCCCCACCAGAAGTCTGAAGATAACTTAAAGATACTCGAATCCTGCTTGAGTTCAAGGCCTTATAGTTCTTGATTCATTGGGGAATTACATGGAGCATCTGTAGTGTAGTGGTTATCACGGTTGTCTTACACACAACAGGTCCTCAGTTCGATCCTGGGCAGATGCATGTGTAAGTGATTTTGTGAATCAAAATTATTTTCCTTTAAACCAATTTTCGAATCCAAGGAATCGTTTCAGTGGAGAACTGATACTCGCTTCTACGACAATATTCGAGCAATGCAATATTCGAGTCACATTGTAAAAGTGACGACTCGCCGACATCTATGAAACTCAATTCATGGCAAAACTAATGACTTACTAACAATTCTTGATATTTCGCCCGATAAGGGACTTGAACCCTTGACCTCAGGATTAAAAGTCCCGCGCTCTACCGACTGAGCTAACCGGGCTTGTGAACAAACATTTGCACCATAAAAACAGAAAATAAGAGAATTAACTGTGTATAGTGGTTTTTTAACATTTTTGTGTCTGAAAAAGTCATGAACGGGAATTCTCTCCCCAAAATAATGACTATCTTAGATAATTCGTGGCTGAGTACAGCATTGGTTCTGGTTTATTTACTTATTCATAGCCCTTTTGAGAGCTAACAAAAATTGCCGACGACGAAGATTATTTCACTCCTTCGTGGCGGGGTATTGGTTAAAGTTTTCAACTAGCAATAATCACATCTCGGTAAACCCTCATTGATTATGATATTGCCACTGCGCAAAGCTAACCATGTCTAGTTACATACAGTCATTTCAAACACCTGGCATTTGGTAAGTAAGAGTGTATACCATTTCTTATACAAAACATCTTCAGTTCCAGGTAACTTCGGCAAGTAACACTGAAATGGGTCTTTCTATTTCAACGATGCAAGGGCCATTATTGTTCACTGAATTGTTCCACTTGAGCCATTTGCCAAGTTCATTCTTGTAGCGTAAATGAGTTGAAACCAACAGCAGATGTGGGGAAGTGATTAAGGCGACGAACTTGAAGTCGATATCCGTCAGGAGCAATAGATTCGAATCCTATCTTCTGCGGCTTTGAATGCAAACTCTAACTAGAAAAGCTCAAAAAGGTTCTCTTTTAATTCGTTTTTGGACAATATTTGCACATGATGAAAGCAGTTCCTTAATTTCAAGAGACGAAAGAGGTGGAAGGTGAATATTGAATAGGGCCATACATTAATACATTTTCGCGTATGGAAAAGCAATGCAAAATTGTCAATGAATATTGATAGGCAAAAAGCAATAATTGTCAGAAGAGGGATTCGAACCCTCGCCCAGAGAACTGGACTGCGACCTGAACGCAGCGCCTTGGACCGCTCGGCCATTCTGACATGTATATATATCTAAACAATACTCTGTATCTAAACCCCTAGATTTAATATAGGATTCAAGTATTCTATGAGTAAAAGAGGATCTATAGTGTGAGGAATAAGGCCAGAACTATTTACCGCAAAAAAAGCTACGCCTTACGTCATTACCGACAATATAGATTTCATCATGTTTCCACCCAGGATCGAACTGAGGACCTTCAGCGTGTTAGGCCGACGTGATAACCACTACACTATGGAAACTGTAAACTATTATCAGTCATTACAAAATCAATGCCTTGCATTTCTTTACTGTTGCAATCAATGTAGACCAGTTCTGTCCCTTTGGAAAATTTCCCCACCAGAAGTCTGAAGATAACTTAAAGATACTCGAATCCTGCTTGAGTTCAAGGCCTTATAGTTCTTGATTCATTGGGGAATTACATGGAGCATCTGTAGTGTAGTGGTTATCACGGTTGTCTTACACACAACAGGTCCTCAGTTCGATCCTGGGCAGATGCATGTGTAAGTGATTTTGTGAATCAAAATTATTTTCCTTTAAACCAATTTTCGAATCCAAGGAATCGTTTCAGTGGAGAACTGATACTCGCTTCTACGACAATATTCGAGCAATGCAATATTCGAGTCACATTGTAAAAGTGACGACTCGCCGACATCTATGAAACTCAATTCATGGCAAAACTAATGACTTACTAACAATTCTTGATATTTCGCCCGATAAGGGACTTGAACCCTTGACCTCAGGATTAAAAGTCCCGCGCTCTACCGACTGAGCTAACCGGGCTTGTGAACAAACATTTGCACCATAAAAACAGAAAATAAGAGAATTAACTGTGTATAGTGGTTTTTTAACATTTTTGTGTCTGAAAAAGTCATGAACGGGAATTCTCTCCCCAAAATAATGACTATCTTAGATAATTCGTGGCTGGGTACAACATTGGTTCTGGTTTATTTACTTATTCATAGCCCTTTTGAGAGCTAACAAAAATTGCCGACGACGAAGATTATTTCACTCCTTCGTGGCGGGGTATTGGTTAAAGTTTTCAACTAGCAATAATCACATCTCGGTAAACCCTCATTGATTATGATATTGCCACTGCGCAAAGCTAACCATATCTAGTTACATCCAGTCATTTCAAACACCTGGCATTTGGTAAGTAAGAGTGTATACCATTTCTTATACAAAACATCTTCAGTTCCAGGTAACTTCGGCAAGTAACACTGAAATGGGTCTTTCTATTTCAACGATGCAAGGGCCATTATTGTTTGAATTGTTCTTGAGCCATTTGCCAAATTCATTCTTGTAGCGTAAATGAGTTGAAACCAACAGCAGATGTGGGGAAGTGATTAAGGCGACGAACTTGAAGTCGATATCCGTCAGGAGCAATAGATTTCATGCGGGGTCGTACAATGTTAGAGTCTGGATCGATTGAGGTATAACGATGAGTTGAAAAAAGTTCTCTCAACGGTGTATGAGATTCTTTGTTTTTGGACAATATTTGCACATGATGAAAGTCTAAGGTGTTATTTTCTCATCCCTTAATTAAACGAGTCAAGAGACGAAAGAGGTGGAAGGTGGCAATTGAGGGACCACACTTGTAAAGTCGATATACCGTAACCGTATGGAAGGCGAATCACGAAAAATTCAGCCCAAACGATTTTCAATCGACATGGCTTTGAATGCAAACTCTAACTAGGTGTTTAAAACGTACAGCAGTTCCAATTTCAATGAATATTGATAGGCAAAAAGCAATAATTGTCAGAAGAGGGATTCGAACCCTCGCCCAGAGAACTGGACTGCGACCTGAACGCAGCGCCTTGGACCGCTCGGCCATTCTGACATGTATATATATCTAAACAATACTCTGTATCTAAACCCCTAGATTTAATATAGGATTCAAGTATTCTATGAGTAAAAGAGGATCTATAGTGTGAGGAATAAGGCCAGAACTATTTACCGCAAAAAAAGCTACGCTTTACGTCATTACCGACAATATAGATTTCATCATGTTTCCACCCAGGATCGAACTGAGGACCTTCAGCGTGTTAGGCCGACGTGATAACCACTACACTATGGAAACTGTAAACTATTAACAGTCATTACAAAATCAATGCCTTGCATTTCTTTACTGTTGCAATCAATGTAGACCAGTTCTGTCCCTTTGGAAAATTTCCCCACCAGAAGTCTGAAGATAACTTAAAGATACTCGAATCCTGCTTGAGTTCAAGGCCTTATAGTTCTTGATTCATTGGGGAATTACATAGAGCATCTGTAGTGTAGTGGTTATCACGGTTGTTTTACACACAACAGGTCCTCAGTTCGATCCTGGGCAGATGCATGTGTAAGTGATTTTGTGAATCAAAATTATTTTCCTTTAAACCAATTTTCGAATCCAAGGAATCGTTTCAGTGGAGAACTGATACTCGCTTCTACGACAATATTCGAGAAATGCAATATTCGAGTCACATTGTAAAAGTGACGACTCGCCGGCATCTATGAAGCTCAATTCATGGCAAAACTAATGACTTACTAATAATTCTTGATATTTCGCCCGATAAGGGACTTGAACCCTTGACCTCAGGATTAAAAGTCCCGCGCTCTACCGACTGAGCTAACCGGGCTTGTGAACAAACATTTGCACCATAAAAACAGAAAATAAGAGAATTAACTGTGTATAGTGGTTTTTTAACATTTTTGTGTCTGAAAAAGTCATGAACGGGAATTCTCTCCCCTAAATAATGACTATCTTAGATAATTCGTGGCTGGGTACAACATTGGTTCTGGTTTATTTACTTATTCATAGCCCTTTTGAGAGCTAACAAAAATTGCCGACGACGAAGATTATTTCACTCCTTCGTGGCGGGGTATTGGTTAAAGTTTTCAACTAGCAATAATCACATCTCGGTAAACCCTCATTGATTATGATATTGCCACTGCGCAAAGCTAACCATATCTAGTTACATCCAGTCATTTCAAACACCTGGCATTTGGTAAGTAAGAGTGTATACCATTTCTTATACAAAACATCTTCAGTTCCAGGTAACTTCGGCAAGTAACACTGAAATGGGTCTTTCTATTTCAACGATGCAAGGGCCATTATTGTTCACTGAATTGTTCCACTTGAGCCATTTGCCAAATTCATTCTTGTAGCGTAAATGAGTTGAAACCAACAGCAGATGCGGGGAAGTGATTAAGGCGACGAACTTGAAGTCGATATCCGTCAGGAGCAATAGATTCGAATCCTATCTTCTGCGGGGTCGTACAATGTTAGAGTCTGGATCGATTGAGGTATAACGATGCTAGGGCTTAGAAAAGCTCACAAAGTTCTCTCAAAGAAGCTACGGTGTATGAGATTCTTTGTTTTTGGACAATATTTGCACATGATGAAAGTCTAAGGTGTTATTTTCTCATCCCTTAATTAAACGAGTCAAGAGACGAAAGAGGTGGAAGGTGGCAATTGAGGGACCACACTTGGTAAAGAATAGGGCCATACATTAATACATTTTCGTAACCGTATGGAAGGCGAGGCTTCACGAAAAAATTCAGCCCAAACGATTTTCAATCGACATGGCTTTGAATGCAAACTCTAACTAGGTGTTTAAAACGTACAGCAGTTCCAATTTCAATGAATATTGATAGGCAAAAAGCAATAATTGTCAGAAGAGGGATTCGAACCCTCGCCCAGAGAACTGGACTGCGACCTGAACGCAGCGCCTTGGACCGCTCGGCCATTCTGACATGTATATATATCTAAACAATACTCTGTATCTAAACCCCTAGATTTAATATAGGATTCAAGTATTCTATGAGTAAAAGAGGATCTATAGTGTGAGGAATAAGGCCAGAACTATTTACCGCAAAAAAAGCTACGCTTTACGTCATTACCGACAATATAGATTTCATCATGTTTCCACCCAGGATCGAACTGAGGACCTTCAGCGTGTTAGGCCGACGTGATAACCACTACACTATGGAAACTGTAAACTATTAACAGTCATTACAAAATCAATGCCTTGCATTTCTTTACTGTTGCAATCAATGTAGACCAGTTCTGTCCCTTTGGAAAATTTCCCCACCAGAAGTCTGAAGATAACTTAAAGATACTCGAATCCTGCTTGAGTTCAAGGCCTTATAGTTCTTGATTCATTGGGGAATTACATAGAGCATCTGTAGTGTAGTGGTTATCACGGTTGTTTTACACACAACAGGTCCTCAGTTCGATCCTGGGCAGATGCATGTGTAAGTGATTTTGTGAATCAAAATTATTTTCATTTAAACCAATTTTCGAATCCAAGGAATCGTTTCAGTGGAGAACTGATACTCGCTTCTACGACAATATTCGAGAAATGCAATATTCGAGTCACATTGTAAAAGTGACGACTCGCCGGCATCTATGAAGCTCAATTCATGGCAAAACTAATGACTTACTAATAATTCTTGATATTTCGCCCGATAAGGGACTTGAACCCTTGACCTCAGGATTAAAAGTCCCGCGCTCTACCGACTGAGCTAACCGGGCTTGTGAACAAACATTTGCACCATAAAAACAGAAAATAAGAGAATTAACTGTGTATAGTGGTTTTTTAACATTTTTGTGTCTGAAAAAGTCATGAACGGGAATTCTCTCCCCTAAATAATGACTATCTTAGATAATTCGTGGCTGGGTACAACATTGGTTCTGGTTTATTTACTTATTCATAGCCCTTTTGAGAGCTAACAAAAATTGCCGACGACGAAGATTATTTCACTCCTTCGTGGCGGGGTATTGGTTAAAGTTTTCAACTAGCAATAATCACATCTCGGTAAACCCTCATTGATTATGATATTGCCACTGCGCAAAGCTAACCATATCTAGTTACATCCAGTCATTTCAAACACCTGGCATTTGGTAAGTAAGAGTGTATACCATTTCTTATACAAAACATCTTCAGTTCCAGGTAACTTCGGCAAGTAACACTGAAATGGGTCTTTCTATTTCAACGATGCAAGGGCCATTATTGTTCACTGAATTGTTCCACTTGAGCCATTTGCCAAATTCATTCTTGTAGCGTAAATGAGTTGAAACCAACAGTCGAGATGTCGGGGAAGTGATTAAGGCGACGAACTTGAAGTCGATAGTTCTCTCCGTCATGATGAAAGTCTAAGGTGTTATTTTCTCATCCCTTAATTAAACGAGTCAAGAGACGAAAGAGGTGGAAGGTGGCAATTGAGGGACCAATAGCCATACATTAATACGAATCCTCAGCCCAAACGATTTTCAATCGACGGCTTTGAATGCAAACTCTAACTAGGTGTTTAAAACGTACAGCAGTTCCAATTTCAATGAATATTGATAGGCAAAAAGCAATAATTGTCAGAAGAGGGATTCGAACCCTCGCCCAGAGAACTGGACTGCGACCTGAACGCAGCGCCTTGGACCGCTCGGCCATTCTGACATGTATATATATCTAAACAATACTCTGTATCTAAACCCCTAGATTTAATATAGGATTCAAGTATTCTATGAGTAAAAGAGGATCTATAGTGTGAGGAATAAGGCCAGAACTATTTACCGCAAAAAAAGCTACGCCTTACGTCATTACCGACAATATAGATTTCATCATGTTTCCACCCAGGATCGAACTGAGGACCTTCAGCGTGTTAGGCCGACGTGATAACCACTACACTATGGAAACTGTAAACTATTATCAGTCATTACAAAATCAATGCCTTGCATTTCTTTACTGTTGCAATCAATGTAGACCAGTTCTGTCCCTTTGGAAAATTTCCCCACCAGAAGTCTGAAGATAACTTAAAGATACTCGAATCCTGCTTGAGTTCAAGGCCTTATAGTTCTTGATTCATTGGGAATTACATGGAGCATCTGTAGTGTAGTGGTTATCACGGTTGTCTTACACAAAACAGGTCCTCAGTTCGATCCTGGGCAGATGCATGTGTAAGTGATTTTGTGAATCAAAATTATTTTCATTTAAACCAATTTTCGAATCCAAGGAATCGTTTCAGTGGAGAACTGATACTCGCTTCTACGACAATATTCGAGAAATGCAATATTCGAGTCACATTGTAAAAGTGACGACTCGCCGGCATCTATGAAGCTCAATTCATGGCAAAACTAATGACTTACTAATAATTCTTGATATTTCGCCCGATAAGGGACTTGAACCCTTGACCTCAGGATTAAAAGTCCCGCGCTCTACCGACTGAGCTAACCGGGCTTGTGAACAAACATTTGCACCATAAAAACAGAAAATAAGAGAATTAACTGTGTATAGTGGTTTTTTAACATTTTTGTGTCTGAAAAAGTCATGAACGGGAATTCTCTCCCCTAAATAATGACTATCTTAGATAATTCGTGGCTGGGTACAACATTGGTTCTGGTTTATTTACTTATTCATAGCCCTTTTGAGAGCTAACAAAAAATTGCCGACGACGAAGATTATTTCACTCCTTCGTGGCGGGGTATTGGTTAAAGTTTTCAACTAGCAATAATCACATCTCGGTAAACC